>OY744615.1:7078857-7288857 GCA_963556255.1 Allolobophora icterica | reverse complement strand
TTTGAAACAATGCTCTCCAAACCATCTAAGAAATCAGGAGGTTGTTTTATCCATCACATTAGCCATTAACACTTCTGATGCCCTATACCACAGCCAAGTTCTTGCCTAAGTTTAGTAAGTAATACTCAATTATTTAATTGATCTTGTTCGGGGGCCTAATTGGCTCGGCCCGGCCTCGTGACAGGTGGCTCGTTATCAAAGAGAGGTAGCGGTGTCGCGGGCAGAAATAGTGGTGTACTAGTTTTGATTGCTGGGCTGTTGGCACGGGGTGGTCCCCAAAGACCTCTGCCGCTATAAGGAATGATGGCTTGTGAGGTGTCTTATAGGGGGTGTCCCAGCACCCCATTTCCCCACAATCAGCCACTTGCATGCAATAGCAACTAATTTGATTTTCAGCAAACATGATCTATTGATTCGAGAAGGATGTTGTATGACTGTAGGGTGGAATGCGAGCTGTGATATGGACGGATGTCTTTCAGCTTTTCATCATGATCGGCGGAATGATTGCCATCATCGTCAAGGTATCTTATAAAACTATTTCGTGACGAAAACGATGACGTTGACGGCGACGATGATTACACAAACCAATTAGCTAGAAATTGATGTAATTATAATAGACCTACAATCTTGCGACACGAAATACGAGTAAAAGCGTATGTGAAATTCAAATGAACTGGTTTATTTTTTCGAAGGGACTGATTGTTGTCGGAGGAATAACAAACGTTTTCAGACTGGCTGGGGAAGAAGGTCGACTCGTCTTGGCTAAGTAATCATTGTTCATCATCATCATCATCCTTATCATCATCATCACCACCACCACCACCACCATCACCATCATCATCCATCATCATCACCAGCACCACCCCGACGACGACATCCACCATGACCACCAAGACTAACACGATCACTACAACCACCACTACCACGATTATAGTCACCATCAACGTCACCCTCGTCGTCGTCATCATCAATGTCATCACTATCACCATCATCACCATCATCATAAGCATTAACATCATCATCGTTGTCATGAACATCGTCATCACTGGCAGCACTGTCATTAACATCTTCATCATCATCGTAATCATCATAATTAAGATCATCATTATCATTGTCATCACCATCATCATCATGATCATCGTCGTCGTCATCATGATCATATTAGCAATCATTCTCAGCATTGTTATTATCATCATCATGATCACTATCATTTTATCACTGCTATTGTCGTAACCACTTCTTCCTCTCCCAGCCTTATCATCTTTATCGTATTTTGTTAACTGACATCCCCTATAACAGAAGTCGTAGCTTCAATGTTGTGTTGGACAGTGTGAGTTTTGATCCGCGAGAGCGCCACACTGTCTGGAGTCTTGTCATTGGAATGACAATTCAATGGATTAATGCATACGGTCTTATACAGGCAGCCGTTCAGAGATTCTCTGCCGTCGACAAACTGTCCAAGGCAAGGGCGTAAGTGTCGAGCATCTTTCTCACACATTAGCCAGTGTTTAAGTTAATTTGTTATCATTAGTGGATCATGTGGCACGGAAACCGAATGAAGAGAGCGCTCATCTTGAAACTAGAAGAGTACGAGTTCAAGCCTCCACTCAGTCGATGATTGTGTAAAGATCTTGAGCAAGTCCTTCACGCACAATTGCTCAACGCCATTCTTCTTCTGTCGTACACTCGCTTGTGTGGTTCTGAACTTTGAAAGGAGAGCAAAATCAAATACAGTTTTATTGTATTAAGCGTTAAAGGGTTTTAAACAATTTTCATTGTATATCTTCATCATTTTCATCATTTAGCCTACGTTGTTATCATCGCTATTCAATTCTGTCATCAGTGCCGATCGCGATAACAACCATCCTCCTCCTCATCCTCCTCATTAAACGGGTTATGGAATATGACTGAGGCACTATATTCATACATACAATATGTCATATAATTATGGAAATATGCGAAGTATATGCGTATATAAGTACGTATGCTCTTACGTAGGCTCATGCATTCGTACATCATTTATACATCCCTACGTATATTTTCTCGTCATATTCAAAACCAAACAAACGGTACTTGTTTTATGGGAACTGATCTTCTCCTGTAGAACGGTTCTGATAAACATTCCTTCCTTGACCATTATGTACGTGATGGCCTGCATCATTGGACTGATTATCGTCGCTTACTACTCGAGCATCAAATGCGATCCTCTGGCCAACAAAGACATTGCAAATCCTAATATGGTCAGACAACTATTACTTGTCGCTGCTAGCTGCTTCTAGTGTCGCTAAGGAGGGATTTATAACAATGGCGCTACATTACATTAGAAATTGTAAACACGTTGAAAGAATATAAAGAATATGAATGATATGTACAGTTGTTTTGTTAAATTACGTTGAATAACATTCCTTTACTTTAAATCGGACAGAAACGTGTGTGATTTATTTGCACAGTTGCTTCCTTATTTCGTTGTCACAATTTTCGCTGACTCACCTGGATTTGCCGGGCTTTTCCTCTCCACATTGTATGGAGCATCGTTGAGGTAAAGACATTTATGAATAAACTTGATAATTTACCTAAATCTAATCAATGAATCAGGAAATGGTGAAGGTTTGAAGTCACAAATAAATACGAAACATATGTGAATAATTTGCTTGCAAATAAAAAAAATCTGTTCTTGCGACAGTTACAAACGATACTACAAAAACCACATGTAAATGTTTTGTTCGCCCTTGGCTTCAAATTCTGCTACCCATTTATACAACACAGTTTTTAATTTCTCTATTATTATGATGCTTTTGATGTAGTGTTATCAGTAATATTTTATAAATCTTTTAACATTTAGACTCTCCTTTCTCTAATATTATTATCTTTCAGTTAGTAGAATGTTTAATATTATTTCTCAGTTTGTTTTCCAAAGTGCGGTTCGCTTTTGGTTCTTCAGCCAAAATAATAATAATAATAATAATAATAATAATAATAATAATAATAATAATAATAATAATAATAATAATAATAATAATAATAATAATAATAGTAATAATAATAATAAGTGATGTTTATTTCTTCTTCCGTCACTTTGACACTTTCCGAGGAAAAGCTACTTCTCTACAATGATACCCTTATCTTGCTATGCCTGACGACCTTACCTCACCCACAACTTTTCTTTCTCTTACTTCACTCTGCTTCGCTTATCTCCTTTTCCCTGCTCGTCCCTATCTCAACATACCGTATGGCAACCGGACTTGGATTTCCACTCTGTATCTCTGGATATTTTCTCTAGTAGGCAAAATCACACTGCGCTCATGAATTAGCAGGAGTCATTCGCTTAGCTATTGAGTGAAACGTCAGAAATTTTGAGACTATGATTACTATGATTGCCTTACAATGTTTACTTGTCTGATTTATGTGTGCATCATGCAGTACCGTGTCTTCGTTGCTAAGTGGTTCAGCCGCAAACTGTTGGGAGGACATTCTCAAATGGAAACTAAACCACCTGCCAGAAATAAGGAAGGCTTTCATCAACAGAATCTTAGGTAACCATTCGGTACTTGTTTCGCTATAGCGGGTCCCTGTTCCTTACTGGTTAGGGTGTTCTTCTTAGGATGCGGGAAATAGAGGTTCCAGCCTCCAAATTGTAGGACATAATTGCCCAGTGCTATCGAAGGTTTTTTTACGATAGTTTGCGCAATTAGGCCTATGAACTTTAGAAGAAGGGTTATGTCAAATGTAGTTGCTTAATTCCATTATTATTAAGTTTTCTGATATGCTAAATACATTTTCTGCGATAATCAATACTTTCTATGGTACACTCGCTATTACTCACGGATATTTGGCACTTTCTTTGGTGACCTAATTCTTAGTATTTAACCTAACTGTTGCATGACTAAAAATTCACTGTGTCCTTGTTTTCCAGTTGTACTGTTTGGAGCCTTATCCACTGGAGTGGCTTACCTTGCGGGTTCTGTTCCAGGTCCCATCACACAGGTAAGTCTGTCGTCGATTATTTGTCAGAATACTCATAAGAGCTGTCAGAATATTTCTTCCTGCCGATGGGAACATTTATCCATTTCCCAGAAAGAAATTGGAGTATCTGAAAAACTGAAACTCTGAACGGTATTTCTTAGCATAATAATAATAATAATAATATTAAAAGTAGTAGTAGTAGTAGTAGTAGCAGTAGTGGTAGTAGTAGTAGTAGTAGTAGTAGTAGTAGTAGTAGTAGTAGTAGTAGTAGTAGTAGTAGTAGTAGTAGTAGTAGTAGTATTAGTAGTAGTAGCAGAGGCGTTACTTTAGCCTAAAAAGTGGGGGTACCAATACCATCGTCTAAAAAGTGGGGGTACCAATTTCTTCTCCACTTTGGTTTTTCGCATGATAACCATTTTTAACATATTTCCTGCCAGTATTCTCATTAATTTTGGCCCTCGATTTACCTGTGTACCTAAGCCCTTTCATACTTTTGGCGGAGATTGCGTTCTCTGGGAAGGCACCATAATAAAATATTGATTGGCATTGTTTAAAAAATGGGGGGTGCAGTACCCCCTGTCCAAAAAGTGGGGGTACGGGTACGCCTCGTACCCCCCACAAATTACGCCTATGAGTTGTAGTAGTAATAATAATAATAATAATAATAATAATAATATAATAATAATAATAATTATATATATAATAGAAGAGAAAGGTCACTTCCTCACGATCTGGCGGACTGTGTCCACATTTGCATGTGACAATACGTTGCTATGCGCGCTGTACTGAATATTCATGAACCGCTCGCCAAGGCGACCAATTGTTTCGGCTTAATTGTGACGTCGCTGGCTTACTTATGCTTATGTAATAGATAGACTTTCTGTAGTCGTCTGATAGTAATGGATTAATTGTGACGTCACTGGCCTGGCAGCTTCCAAAATAATAATCAATACTCATGACCAATCGTAATCTTAGTTGTAATCTCCGGATTTCTACAGCGCCCAAGAAAAGCGAAGTCGCGGGAACCAGCTTATTCACAGGCGCTTAGACTAATCAAAATCGATAGGCGGGGGGGTCGAATCGGTTCCAGGTTAAGATCCAAAGGAGTCAGTCAGGAAGACAGTAAGACGGCTAAGGTGGGTGGTGTTTAGGGTTTAGACGGCGAGGAAGGTAGACAGAGGAGGAGGAATCGGGATAGGATTTGTGAAAGAGCAGTGTTTTCAGTTTTGAGTGAAAGACCTGTGGAGATATATAGCAAGTGGTGAGGTTTTGGTGAGTTCGTGGGATGGATATGAAAGTTCTCGCAGTACTGGTGGGAGTTTGTTCCAGAGGGTGTTCCTATGGAGCGATTCGCAAATTTTAGTGATGAGGTGACAGAAGGGCGGAGCAGTGTTAGGGCAGAAGAGGAGCGGGTTGAGCGGAATGGTTGGACCGTGAACAGCTGTCGGAGATAGGAGGGCTGGGAAGATTGGAGTGTATTGTAGGTGACCAACGACGATGTTTACAAATGACGACCTAATTCAAAGTTCTAAAAAGCCTACATTAGGTCACACATAGCAACATTATGATTATTTTAATTGATCGACTTTCTATAGCCGTCTCTGCTTGTTCGTTAGTATAATATATAGGCCTATGCAATCCTCATAGAAATTTCTTAATTTTTATTTCGCGTTTTACGATCGTCTAACTACACGGGGACTTTAAATAGCATGGCGCCTATTCAAACGGACAGTGGTGGTGAAGGATCTCACCCGATCAAATCATTGATTTCCAGAGAGTAGTCCAAGAGAGGTCCGAGTCCGGTTTCCAGAAGGCCAAACCAAATCAGAGGGGTTCCAGAGAGTAGTCCAAAAGAGGCCCAAGTCCGATTTCCAGGGTACCAGATCAGGAGAGGCAGAGCAGCGGTCAAGGCGGGTGTCGTTTACGGCGAGAATAATTGGAAGGCGGAGGATCAGATGAGTCAGGGTAGGAGTATTTGAAAAGGGGAGACTTCAGTTTTACATTTAATCGCAACACTTTCGAACGTCATCATGGATGACGATCGACACGATCCTGTTGAAAAAAAACTTCGTCAAGCTAGAAAATGTAAGTAGAATATGTTTTTCGCAAAACATTGTTTATGATGACATTTTCACAAATTTTAAACTATGAAGGTCATAATAAATTACACGTCTTAGGACGGGAAAACATCTAGTAATAATAATAATAATAATAATAATAATAATAATAATAATAATAATAATAATAACAATAATCTATATAAATAAAGCGAGAATTCTGTCTGTCTGTCTGTCTGTCTGTCTGTCTGTTTGACCGGGCTTAACTTCTACAAGTTTGCACCTTTTCACTCGAAACCTACACTACTGTGTCGGCCTCGGCATCGGACACCCAGTGGAGGGGTTCGCGTACCCCCTTTTCACCGCTAACATGGTGAAAATCCCCAAAAACTCTACCCAACCGACCGTCCATCACGCCCCAGCTCGCCTACTCCACTGCAAAGCGGTTCTATTTATGGCGCCGGTATTCCCCAACGTCATTAATAATGCGCATAACGCCCCAGCTCGCCTCTTCCACTGCCAAGCGGTTCTATTTATGGTGCGGGTATTACCCAACGTCATTAATAATGCGCATAACGACGTTGTTTAATTTCGCACAACATTTAATTACGATCGATTCGAACTATATTCATCGTTTTACAGCAATATTGTATGTTCAAAGACTCTGCTTTACTAAGGGCAGTGACGGCTAGATTTCTGGCGTTTTCTTGAACCCGCCAACGCCGGGTTCACCCTCTTCGACTGCGAAGCAGTCAGTCCACGGGAGACTGCGAAACAGTCAGTTTCTTCCCGACTGCGAAGCAGTCGTCACCACAGGGCGACTGCGAAGCAGTCAGTCCACGCCTAGACTGCGAAGCAGTCTCCCCCCACAGGTCGCCTAAATGTCTTCCTTATTCGCTACACGGATTGAAACTTATACCTAAATTTGTTGCTTATTCGCTACAGGGATTGAAACTTATAACCCCGGGCAACGCCGGGTAAACCAGCTAGTAAATAATAATAGTAAAAATAACAACAACAGCAACAAAGATAATAGTATTCAAAATAATAATAATAATAATAATAATAATAATAAATAATAATAATAATATATAATACTAATAATATTAATAATAATAATATATAATAATAATAATAAATAACAATAATAATAATAATAATAATAATAATAATAATAATAATAATAATAATAATAATAATAATAATAATAATAATAATAATAATAATAATAATAATAATAATGTTGCAGAGGACGAGGCCTGATTTTTCAGACATTCAGACTCCTGAGGGATTACATGTACCTCGGGGAAAAAATAATATATAATTTTATATATATATATATACATATATAATAATACATGTATACGAAGAGAAATGTCATGGCCTCTCTGAGTCCATATTAAGTAACGTGCATGCGCACTGTAAATGAATATTCACGAAACCACTGGCCGAGGCGGCTAATTGTAACGGCTTAATTGTGACGTCGCTGGCCCTTGCAGCTTCCAACTAATCAATATTCATGACCAATGACGTGGTTGATTGCAAATGGCGATCTAATTAAAAGTTCTAAAATGCCTAATTGTAATTGTAATTGTAATTGTTATTGAACATTACATTAGGCCGTGCATAACAAGATTGTGATTATTTTAATCGATCGACTTTTTTCTATAGCCGTGTCAGTTTGTTTGTTAGTATAATATAATAGGTGTATGAAATCCTCATATAGGCCCTATTTTTTCCGCTTTTTACGGTCTTCTCACTAATCGCAACACTTTGGAACGCCATCATGGATGACGATCCTGTCAGTGCTTTAGGTATAGGCGATACAGGCGGATGCATGGAACGGAATTTCTCAAGGGGCAGCAAATTTTTAAACATGAATTAGTTAACAAGAAATTTAAAGGAAATACGAGTGTTTAGTAAAGGGCGGCATTTTTCTCCTTGCGGGTTGCCTATAGCGGCCTATAGCACAAAACTGCCAAAGGCCGCCACTGTTGAAAAGAAACGTCGTCAAGTTAGAGTGTAAATGGAAAATGTTTTTACGCAAAACATTGTTTACGATGACATTTTCTCCAATTTTTAAACTATGACGGTCATAATAAATTTCAAGTCTTAGGACGGGCAAACATCTTATGATAATAACAAAATGCCATCCCTAATTTTATAAGACTTCAGGGATTACATGTACCTTAGATAAAAACATGATAATAATAGTAATACTAATGATTACTTTTTACTATAATTACATATATGATCCATCAGGATTTAAAACCAAATTTACAGAATATAAAAAATCACGTAGAATGACTATTACTACTGCTGCTACTACTACAACTACTACTGCTGCTGCTGCTACTACTACTACTACTGCTACTACTACTACTGCTACTACTACTGCTACTACTACTACTACTACTAGACCTATTACTATTACTACTACTATTACTACTACTACTACTATTACTACTACTGCCATTACCATTACTAATACTAATCGTAATCAAAATCTCCAAACTTCTAAAGCGCCACTCTTAGGCCAAGCGCAAGGCACCAGCCTAATCACGTCAAGTTAGAGGGATTCCTAAGCGTAGTCCAGAGTAGTTCGAGTTCGGTTACCCTGGGAGCAGATCAAGAGAGGAGCCAGAGCAGCTGTTGAGGCGGGTGTCGTTTAGGGAGAGAAGAATTGGAAGGAGGAAGATCGTATGAGTCAGGGTAGGAGTTCTTGAAGAGGTAAGACTTGAGTTTTGAGTGGAAGTTCGAGAGAAATGAGGTCATCAAGGGAAGAGGAAGGGTTAACCAGTTGGGAGTCAAGAATATCTTGGGTGATGCCCTGCCGGTCAATAGTCCCGGTGAGACGGAAAGAATGGTTCGAAGGAAAAAACCGAGCGAAAAGCTTCATTTGAAGATCAGCTATGATTAGATAATGAACAGTAAAATTGCGAACAGAGTGCAATACTTTGAGAGATAAGGTGGAAGCTGGGGAGGTGACGAGGAGATCAAGGGTGTGATTCTGGATATGGGTTGGGAAGTGGACGTGTTGGGTGAGATTAACTGAGAAGAGGAGTTTAAGGAAATCGGGGGCAAGATTGAATGTTCAATCCCCGGTTAGTAAGAACTCGTTGGGAGTAGTGGAAGCGAGAGAGTGAAGGGAGCCGAATTAATCAAGGATGAAGAAGATTTTGAAGGAGTAGACGGACGAGGTGGGAGGGCGGTAGATAATGAAAACTATGAATATATCGGGGACAAGTCGAAGAGATGTGGAGGAGTATTCAAAAGAGCGGAAGGTATGGCGAGAGGAATATAGGACGACAGGCGGTTCACGGACCAAGAAGGCGGTGCCGCCACCAGAGATCATTGCGTACTTTGAGGAAGAGGTGTTGCGAGTCAAGGTTTGCAAGGAGAAGCCAGGAGGAGTGCAATCAGAATGATGGGGATTAGAGGACGAAGTGGAGATCCAGGTTTCTTGAAGGGCAATGAGATTGGGTGGGCGACAGCAGGTGACAAGATCATTCAGGACAATGGAGTTTTTGAGGGTGAGGAAGACCGCATATATCGTAATCGTAATCTCGAAATTTCGACAGCGCTCCAAAAGCCATAGTCGTAGGAACCAGCTTATACACATCAATTCAGAATCGTTGGGTGGGTAGCAAAGTCCGTCTCACACCTCGCCGTGGTGGGGGGGGGGCGTAACAGCCGAGTAGGGGATTGCCTGCTGAGGCTATGCCATAAGTGGTGAAGGTTTCTGAAGTACCACCTTGGGCGCTACGCGAGTTGGAAAGGCTCAGCAGGAACCCTGAAACAGCTGGCTAACGTGAGCGGCGTAGAAGGCCACTACTCAAATCGCGAGGAAGGCAACGGGAAACCACCTCTGCTATTTGCCAAGACATGATATGGACAAATCAAGTGCAACCCTAACTGAATATGTTGAGTGATCTCGATAATGGTGATTCATACGGACACACCAAGAGGAAGGCGCAGGACAGAACAGGATGGAGGTGGTCGGGGGAGAACAAGAGGTCGTCCATGTCACAAACCTGCTCAACAGCATAAGGCTGAGAAGAAGGTGGGTAGGTGGGTAAATCAGTTCCATGTCAAGATCCAAAGGGGTCAGTCAGACAGTCAGACGGCTAAGGAGCTTGGTACTTGGGATCGAAACGGCGAGTGAGGTAATGGGAAAGGGATGAATCAGGATTGGACTTGTGAAAGAGCAATGTTTTCAGTTTTGAATGGAAGACCTGTGGAGAGATAGCAAGAAGTGAGGTTTGGTGAGTTCGTAGTATGGGTCTGATATTTCTGATAGTACTGGTGGGAGTTTGTTCCAAAGAGGTGGGACAGCTATGGCTATATATACATTGTATATATATATATATATATATATATATATATATATATATATATATATATATATATATTAGGGTGGTCCACGAGACAACGGTAAAATTCACCTTTAGCAGAACTAGCCTCCACAAGTTTAAATCTGTTCTACCTCACCTAAGTAAGATGTGGTCCAAATCTGAAGCAGATTGGAGCACTTTTAGAGGTGGCTCAAGATCCCCAACATTTTCTTCCTAATACCACGTACGGCCTAGTGGAAATCATTGACTGTTATTTACTAGTCTTGCCAATTTACAGTTAGACCTGAGCCAAATTACTTCTGGAGCTTTTTAAACGGTTTCCTGCTCAGAAAACCATTGCTGAATAACACATCCAAAATCCAACAAAATCGGACCACAGGAACACCTCCAAAAATAAATTTCAAAATGGCGGATTGGCTGTTTCCGAAGAAATACCAGTAATACTACCAATAATTTGCAGTTAAACCTGGACAATATTGCTTCTGAGACTTTTTAAACGGTTTCCTGCTCATGAGGCATTGCTGAATAACATTTCCACAATCCGACAAAATTGGACCACGGGAACACCCCAAAAAATGAATTTCTAAATTTAGGCCCCTTGAAAAAGTTCAATGTCATTGGTTTGTTCTTATTTCTATTTTAAATTTATGAAATGCTATTAAGCCTATTCAAAAATAATGTGAAAAAGTACTCCACGATGTCCATAGGCGTAGGCTCTGGGGCAGCCGGGGCACGTGCCCCCAAAATATGTGTCTTAATTCAATTCAAATTATGTTTCTGTTCCTCAGTGCAGTTTACCGATTTCATGCTTAAATGGTGAAAACCACCTGACCTTGAGCCACCTCTAAATGCTCATCAATCTCCCTAAAATTTGGTAGAAGTAATAGTGGGCAGCCATAGAACAAAAACCGGGTTGTGGAGTGCAACTCTGAGAAAGTTCATTTTTTTGAACCACCCTAATATATATTCGTTTATCCAAAAACCAAATGACAAACCGCATTAGGGTACATATGAAAGTAAAGCAAAAATAATATCAAAGAACAATACATGAAGTTAACAATTAAACAAGATACGAGAAATAAAATTTCTATCATCTTTAGCAGGAAGTGAAAAGTTATGAGGTCTAAACCGAAGATCATAAGGCAATGCAGTAGTTGGGGGGGGGGTAGTGAATATAGAACATGAAAAGGGTTAAGTTTAATGGAGCGAAAAAGTCTTTGATTATTATAGAACGATTAGCAAATTTTACTGATGAGGCGACGGAAGGGCGGAGAAGTGTTAGGGCAGAAGAGGAGCGGGTTGAACAGAGTGGTTGGAATAGCTGACGGAGATAGGAGGGCTGGAAGGATTGGAGTGTGTTGTAGGTGAGTGATATAACTTTGTATTCTATTCGTTCGGGTATTTTAAGCCAGTGGAGAGATATGAGGAACAGGAGTGATGTGGCGGTGTTTGGGGGTTTTAGTCACAGCACGGGTGAGTTCATTCTGAATGGCTTGGAGGCGGTTTATTTGGGTGACGTCTATGTTCAGAAAGAGCGAGTTGCAGTACCTTAATTTTGCGTGAACTATGGATGTAGCGATTGTGGAAGCAGTTTTGAAGTCAAGCACGGGGTCGATTCTGCGAGGGTCATGGATGTGCACGAAACAAGAGCGGGACAGATGGGTGATGTGTTCGGAGAAGCTGAGGGTCTGGTCGAAGATCACACCTAGGTTGCGGACAGAAGAATTGGCAGTGATGGTGTGGGTGGATTCAGAGCCAAGGTTGAGGGAGATAGAGGGGTCTTGGATTTTCTTAAGCTAATCACGCAGGCCTTTGAGAATGATTTCAGTTTTAGCCGGGTTTAAACAAAAGAGATTTGATGTCATCCAGGAGAAGATTTGGGTGACAACATGAAGAAGATTGCCTAAGGAATGGGAGAAGCTGTTTGGAAAGAGATAAATAGTTGCGTTTCGTCGGGGTATAGAGGATGAACAAAAGGGGCCCAAGACCAGAATCTTGCGGATCACTACAGGTGAGAAGACATGATTGGGATGAGGTTTCCGATGTTTTAACGGAGATAGAGCAGGAAGAGAGATACGACTGAATCCAGAGAAGAGTGGTGTCAGTAAAACCCAACCAAGTTGACAGTATTGAAGTAAGATGGTATGATCAATGGTGTCGAATGCTGCAGAAATGTCAAGGAGGCCGAGACATGAGACCTGCTGATGAGAGATGGCAGACACTAGTTTATTGTAGAGGGAAGTGAGTAGGGTTTCGGTTGAGTGCCGCTTGGTAAAACCAGACTGGTGTGGGTTGAGGAGTGAGCTGGAAGTCAGGTAGTAATTGATCCGAGACAGGACTATACGTTCCGTTAGTTTAGATATGTATAACAGGTTAGAGACAGGTCGGTAGTTGGAAAGGATTTCTTTGATTGAAGAGAGAGGGAATAGAGTAGGAACATCTTGTTGGAAGACATGGATGTGTGAATTGAGGAGTTTGTGCTGGGACCCGGATTTATTTTTATGTCACCAGAAAATAACAGAGCAAGCAGGATTTTCCGAGGTTTGACGGCGGGAAAATTAACCGTGGAATGGCGAGTGAAAAGGAATCAGGCGTCGTTGATAGTGTTAAAATGAGGATACTGTGTAGTGTACCTTGGCGGTCGTAAGTGCAGAACTGTAGCCCGAGAGATGTGAATTTCCGATGGAATTGAGCGAGAACCGGATGAGCGGAAACGGCAGCAATACTGAGACCGACGGAGAAATTCAAGATGGCCGAGGTCAAAGGGCATGCGTCACGTGTGAGATTATAAACAAACCTGAGGCTGAAGGAGACAATTGTAGCTAGATTAGATAAAATAGAAACGATCTGACCTGATATCCAATTATTAGTTGCTTGTGCAGAAGTGTGTGAGGCCAACGTGCTCGCACGTGAACGTCATTGGTTATAGCATTTGTTTTAAGTGTTTGTAGGGTGTTGAATACACATATTAGGAGAGAGCTCTTTTAAAAAATATTGTGTGTGAACTGCAAGAAAACAATTGAAAAATGTTCGTGCTGTGGTCTCATGAAGTGAACGCCACACTATATATAATTAATTGAGCTACATATACATAGAAACAGAGAAGTAAATGTGAGAATACTGAAATTCACACTCGATTTATCTAGCGCCCGGTGCCTATCGTGTGAGAGTGTAAAATCCGATGGTATCCATTTAGATAGCCGTAAAACCAGCACAGTCAGATTCTGAAGACTGAAGAAGAATGTGCGCTTAAGCTACAGACAGACAGCGCGAGCAGAAACAAGAATGATTGGACCAGGCAAGTTAAACTGTAAATAAACTAATGTAAGCATTCATTCGGGAGTGCTGCCACGGAAGAGAGGAGTCTGCCACAGAAGTACAGAGGAGTCTGCCGCTACAGAAGTACTGCGACGCGCTCACGCCTACAGCGTTAGGCCTTGAATCAGATGCAGCCGCGTGATAGATGTCCACGAGATCTGCAGGCGCTGTCCGGACTGCTCAATAAAGGTGTGGGCAGGAAGACAGATGCGTCGCCGATGCACAGAGTGCAGGAATCGCGTCACTTAGCTTGATACTGCGAACGGCAGAGCATACTAAAGAGTTGATGCGTCAAAGTTCGATTATGTAGGAACAGAATGAAGCAGTGGAGACGAAGAGGGTATAGGCAGGAGAAAGAGCAAGGTAATGAGCGTACCCCTACAGACCCTAGTCTCAATAACATGGCAGAAGTGATGAAGAGTATGATGGAAAGTCTGCAAGTGATAGTGACGGGACAGACTCATCGTTCTGAACAACAATCTAATCTTTCTGTACAAAAGCTGATCAAAGTAACAGATTTGAGATAATGGCTGTACAACAAACTAACCTATTCGGACAACCTTCTGACTTGACGAACAGGTTAGACGGAGTGACTCAGAGACTGGATGAGCTGGAGGGACGGTTTGCTGTCGTGAGAACGACCCCCAAGTCAAATGACCAGTTTGACTATTGACTATTGCCAGACCGGCGATCGCACCTACCCTTTCTTCCGCCTCGTTTCAACCGGGTGGATCGGACGAAGTTTCGACATTGACAGGTTCCACCGGCCACCCTTTCCAACTGGGAAAAAGTGTCCGCCTAAAGGAAAAGGCGGGTGGAATTAGAGATATGGGAATGGCCAGTTAGTTTCTCAATACTATCAGGTCCCTCAAGATCCGGGGCTCCCTTCACTCAATTAGATCGAGAGGAGGGAACTACTACACCACAATCTAGAGGAGGACAAGTTCTAATTGAAACCACGGGGTAGCGCCCTACTGGGGAACGAGTCTAACCCTCTTACCTTGTGAAAACGACAACGCTGACCGTACAGATATGCACCGTCACAACAGCAGACCAGAAGACATAGCAGGTGCATTAGCGAGCCCAGACCTTAACCCTGTGGACCCTGAAGAAGGTTCTTCGACTTATTCTCGGCCCCATAAGGCGGATCTGGGTTCGCAATCCCTCGATCTACAAGAGAAATCGACCTCTGGCCAGCCAGTAGGGAGATGGCGCTTGTTAGACCACGGACGAAGGGGCGAACTCCACATAAAGAAGACAGAAAGTAGGTGATGCACAGAGGAAGAATAAATTGACAGTGTCAATAGAAGATAGTGTTGGCAATAATGCTTGTTTTTAATGCTGTTGATAATATTTGTTTGGCCGTTTGCAGGTGTTAATTGGCTTACTTGGCTCAGTGAACGGTCCACTACTGGCGTTCTTCATCCTTGGCGCAGCCTCGAAACACGCCAACTGGAAGGTTCATACATTTAGCATCTTTTGACAATGATCGAGATTTTTGCAAAAGTGATGATGATTGTGATTACGCATATGGGGATGGACACTCTGATTTTAAATCTGGCTTTGTAATCTTTGAACGTCTGCCTGTGTGAGAGTGTGAGCATTAATCCAAGCGAATCCCATTCCAATCATAACATTCCAGACAGCACAGTTTTTTTATCGGGTTCAAAAATAGCATTGCCCAACACAACGTGGAGTCCAGTATCATGTTTTTCCTCAATGAAGTTCTTCTCCACCAATTAAATTACGAGTGACCATCGATTGAAGTCTTGTGCATTACGATAATGCTGAAATACAGGTTATTAGACAAGAATAGCTTAGACGATGATGAGTTACTGTTGCTGACCATGACTGACATTTGCAACAAAACTAATATGATGATGAAATAATCATGCAAAAAGTATCGTTGCAATCCTACATGCAAGTGAATAATAATGGTGACATTTTTTGTTTAAAGGGAACGCTATTAGGGGGCATTGTGGGTATACTGGTTAGCCTGTGGTTGAATATCGGTTCTCTGACGGTGCGCCACAAACACCCTCCTCTGCCGCCTGTGTCCGTGGAACAATGTTCCATGGGAGTAGGTAATTTCACTCTCTTCCATCCCTCACTTAACTACACCAACTACACGTCCTTCGAGATCGTTGATGGAATCGGCGTCGAAGACAACTGGAATCAAACAACTGAGGTCCTGAAAGAATCTGGAATCCAAGTGGTAAGCCATGTCTACGAAAATTCAAACACGTCTTTTTATTACATTGTATGACATTAAAGTTCCTTGTATTACATTAGAGTCAATCAAATCAATCAAATTCGTTTATTCATACATTAGGCTGACACAGACGCAACTTAGGCATTAGACAACATTAGAGAACTTAGACATGGCATTCTGTTAGAAGGCGCCCGGCCCGGTGGGGGTATTCCGCGCGAGTCTCTATGATACTACAGGATGTTTAATGTCATTTGAAGCAGAGAGTTTGTCTGATAGCGAACATTGCTCAGATGACTAGAAGAGTCACCGTTAGCAGGATCGCGCGCACACGCAGAGCTCAACCAACGAATTCCCAACTGGATATGACAGATGACAGCAGGTTCGGAGTCTCCGATGAACGTAGAGTTGTCGTCCGAAAATCTCCCGAACCACCCCAGATTGTCTACCCGTAGAGCGGGCTTCGGTTGAACTCGAGCTGTTGGTGGGGTTGTTTTTCATCAGCCGAAACCTGTCCCCCTGGATCTTGACGAGAGTGGACCATTCCAGACACGGGTAGCTTACGAAATCCAACCAAAACCGTCCTAAACGCAGAACATCCATGGTGGAACGAGAATTAGTTTCGACGCGTCAACTCGGCAACAGTAACTCTCCAAACTTGCGAGTTTTATCTAGCAAATTCAGCGTGTAGACAAAGTTATCTTCCGAAATGACAGAGACGAGTGTCAGCAGCCAACACGGCCGCTGACATGCGCAGTTGCGCACTCCTAGAGTGCATTACAACTGAGTTTTTGTAGTACGGTCTACACTTGAAACGAAACCATCATATTGCTTTGCAATGGGTTTCTATTACATTGCATCATATAAAAGCGCCTTTTTAAATTATTCGTTTTGTTCTTTCCCCAGACTCAATTTCGAGGTCTGGAGAATTTCTATGCCATTTCGTATTTGTGGTTCTTACCAATTGGAACCATCGTCACAGGAGTCGTCGGTATAATAGCATCCTTCATTATGAGTAAATATAAACTATTCTTATCTACTATTATTTTCATTATTCAGTGTAAACAAGTATTATCTCCAATCTAATTTATTTCAGTTTAATCAATTTCTGCCTAATTCAGTCGAGAAGAAGAAGAAAAGGTAGCGATGATGAGGATGAAGAAAAGAAGAATAGTTATTCCAGTTTGCTGTCCACATTACTTTACCCTAATGTAACAAAGACGAACCTCAAATTTCCAATCTATTTATAAAATTCAACCGAATTTATTCTTATCGACTCACATTAATCCAAACTGATCTGGTGTTGACTACTCTAATTCTCGTATAGCAATGTGGTACCGAAGTCCACTAGCTAGCAAACTGGCTATCTAGCAGTTATTCTCCTACAGTTCCGAAGAATGTCTATGCCGCTTCTTCGCTACTTTAGCTTTGCTTCTAAAACAGGGGACAAAGACCTGGAGTCGAAGGTGGAGGAACGTTTTCTTATGAGGATAAACGTCTGCGGATGGTCGGACGAGAACGAAAATCAGGAAGACTTACATAACAAGAATTACGTATCGCTACAAGAAATTAAAGTATGCGTCACATAAATGCTATCGTCATTATTTTATCATCATTATCATCTTCTGCTTTTTCGTCTTCATTCTGATGTGACATAACTGGCTTCAATTTTATCTATGTTTGTTTTAAAAAATGGTACTCTGTGCTATTCTGATTTGGCCATGTAAAATCCAATCACAGATCGATGTGTTTACAAGCCAATGATGGAAGGGAGTTCGAGGGGTCGCAGAAACATTGGTGATCGGTCCCATTCCTTAGTGGTATGAACATGGAATGCACGAAAAGGCACATGACACGCATAGCAATTTTGCATCGATAGGCCTACTGAGCCAAAAGGCCCACTTCCGATAATCGTAAGCTTCGATGAGGGATATAAGGATAAACTAGTTCTTGAAGGTAGATAGGAGTGATAGTTTTCTGGGTTCTGTATGCCAGAAAACCCTTTTAGTAGCTCGACTTTACTTTTTGTTTCAGGATTTGAAGGGCCCAGAATATGATTTTCTTAATGACGGAGAAATGACGTCTTTAAAGAAAGCTGAAGACCGGTTTCAGAAGGAAATAAAAAGCGACCTAAAGAAAGAAACGGAAAACGTTTTACTCTAGATAGACGATCCGCGAACATGATATTCTTAAAGGATACGCGCTTACGCACTTGACAACAAACCGCCCAGTGAAATTAATGTCTAGTAACTGCACACAGTATAATATGTCTAGAACGTTTATGTGCATGTTATCTTCTGAATACAGAATCCTTGTGCTATGTATTGTATATTTATATTCGTTTATATAAATCCTAAATGACAGACGCCATTAGGTTACAGAATAATGTCCAGTTGAACATAATTATGAATGTTGAACAAAGTAGGCATTTGTCGGTCGAACAGAATACGGGATGTAAAATGTCTGTCGTCTTTAATCTGAAATAGCCGGCTTTTTAATAAATATATGCTGCTCCATACATCAAAGAAACTGTATTTAGGCTAGTTAGTCTACAGTGTAGACTAACTAACTACAACGCAGTACAGACTCTGCTATGTGACTGAAGTTGGTGTTTTTGTTTCAGGTTGTAGGATACTGATACATACAGTTTTATGCATGTTAAGCTCAGTATTTCCAGTTTTTAACGACATCTTATGGCTGCAAGGCCATTGACGTCTCCTCCTCCTCCTCCTGTACTCAGGCTTGGGACTGGCACCATTTGAAAACTTTAAATTAAGAGACAAACGTTTAAGTCCGCACAGGGAAAATCTCCTCCCTCCTTGTACGCATACACATGGCGGCACCAGCGTTTAAATACACTCATTGAATTATTATTATTATTATTATTGTTATTATTATTATTATTTTTTTTTTTTTTCCCCGAGGTACATATGATCCCTCGGGAGTTCAAAAATTAGGGGGGCATTGTTCTGGAATGGCTAGTCTTCGCAGATGGTTTTATCGGTGCAAAAGGTGCACCGATATTATTATTATTATTATTATTATTATTATTATTATTATTATTATTATTATTATTATTATTATTATTATTATTATTACTATTATTAAAGCAGTTTCATATAGCGCCCCTTCAAGACTACATACTCAGGAGCCCTCCCAGCCCAACCAGAGTCGAACAACGCTTTTTGAAGGACAGTTGGAAACTGGGTGAAATGACCAATCGGTATTTGACGGAGCTTAGTAGGGAACCCATTCCAGGTCATTGAGGCAGCCACAGAAAAGGCACAGCGCTGCCGTATGGCTGTCCACGTGCGGGTAACAATAAGTTCCGCTTGCGCAGATGAGCAAAGAGAGCAACGGCGCTGCGAGCATGAGGTGGGACAGCAGAGCTCCCGCAGGTATGGAGGGGCCAAGCCTTCAAAGCACCGCCAGACCAAGGCAGATATTCGATAAGTGATGCGCTGTGGGTAGGGGAGCCAGTGGAGGGCATCCGTCATATACGCAGACACTCTGCTAAACTTGGGGATGCGGCCTACAAGGCGGGCAGCAAAACGGAGAATTCTATTCAGGGGCTCAATCCGGCAGACCGGGAGTCCGTCATATATGGCACTGCAGTAGTCCAATCGACAAAACAACAAATGCATAGACAAGCGTGGTATTTTTCGATTCTGAATGAAAGAGCTGTGCAGAGACTGCGAGAAATGAAATGCAATGTTGCTGAGTTTGACCATGATGGCGACGATGATGATAATGATGTTGATGATGATGGTGATGTTGATGATGAAAGCATAATGATGATGATACAGATGATGATATGGATAATGACACTGTTAAATGGATGATTCTGATGAAATGGGTGATGATGACATAAATTATAATGAGGATGATCTGGTTAAGTGTAATGATGAGTTTGACCAAGATGATGATGATGATGATGATGACGATGATGATGATGATGATGATGATGTTGATGATGATGATGATGATGATGATGATGATGATGATGATGATGATGATGATGATGATGATGATGATGATGATGATGATGATAATGGTGGTTGTGATGGTGACGATGATGATGATGTTGATGATGATTTGGATGATGATATGGATGACTATTACGGCATTGATGACAATTATATGGATTTGTTGTTATGGATTGGATAATGATATGGATGATGACAGTGACTATATGGACGATGCTGATGGTGATGGTGTTGGTGATGCTAATGATGATGATGATGATGATGATGATGATGATGATGATGATGATGATGATGATGATGATGATAATAATAATAATAATAATAATGATGATGATGATGATGACAAATAATTGGATGAGATTATTGATGATGTGTATAACTGTATAATAATGATGATCATGCGGATGATGTTGATGTTCATTTTTTATTTGGTGACCATCCAGAGAAACAAAAAACAATGATACAGTAATACTTAACGAAACAGAATTTAGTAGTATATTACAGAGAAAGGGATGGCCTAAATTGTTCGCAGGCAAAAGTGTCAAAAGTAAGCGAAAAAACATAAACATAATCAAGGACACTACATCATGCACACGAATGGTAGACAAAATATCAACAGTAAAAGAAACATCTTAACTATTAACTTAACTAAAGACACTACATCACGCATGGAAGATAATGATTGTTCACCTGACCATGACTAGGATGGTAGAAATTACTATGGTGCTGGCATATTATGGGGTTCGATAATTCCGTCAATTAGGAAAGAACATAACTTTCGTTTAAAATATAACTGGAGGCTGGATAGTTGGCGGATAGATGTAGATACCTCGTTCCATGACCGGACCCCAGCAAATCTAACGGAAAATAGCCGAGTGTTTGTATGGGCATTAGGTAGATGATATGACTTGAGGCTTCTTGTGAGGTGTGAGTGAACATCTGTGTTGTGTTGGAAGAAATTTTTATAGGCCAAGGGTCGTAGACTACGATCATGACGGTACATAAACTCCCCGATTTCGAAGTGCCTTATCTGATCAATTATTAGTATTTTGAGTTCAACGAATACCTGTCCGTGTGGCCCCCGTAAGAAAGTCTAGCTATATATCGAATTGCCCGTTTTTGAAGAACAACTAGTTTAGTTAAACTCGTCTTATAGGTGGAAGCCCATACTATATTACAGTAGGTTAAATAAGGGTTAATTATGGTGTAATATAGTGTTTTACGGATCTGTAGAGGGAGTAACTGGGAAGTATGGGAGAGAATTCCTATATTTTTTTGCGATTTTGCTGGAGATATGTTTTATATGAACTTTCCAGGACAGATGTTGGTCTATGTATACTCCCAAAAATTTTGTACCGAAGACCTGAGTTATGGAAGAACCTTCTATATAAATTTCCAGCTGTTCGGTAGGGCCACTCTTCTTATAGGATTTAAAGACTATGTAGACCTAGTTTGTTTTTTTCTGAGTTGAGTGTCAGTTTGTTAGCTCGCAACCATTCTGCTACTAGTTGTAGTTCTATATTAACGTCACGAATCAGGACGTCCAGCGAGGTATGGGAGTAAAAGACGCTTGTATCATCCGTGAAAATATGAATAAGAATACGGAAGAAACATTCGGAAGGTCATTTATATAAATAAGAAATAGCAAGGGCCTAGAATTGATCCCTGGGGAACGCCATATTCTATTGCTCTCAGAGTCGAAAGGGTACCATTAGAGCTGATTCTTTGAGAACGATTTTCGAAATAACTTATAAACCAGTTTAATTGAGTACATCGAATCCTGTAGATACTTAGCTTTTGAAATAGGATTTTATGGTCTACGGAGTCGAAGGCTTTGGACAGATCGAAAAAGATTCCAATGGAATATTCGTTATTTTCTATAGAATTAGATATTTTGTCCTGCATGCTTGGTAAGGGGACTTAGGAGAAATGTCCAGATTGGAATCCATGCTGAGACGGGAAAAGAATATTTGATTTCATGACGAAATTATTAAGACGTTCGTACATAGATTTCTCCAAAAATTTGAGACGAAGGGTAGCACCGAAATGGGTCTGTAATTGGATACTTCGTATTCTGCCCCTCGTTTGAATATGGGAACGACCTTTGCTATTTTTAAAGCCTGGGCGAAGACTCCAGTGTTGAACGAGCAATTAGTAATGTCTGCTGAGGGGTAGGCTAGGTATGGTATTGCAGGTAAAGCGAGGAATGGTTCGATATCATCAATTCCCTTACCGTGGGAGTGTCGAATGGTCTGGGCCAAACGTATAATTTCTTCTGGAGTGGTTTCATGAAACCCGAAGGAATTGACTTGAGGAGGGTTCATGTATTTCTTAAACGAAGGAGAAGAGCTTGGGATTTTTTTAGCTGAGGATTGGGCAATTCCCCTGAAATACTCATTAAACTTATCTGCGATTTCTACCGGGTCGGTTATCTTAGTCCCATTGACTACTAGTGATGGGAGATTGGTGTCCTGATTATTACTGGTCCGTATTGAGAACAAGTGCGTAGGAGACCCCGAGTTTTCCTTAGGTTGTTACTATGCTTGCAGAATTCTGCTGCGTAATAGTTATTCTCTGCTAGTAATCGAACTGTTTTGAATTTTTTTCTATAGGAGACAAACTTTTCTTTATTTATTACATTAGGATTCTTTATGTATTTCAAGTATTACAGCGACTTCCTTCTACAGGACTTAAGTAGGCCATGGATCATCCAACTTCTTGGGAGTTGAATTCCGTCCATATTTTGTGGTGGTAAGCGGGAAGGAGTCATCATAGGCTTTTTTTAATTTAAGTAAAAAGAGGTCGTAGGCCTTATTTCGATCTTGGCTTGCACAGACTTCAATAACCGGTAACCATACCGTGTGGGAAATCGACTCAAAAGAAGCCGTTTTTCTTTCCTCAGTGGTTTTCCTATGGGTTCGAATTAGAGTTTGTTTATGGGGTTGCATTGTTGCCCAGTCAAACAAGGCGAGGATTGGTAAGTGGTCTGAGATGTCAGCTGCTATTATGGAAGACCCTCTTATTTACGGCCAAGCATTTGTAAAAATATTGTCTATGAGAGTAGAGGTATGAAAGGTTATTCGTGTGGGTTTGGTTATGATGGGCAAAAGATGGTGGGCAATTAGACAGTTGTAAAAATCTGTAGTTGCTCTATGATCGCCTACTTTCAATAGGTCGACATTAAAGTCACCAATCAGTAGTATTTCTTTTGATTTCTTCGAGACCACGCTTAATAAGTGACCAATTTCATTAGAAAATTCTTCAAGGTCTAATCCTGGGGTCGGTAGATTACTCCCATTATGGTGGTGTCTAAGTTGTGAAAGACCCGTAGAAAAATTCCCTCTAATGAGTGGAAAGGGGTGCGGCTGTCTCCAAAATTGTCAAGTATCTCGTATGAGATTCCAGTCTTTATTAGGAACCCAACTCCACCCCCTCTAGAGGTGCCCCTTGGCCTGTGGATAGCTGGTAGGCAGATACATTAATCGGGTCGGTTTGATTGTCCTCAAGCCAGGTCTCCGTTAAAGCCAAAATAGTTACGGGTAGGAGGTCGAGTAAGTTTTTAATGTCGTTTAATTTAGGTTTAAGACTTCTATAGTTTATATGCATTACTGAAAAGGGTGATGTAGAAGATACAAACTCTGGGGATAGTTCGTTTGGAGTGGAATATAACCATAACCATAACCATAACCACAAATTTATTGCTTCTCATAATATGCAGTTACAAGAATTCAGATCATTTGATACCAACATTTATAGAAAATAAAATGCTTTAGTGACAGTATTAGCAGAGAGTAAAGGGAAACAACCCCTAAGGGACTTAGATCCCGCTAGCGGGGTTACCCATAAGCGTAAACATACTGGCAACTGGCTAAATAGTATAAGGTAGGTGAAATATAAAAGCTTAACTAGTTAACTAAGATTCAGAGTTAAATCACATTCGATTTCAACCTCATAACCCAGTGCGCACACAATGCAGTGATTTATTCGTATAGTAATCGTGGGGAGGTTAGGAAGCATAATTATGTGGTTAGATAATTGCGGAGTTTTTTTAAGATAAAAATATTGGGCAGGTTTCTTATGATAATTGGAATATTGTTCCAGGTCCGCGGACCAGCACTCTTAATTGAGAATTTCCGGGTGTTTGTTCTCGTGGATACTCCTCTATAATTGGTAGATGTTCTAATGTTATAGGGGTTTGTTTGGGATATTAGATTAAAGAAGTCATTAAAAGCTGGGGGCAGAAAATTATGCATATATTTGAACATGAATTCGGATGTCTGCTTGATTCTAATCTGCTCAATTGATAAAATTTTTAATTTATATAAAGCGATTTCAAAAGACTTTGGACCTGATATGCCAGTAATAATTTTGGTGGCCCTCTTTTGTAATAGGGTTAACCTAAGTAGCCGAGAGGAATAATTTGAGGCCCAGACTATATTACAGTATGAAAGATACGGGTGAATTAGAGATTAGTATAAGTTCAATCTGATGTGTGGTGGTAGTAGGAAAGCAATACGGGCCAGGATGCCTACGCTTTTCGCAATTTTTTTAAAAATATTCTCAATATACACCATCCATGTTAGAAATTGGTCCACATGGACGCCCAGGAATTTGACCGAAGTTACCTGTGGTATTTGAATATTGTCCATAAGAAGTGTTGCCTTGGTCTCTGGGGTGTGCTTGCGGTGTGAACAAAATAGGACATAGTTGTTTTTTTAGGTTCAGTGATAATTTATTTACTCGAGACCAATCAACGACGTTTTTAGTTCTTGAGTCATTAGCTGAAAAAGTTTCTCATATGAATTGTGGGAAGCAAAAATGTTGGTGTCGTCAGCGAAGAGTACGAAGCGCAGGATTGGTGAGGCATTCGGGAGGTCGTTACTAAAAATTAAGAAAAGAAGAGGACCAAGAATTGATCCTTGTGGTACACCAAATTTCATTAATTTTAGTTTAGATAAAGAACCATTACATAAAACCTGTTGTTTCCTATTCGTGAGGTAGTTCTTAAACTATTCCTGTGCAATACCCCGCACTCCAGTGTTATGAAGTTTGCTAAGGAGGAGTCCATGGTTCACGGCATCAAATGCTTTTGCAATGTCGATAAAAATGCCTAGTGCATATTCACCACCGTCAATTACAGATGAAATATTATCCTGGATATTCAGGAGCGACATTGGCGTTGAGTGCTGAGGTTGAAAACCATGTTGGTCCTTATGTAAGATATTCTTTTTGATAATGTAGTCAAAATTTTACCGTTTTTTTCTAAATTTCTAGAAAAAGTCATGTACATTCGTTTATTTGACTATCAAATAAACGAATGTACATGACGTTTTCTAGAAATTTAGAAAAAAAAACGGTAGAATTGAGATTGGCCTGTAGTTGGTTAGCTCATCTTCAGGGCCTTGTTCATGGATCGGTGTGACTTTGGCTATTTTCAGACTGGAAGGAAATATTCCTGTAGATATGGAGTAGTTAATAATGGCTGATAGAGGAACAGCGATATACTCAAAAACAGGTTTAACAACAGTCGGGTCAATCTCATCGAACCCTGCACTGTGAGAAATTTTTATGGTGTGACTGAGTGAGATTAGTTCGGCGGGGGAGGTAGGGTAAACAGCAAAGGAGGTTGGTAATTGTGGATCGAGATATGAATGGATGGTGTTGTTGGAAGCAGGTTTCTTATCAACAAGCTCCTGAGCGACATTGGCAAAGTAGCTATTAAATTTATCGGTCATAACGTCCGCATCTGTGATGTCCTGACCATTTAAGCATAGGTGGCTAATAATTCTATTCTTATCATTGGATTTTACCAAGGTTCTTATGATTTGCCATGTTTTTAAGGTCATGATTGTATTTAAGAAATTCAGTCTCATAGTAGTTGCTTTTAGCTTTGATACGGGTTGCTTTGAATTTATTTCTATATGCAACGAATTTTGATTTATTTTCAGGATTTCGATTTATAATCAGTTTCATATACAATTTTGATTTTGTCTTACAGGATTTAAGTAGGCCGGGTGTCATCCATGGACTTTTAAGCTCATTGTGTGCTTTAATTTTTTTATGTCTTAGAGGAAAAGCTGAGTCACATGCTGTTTTGAATAGTGAAAGGAATAAATCGTAAGAAGCATCAGGATCATTCCCACAACAGGAATCTGACACGACAGACCAGTCAATTTTAGATAATAAAGTTTTGAAATTTTCATCAGGAGGTTGCGTTGATGTTCCGAGTATTGGAGTTCAAAACTTTCTCTCCCTGCGTTTGAGTATGATTGATTCTAACCAAAATTGGAAGATGGTCGGATATATTTGATGCAAGTATATACGAATCAACAATTTTTGAGGTTCTGTTCGAGAATATATTATCTATTAGGGTTGAGGATGTCAGGGTAATTCTTGTTGGTTGTGTAATAGAAAGTAAGAAGTGGTGTGAGGACATAATATCTAAGAAGGTCGCAGTCGGAGCATGATCATTTGCTTTTAATAGATCGATATTAAAATCTCCCATGATATATATCTTTAGTTTTTAGCGCTAGTGTAGCTAATAATTGCCCAATTTCTTCATTAAAAGCAGCCATATCCTGACCCGGAGGCCTATAAACTACGCCAACAATGAAGTATGAGCCATGCGGTAAGGGGAATTTAATTAATTGGACCTCATAAGTTCGATGCAAGCGACAGTTGGAGGGTATTTCCATTTTGTCTAAACCAAGGTGACTCTTTATTGCAAAGCCTACACCCCCACCCCGTCCAGAATCTCTGGACTTATGAATAAATTTATATCCTGTGATTTCAACTGAATCGGCTGTGGAGTCGTGAAGCTAGGTCTCAGTGAGTGCAAGAACGTCAACTGACAATTGTTGCATGAGGTAGTTAATTGACGCAATTTTTGAGGCAATCCTCCGACAATTGATGTGCATGAGTGATATGGATTGTTTCCCTGCAGAAAGTACTAGTTTCAAGTCTGTAGGAGTACTATAATTATTTAGAGATTAAGGGCCGTTTTACGTAGTAGTTATCATCTGGATCCAAGTCGTAATTAAGAGTTAGTGGTCTATTTTCCTGGACATCAGTGTATATCTCAAGTTTGGGTCCCTCCTTCTGTGGGTCAATATACGAGGTTCTGTCAGGTGTGTTCGTAATAGCTTGGGCAAAATCTTCATCACACATGATATGGTTGAAGCGTAATAAGGTCGTTCGGCAGTGTGTGCAATACCAGGTGGAATGGTTACTTGGGTTCGTTGGGGTACTTTGGTATACACAGCTTAAGTGGGATCCTCTCCCACAGAGTATTCATAAAACTGTTCTGTGCGCACCGGTTAAACACTTCAAACAAAAATAACACTTAACTAACATGGACTCAGATGCACAAGAGTCCATTACTATATCCTGACCTCTGAACCGAGCGGTCAGTGACACATACAAAGAAAACATCAAAATATGAAAGACAAAAGAACATAACACAAAAGTAGGTAGTCTGCCTCTAATCATTAACATGCTACTTTAGATTAAACTGTTGCCAATATTATTTTGTCCTAGGTCAATACATTGTGAGTTTCAGTTGGAGAGAGAATGACAGCAGTGTGACAATACCAGTAGTGTACAATACCAATAGTGAACAAAACTGTACTTCCTCCATAATCGGTCTTGGCAAACTGGATTGGCAGTTACAAACCAATTAATTTGTTAAATAGTTCACGAACAGTTTCAATCAAAGTGAAATGTCTGACTCTTGACACAAAATTTTATATGTAGGCCTACAGTCATATGATAAGTCATATGATAAGTCATTGAAATAATTGCAGTCGGGGTCTATGTCAGCACAGTTCAATAGTGGGCGGGCATATGGTTCATCTGGTATCAAGTCAATATTAAGGCCAGGATGCCTGTTTAAAGCATTGGTTATATTTAAATTCTCGTCCATCACACCCTCCAAGATTCGCCCCGTTACCTCTACGTGATGAAAGGGGAGTATCTTACTAATACAAATGGGGCAAGTACATATATCGCTTACTCATACATCACTTGTACACTGAAGAGGGCTAGAGTCCTTACTTTTCCTTATACAGCCAGTTTGTACATCAGGTTCAACAACATTAGAATGCGTTTGTAGGTCATTGTTCAAAGAACTGCCTTGTGGGCAGTTTAAAGTCCGTCCGTAACCAGGATGAACGTGCAGTCGTCAACTGACAAAGAGAAATCTAAAACTTTAAGTCCTAATATACATTAACTAAACGAAACGAACGAGGAGAAAGGACAAGAGAAAAGGGGTAAAGGGGTTAAATATTTACGAAACTTTATAGTATTTATGATGATGATGATTACGTGGATGATGACACGGCTGATGATGACGGTGGATGATGATATGAATTATGACATGGATGATGATGATATAGATGATTGCATGGATCATGCTGATATAGATGATGATGGACGGCCATAATGTTGATGATTGTGATGAAGGTGATGATTACGATGACGTTGATTGTCATAATCAACGTCATCGTAATCACGACGATGATGACTATATGTTTTTGTCTTTTGAAAGGGAGTCAGCGTTGAAGTCTGTAGTTTTCCTGAAGAAAGAGTTGAGAATTTCATGAGAAACTGAAGGATATTAGTTGCGTATCCAAAATTGTTGAGCAAGGTACCGTCGAATGAAGCATTAGGGCACCAATGGACTCCAGGGCTGTAGTCGAGGGTATACCCGGTTAAACAGCGTATACTCACCTCTAGAGACCGTATGCTCACCCCACAAAATACTTATATTTATTTATATTAAAATACTGTAGCGTATACTCGCCTCTAAGTTGTTTCGGAAAACTAACCGGTAGCGTGTACTCACGGCACAACCCAGAAGTTTCGCCTATGTTGGCCCCTCTGCTTGGAACTGTCTCCCCTTGTTTCTCCGCCAAGAGCTTCTTGCCCTCTCTCCTCTCCAGTTCCGTAAACGCCTGAAAACTTTCCTTTTTGCCGGTGCCGGCATTGATGCGGGTTGAAAGCGCCGCTGATTTGAGTGGCGCTATATAAGTTTTCGATTACAATTACAATTACAATTACCTCTAATTTTACCACTACAGTGGACTCTATTCATAACTCGTATCATTGAGCATGGTAGCCGATTGGTTAGAACACTTTGCCTGAAACGTGGTTAGTATGGGCTCGAACCTCACCGAAGACTTACTATGCAGAGGTCATAAACTTCTTTCAATAGCTCGGCCTTACTTTGGTGCTTTCAAGGTTTGAAGGACCAGAGTTTCTTAAGGACGTGGAAATGGCGTCTTTAAAGAAAACTAGAAATCGGGTTCATGAAACGGAAAACGATTTACTCAAGAAAGATGAGTCACGAACAGCATCTTCTTACAACGTACACGCTTTGACTTGAGTCACTTGACAACAAACCACCGAGTGAAATAAATATTTAGTAACTGTCCACAGTATAATATGGACGTTTTTAGACATGTTGCCTTCTGCTGCGGTTAATAAATAGACTTTTATATGTTAGTCAATTAAGAAACGTAAGATAAGGTAAAGTAATAGCAAGTAAATTATGGGAAGGTAAGGTAATTTATGATAAAGTATGATAACACAAGGCAAATAGTTCTGAACTAGTAAGATAATCTGAAACATCTGCATAGATTTGTACCTTGATTTAGACATCGCAATCGAACAAGAATTACGGCATCGGCTAAACCAGATTTGCATTTCGATTGACAACGATGATAAATGGACTCCCGAAAGGTAGAAAGCAATATTGATAAGTATGCGCCGATATCGTTTTCCTAGTAGCATAATTAAGCGCAGATTGGGCCCTGTTGTTCCTGCAGGGACCCCAGTTGCGACGATCTTGTTTGACAGGTGAGGGGGACATTTTTGAACTGATCTGGTCAAAAAGAGTTTTGAACTGATCTGGTCAAAAAAGAGGTAAAAAATTTATCGCCGCGAAATAATCTGGTCAAAAAAGGTAAAAATATTTCTCGCGCTTACGCGCGAAAACTTGCTCACTTTTTTGGTGTTTCTTCAAAAAGTTGGGGGGCCGATGCATGGCGTGTCCCCCCACTCTTAAAGGTAGGGGTCTTGTCCCCCTCAACCCACATGATCGCCGCCCATGTGCAGGGCTTACTTGGCTATGGGGTAAGGTTCTTTAGTTACAGGCTGTATGCTACTTTCATGCTGCTGCGTGCAGCAAAGGCACTGTAGTAAGATCCAACGCAGCATAGACTCTGCTATGTGACTGAAGTTGGTGCTTTAGTAACCGGCTGTAGGCTACTCAAACTGTATGTGTTGTATGTACTCTTGTTAGGCGAAGTATTTTTCCAATGTTTAACGAAATCTTATGGCTGCAAGGCCATTGACATCTTCTACTGGTACCATTTGAGAAGGGCTATGGCCAGGGCTAGTCGAGGGTATACGCGGGTATACAGCGTATACTCACTTCTAGAGAAATTTGAGAGCGTATACTCAGGGCTCTAGACGAGGGTATACGCGGGTATACAGCGTATACTTACATCTAGCAATGAAATTTTTTGAAAAAGAGAGGTTTAGAAAGTTTTTTTTTAGGGCGAATGACTAAAAAAAAGGTCATCAACTTTTCAGACACGAAATCGTAAAAAGTCTGAAAATTTTCTGAGAATTGGTAAAAAGTCATAAATTTTTCTTAGACGAATTCCTAAAAAAAGGTCAACATTTTTTTAGGGTCACACCAGCCGGTAGCGTATACTCACCTCAAATTTTACCACTACAGCCCTGGCTATGGCAGAGTTTAAGTAAGAGTTAAACGACTAATATCCTGCTAAGGAGTCCTACCGGCCTCTCAGAAACGATCTTTTATTACGCCTCTCCTAAAACAGACAAGACTTGACCCGTCTACCCCATCTAGCTATAGGCCGATAGCTAAAGTAACTTTTAGTTCTAAAAAATTGTTGAAAAATTGGTACCTAGCCAACTGTTTAATCATTTAGACTCCAACAAGCTTCTGCCTCCACGTCAATCTGGCTTTCGTAAGGCGCACTCTATTGAGACCTTTCTGCTGCATCTCCTCTCGGATATCTACATACTTGTTGTCCTCAAGACCAAGGTCTTGGTCTCGAGTGCACTCGAGTTCGTTTCTAAAAGTCTTGGTTTTGGTCTTGAGACCAAAAGTGTTGGTCTTGGTCTTAAGGTTCAAAGTGTTGGTCTTGGTCTTGAAGTTCAAAGTTTTGGTCTTGGTCTCGCAAGACCAAGACCAAGACCGGCTGTCAATATGAATAGTCACGCAACAAACTCAAGAATTAAAAAATGTATTAAGCCTGTTAGAATCATAGCCTACGACAAATACCTACGGACGGATACAAGTCCTTTTGGACAGGGAAACACATCGGCAGCAGCAACTAAGTAATGCTGTGTTTTGAAGCCCTACCGAGACTTTTTCTGAAGCCATGGGAGGATTTCAAAAAGGCTCAGGATTTGTACATTTACATCCAGTGCTTGAAAAGCTAATGCGTGTGCCAGCGACTTCAGCACCTATGGAAAGTATTTTTTCCAATGGCGGAATTTTTATGAGGCCCCACAAGCCACGTCGTGGTAAGAAATTCAAAATACAAAAGGCATTTGGAATAACATTTTGCTTAAAGAACTTTTGTAAATACAAATTCGGGATTCTCTGCAGTCTGCATTTAAAGTTAATTTGCCTGAATAAAATAAAAGACTCATGTTTTCATTAAGATAGCGAGTAGTCCGACTTGACAATCTTTTTGTAAGGAAAAGAAGTCTTGGACTGAATGTGATTTTTGGGGTCTTGGTCTCGGTCTTGGTCTTGAGGTTCAAAGTTTTGGTCTTGGTCTCGAGTTTCAAAGTCTTGATCTTGGTCTCGAGGTTCAAAGTCTTGGTCTTGGTCTCGAGGTTCAAAGTCTTGGTCTTGGTCTCGAGGTTCAAAGTCTTGGTATTGGTCTTGGTCTCGAGATTCAAAGTCTTGGTCTTGGTCTTGAGGTTTAAGGTCTTGACAACAAGACTGGATGTCTACTGTGCTATCGACAGATCCGAGATCAGTCTCTTGGCCCTCTATGACGTGAGTGCTGCCTTTGATTCTGTCGACCATGATATTCTCCTGCGCCGCCTTTCCTTATCGTTTAGGATTACTGTCTTACCTCTAGCCTGGTTTGCATCCTACCTGACTGATCGCTACTCTTGTACTCTCTTTTGCTCTACTCGTTCTCCTTGGCTTCCTGCACATTTTGGTCTCCCCAGCAAGGCCGTAGCTAGGGGGTGTTTTTGGTGTTTAAACACCCCCGAAATTAAATAATGTAAAAAAGAAATAATGCATTTATTAACTCCAAACTCCTTGGTCGGTTGACTCGGCTGCTTGTCGGCTTGCTCAGGGACGAGAAAACACACCGAAACAGAAAACACCCCCGAAACAAAATCCTGGCTACGGCCCCGGGGTTCTGTTCTTGGTCCTCTACTATATATCCTTTTTACTGCTGATCTAGGTTCTCTTCTTGCATCTAGCTCGCTGCTCAGTCACTGCTACGCGGATGAAGTCCAATCTTAGAGATAGATAGATAGACTATGTCCGCAAAAGGAAAATCTCCTCCCTCCTTGTACGCATACACATGGCGCCACAAGCTTTTAAACACAAGCATTAAATCCCTCATAGACTGACGTTTACAGCGCTTTCGAGAGGATGTGCATGTGCATTTGAGTGACCATTCCATCATACTCTGAGGATATCCTTTGCAGCGAAGTATACGCCGGGCCCTTGGAGAGACATTTCAACGAGCATTATTCTTCAAAACGTGATATCGTTTTATGACACACCGTAAAACTTGGCAAACTTTCTTCGTTGATCTTATACATTTTCTGCATGTATGTACCAGTGCTCTTATAAGTGAGACTGAAGCAGAGAGAAAGAGAGAGTGAGAGTGAGATAGAGAGTGACAGAGAGAGAGGAGAGAGATGGATGGATGGATGGATGGATGGATGGATGGATGGATGGATGGATGGATGGAAGGATGGATGGAGAGATAGATAGGTGGATGGGTGGATGGATGGATGGATGGATGGATAGATAGATAACAAGATAGAGAGATAGAGACAGACAGACAGACAGACAGACAGACAGACAGAGAGGGGAGGAGTGAGGAGTGAGGCGAAGAACGTCGATCATGTTACGGTATCTAAGAACTAATGCGTATGCTTCCTTAGTGGGACATGGCAGCCGATTGATTAGAGTGCTCGCCTCGTAGCGCAGAGATTTCGGGTTCAAGCTCCTTCCTCTGAGACGGTAACTATATGTAAGAGACCTTGATTAAATCCTTCACTCACAATTGCTCAGCGCCATCGATTGATGTATGGGCTTTTTAAGAATCTCTCAAAAACACTGTGAACTTGGCTGTCTAATGTCCATGCGTGCAGTTACTCTCCAGTGGCGCCATACGGTGTACCATTCACTGATTAATGCTTGGTAGTTAGATAGTGGCAGATGACGTGCAAGCATTTGACCATGGGTCTCCTTCATCCCAATTGCACTTAGCTGAGCGTATTGAGTCTCTATCGAAGACTCTCAACTCTCTCTCTCTCTTTCTCTTTCTCTTTCTTTCTCTCTCTCTCTCTCTCTCTCTCTCTCTCTCTCTCTCTCTCTCTCTCTCTCTCTCTCTCTCTCTCTCTCTCTCTCTCTCTCTCTCTCTCTCTCTCTCTCTCTCTCTCTCAATGCCTCCAAAACCCAGTTCATTTGGTTTGGCTCTCCACAACAGTTGCTGAAGATTGATTTTGCCCTCCTCTCGGAAATCTTTCCACGCCACTCCTTTTCATCAGGCTACATAATCTAGGTGCTATGGTTGATAGCTCTATCTCCTTCAAAGATCATATCTCTAACCTCACACGCATTTCGTACTTCCACTTAAGGCGTCTCAGGGCTGCTCGATGGTCTGTCTCATCCTCTGTTTTCAGATCGCTGGTCCATGCTTTCATTTGCTCCGGAATCGACTACTGCAATTCGCTTCTTATCGATCTTCCTAATGCCTCTGCCATCAGTCTTAAGTGCAGCTGCGAGATTAATAGCACGTCTGCTACGCTATTCACGCATTTCGTCCTTCATGTTTGAGGAACTGCACTGGCTTTCTCTCTCTTTACGCAGTAAGTTCAAAATCTTCATTCTAGTGTTCAAGACACAGCGGGGTCTCGCCCCCAAATATTTAATTGATGTAATACACCGAACAGATTGGATCTTTCAGGTCCTCATACTAGAACAGCTCTGGCGCAGTACCGATCTTTTGCCTTAATTGATCCCTCTCTCTCGACTACACTGTCTCCTTCTAATCGCTCTAACATTTTAATAGGGAACACCTCGTCTTCGTTTGCTTTCCTGAAGCCTTATTTCTTTTCTTTTGGCTTTGCGCACTGGGAGCGCCTCTGGATGCATATACAATTTAAGTGCATGTACATACATGCATAGTTGCACACATGCACATGCACACATAGGCGTACATTCATACACACAATGCATACATACATACAATGATATCAAGGCACATATCTGCATACACAAATATACTGGCGTAACCATCGAACAGCTTGGTTGCCAAGTACGGGGGACCCGGGCCCGAATCTGCAATTTGGGGTTGGGTCAGGACTCATTAATTGCGAACATGCCCATGTGACTCATTTGAGTAATCTGTGAGGCATACTTACTTGTGTACTTACGTACACACATACACATGCTCGTATATACGTTCATACATATAATATTCATACATACATTCATGCAGGAATGAATGGGTACATATGTATACATGGAGGCACTTAATGTTCCTTTTTTAAGAACCTGCTAAAATGCATACATGCATACATACATACATACAATATCATGCATACACAACATACATGCATACATACATACACACAGAGATGTAAGATGCGAAAAAGACACAATGGAAGATGATTGCATTGGACAGACAACAATAAACGATGATGATGACCTTTAGTCAGTGCTTAAAGTGTAAAAGAAGAAGTACCTGGACGCCGCTTACAATAGGCGCAATCATGGTCTAGAAGTTGGGGGACCTACTAGAACGTGTGAGTGGGGGAATTGCGAGCGCCGAAGGCGCGAAGCCGCGATTGCCGAAGGCAAGAAGCCCCTAACGACTAGGGGGTCTGGGGGAGCGTCGTAAGCTCCCCCAGCCGGGTCTGGGGCGGAGCCCCAGAAGCCGACGCAATTTTGAGCATTTGATGCCAAAAGGAGCACATTTTTGGTAGCATTTTAAGCTGTCATCTTAATTTAGGACTTTTTTGAATTTTGACATTGTAGTGGTAGCATTTTAAGCTATCACCTTAACAAAATTGCTCTATTACTTCAGTGCTGATAGGAGTGGATCAGCTTATCCTTATTGCTCAAGACGGTCTTGCATTGCTGACCAGGACACAACTAGTAGAAATAGTTTACAAATAGTACACAAACCAAGCAAGAATGATCCAACTAACAGATTGGGAAGCCATGTACTAGTGATGTAGTTTTACTAAATGTTCCAGGATCAAAACATTTTGAAATGTCTTATTTTGAAATTTGAAAGATAACACTGGAGCGAAGGCAGTTAGTTGTACAAAATGAGTATATTATAGGCCTACACATTATAATATGATAGTATCATTACTGTATACATGTCCAAGGAACAAAACATTTTGAAATTAGATATTTTTAAATTTGAAAGATAACACTGGAGAGAAGCCAGTTAGTTGTACAAATATTTGCACAAATATTAACAGTAGATTATACTCATTATAATATCATAGTATATGTATTATAATAGTATATAATATCATTATATCATATCATGGTAAATAATATCATTATATATTATAACAATTCATATGATATTATGCTGTCAATAACAACTCAAACCTATTATTTTATTTTTATATTTTTCTGTGGAAATCCTGGGGAATCCCCCCTCCAAGAGGTGCCTAGATTAAAAACACTGGACATCAAGTATAAGCAGCGTGAGAATTGTAGAAAAATATGCAGGTAGACTTTAATCCATGTGGAGTTGAATATTTCATCCATATTTGCAAACTGAGAAAATTCAAAAATGCAAACTCCATAGAGTGAGGATATCACCAAATTTATTAGTATACACTAATATGCAATTCACACAGTCACAAATCTCACAATAAACCAGAGCATTACTTTATCAGTAACCCACGAAGTGAATTCGAAAGCAAATGCTAAAATATATGCACAGTATAATCACACTAGCCCAAATGGGGGTCACCGACCCCCTTGGGTGTGCAATGAACTTAACTTGGATCCTAAAAAGACTGGGGGGTTGAACCCCCTAACCCCAAACAATTCTCACCCTGAGTATAGGTCTATGTGGTATTGTATTGTATCGTATCAATGCTCTCTGTTGAAGTCATTTAACTTCATAAGTTGATTCAGTTATGAAATAGTCAATAAGACTAGACCGATCTCTGGAGGCATAGCATTTTAGACAATCACGTAATGAACTTTCTCTAGACTAATTTTTTTATTTTAACAGATTCACAGCGTAACGTTGAAGGTTTAAGTAAAATGCATTAGTAATGTTTCACGAAGTGAAGCAGATTACTTATGTACTACTTAAACAGCAAACCAAGTGCAACAAACTGATGATGATAATGATGATGAGTTCTCTGTCCGAAGGCAGGTCCATTGGCTTTATGCCACCCGGGGATAAAGTGAGGTGGTTTCCCGTTGCCTTCCTCACAGACAATTGTAGGTGAGCAACTTGTCCAAGGTTGCTACGCAGTGGCTGGAGGTAGATTCGAACCTGCGACCCTCCAGTTGCAAGGCACAGAACATAACACTATCCACCGCGTCCCTAAACAAACTACTATTTTAAATTTACAAGTTCCTTACCATCAGTTGCGTTTTTATAATAGTTTCTCTGGTTCAGAAGGGTTTTAGCCGGCGATTAAAAATTTAATTTAAAGTCGTTTCTTTGTTTAAAAGTAAACGAATAGGACTATACTTTAAATTCACATGAAGAATGAACATTGCAGTCGTGTGGAGACAATGTACTGTGTACAGGCGCTGTTAGAGAGACTTTGACAGAGACAGACTGCTACAGAGACATAGCGACAGAAAACGAGAGAGAGAGAGAGAGAGAGAGAGAGAGAGAGAGAGAGAGAGAGAGAACGACGAACAAGGCAGATTATATTACCGGCATTTCTTAGCGCTGGAGCCTAGAGAATCTGGCTCATGCACAACTAGGTCGACCAGGGTCAAATACTTCCGACAAATCAGGGTGACCTAGTATAGACCAAACTGGCAGACGCCACATTTACATGTAGGCCTATACGTCTGCAGTGGCCCGGCATATCATGCAAAGCAGCTGAGACCTAGGCGGGAAAAACATGAAATTTTTGTTAGACTTTGTCCACCCTCGTTACATGATTGTGACGCCACTGCATGGACGCTGCATGGACGGCGTCCAGGCCGTGCTGGCCTAATAAGTGGCAGGACGGCGTCCAGCCTTGAAAAGAAGTGCCTGGACGCCGTCCATGACCGTCCATTCACACTTTAAGCCCTGCCTTTAGTTTAAGAAGCACTTCAAGGCGTCAAGTGTTTATGACTTGAACCTCTGAATAATTACCTTGAATAAATGTCTTATATAAATGTCTTATATAAATGTCTAGTTGATTGTTTGATTGATGACAGTGCAGGACACCAACTTATTCACGAGCGCTGCGTCGAGTCAGAGGGGTTGTCCAGAGATACCAAGTGAAGATCCGAGTCCGGTTTCCAGATTGGCCGGAGAGACGGAGAGAGTTTATTCATTACTCCAGAAAAACAATTCTTGACCGTTACTTGCTTGTGATTCAAGGATGAATAATAAGTCTTTGGGTTTTGTATACCGAGGCGTTAAACCGTTGCGCTAGCTAAAGCCTTGTTCATATAACTGTTTGTTTAATAACCTTACGTCCGGCCATAACACGGTTTCCTGTCTTTGAATTGGGTTGTTAAATTTGTAATCAAATAACAGACCGATGAATTCTGAAGGATCCTCTAAATTTATTGCTGATTACGCTTCAAAATGACGATCATGAAGCTTGCAGTTCTCATTCTCTCGTGATTGTCTTTGAAGCTGAACGTCCAGCAACCAGCATCGACACACTCACGGCGAAATTCACTTTTGATTGAGTGATTGATTGATGAATTGGACTCTTTAATGATCACAAGCAGCAAAATTCACAGACAATCAGGTTTCATCAACAGGTGTCAAAAGTAGAGTTCAAGAGGATTCACATGGGAGTTCTCCGCTGGCGATCTTCATGTTGCCCACAGGCGCCACTTTAGCTGCTTCCTGCTACAACAACTACTAGTACGTAGTAGTATCAGGACTACTACAGCTGCTACGACTTATACAACAACTGATGCTACTACTACTACTACTACTACTACTACTACTACTACTACTACTACTACTACTACTACTACTACTACTACTACTACTACTTCTACTACTACTACTACTACTACTACTACTACTACTACTACTACTACTACTACTACTACCACTACCACTACCACTAACACTACCACTACCACTACCACTTCCACTACCACTACCACTACCACTACCACTACCACTACCACTACCACTACCACTACCACTACCACTACCACTACCACTACCACTACCACTACCACTACCACTACCACTACCACTACCACTATCACTACTACTACTACTACTACTACTACTACTACTACTACTACTACTACTACTACTACTAATACCAATACTAATACTAATACTACTACAATTATCATTACTACTACTACAACTACGTACTAATACTGTCACCACTACTAGTACTACTGCAGCTGCTGTTGCTGCTGCTATTACTGCTTCTGCTGTTGGGCTTAATGCTATCGCTACTACTGTTACTAAGCGGTGAAACTTTTCATTTCAGATAACTCATATTAAATCGACGCAATGGAGTCGCAACTGAAATGGCCGGACTACCTAATCCTCGTCGGATTCCTTGTCATCTCCCTGGCCATCGGAATCTACCATTCGCTGACAGGAGGTCGACAGAAGACGACCGCTGAGTTCATAATGGCCAATCGACGACTCAAGGTCATTCCGACGGCCATTTCGTTGCTTGCTTCCATACTGTCGGCCATCTTGTTGCTCGGCATGACGGCCGAAATGTACAGTTACGGAGTCCAGTTCCTTATCTTCATCTTCGTCGCTGCACCACTGGCTTTGTTTATTGTCGAGCGATTCATTGTTCCGTGGCTGTATCCGTTGAAGTTAGTGAGCATCTACGATGTAAGTATACTCTGCTTTTTATTTCGTAACTGTAAGGCAATGATATTGCAATATGTTGCATTGCAGTGATTTGTAATTGCAAGATTTTGTGTAGCATCTTTTTGCAGTGATCTAACTCTTTAGTGCTTTTTCATGTCGCACCATGAGAACATACATCTTAATTTCTACTGGTTACACTACAAACTGTAATAATGTCGGGCAACTTACAGCAGAAGAAATAACGTCATTGTAAATAAAATTATAACTGTAATTATAAGTCTAACCGTAATAACCACTGCGCTTGTAATTCTTATTGTTCTTGTACAGTTGTAGGCCTACTAGAACAATTATGCAGCGCCACATTAAAGCTTCTCATAATATAAAGATTGTCATAAGAGCCACTGTCTCCTAAGCTACTGTATTGTTTGTCGCCTATGCTTTTGTTTGCATTATATTGACAACGAGAGATAAAGAAGAGTGTGCAAGTGTGTCGCTTTTACAGTGACCGTCTTCACTCTTTCATGAGCTTATATTGATTACTGCATTTGCCAGTATATATCTTCTGTGTGCATTTTTTAGTACTTGGAAAAGCGATTTATGTCAAAGAGCGTCAAGATTTTTGGTTCTTCGTTGGGAATTTGTTCTGCGGTAAGAGACAATTTATGTACTAAGGGGGTACGTAGAGTAATGGATAACACACTGGCGTGAAGAGTTTAAGGTACCAAGATCGAACCCGGTAGATCTCCGTAAGGTTTTTTCAGCCTTCCACTCGCTAGGTGGCAGTAGTTAAATGAATAGTAGGCCATGATGGCGCCGTGTTGCTGCCCCTTAAAGACAGTTGTATTCGACTCCTGTAAAACTGTTATCGTGAGATTCTACTGTAAACATGTACGTAAGGCGCCCTCCGTGGCTGCCGTTTCTACTATATGTATGTTCATTGTACAGCGCAGTTCGTTTGCAGGCGCTTAATTGAAGAACAAATTATTATTATTATTATTATTATTATTATTATTATTATTATTATTATTATTATTATTATTATTATTATTATTATTATTATTATTATTATTATACTCAACTGATTCAAACTGAAAGTTTCACAGACACAATCTCCGTAAAGTAGGCCTAAAGCAAGATCAGGATATCTTTTATAAGATTTAAGATAAACTTTTCCTTCAGGCTATTCGCGCACTAGACCCGTGTCCGATATTCCAGTGCATGGAAATTGTTTCGTCCAGCACTGTGTGCTTTAGATCATCAGAGATTTTGGAGACATAAAACAGTCGTCTAAACTCTAAAGTCTTCCTAAGAAGATCATCCATATATTGGAAAAGGTAAACTTCTGGTCTTGGATAGAAGTGAGCAAAAGTAGATGTAAGTGGATAAAGGTGTAGATTAGATTGAATACAAATGGGTGAAGTGCATATAAGTGGTCATACGTGGATATAAGTGTAGATCAGTTGGATATTAATGGATATGAGTGGGTGAACTGCATATAAGTAGTAGGGCCTAATAAGTGGATATAATGTGCTTGTGAGTGAATATGACGGATGAAGTGCATATAAGTGGTTATAATGGATACAAGTGTGGATATGATTGAATAAATCACTGAATATAGGTGGATATGAGTGAATGAAAAGCATATAAGTGGTCATAATTGGATATATGTGTGGATGTGAGTGAAGATAAGTGGACAAAAGTGGATAAATATATGGCCACAAGTGGATATAAATGTGGATGTGAGAAGATATAAGTGGATAAATATCAATAAGTCAAACATCCTGAATCCGCAGAGACTTCGAAACTCTTAGGCTAGAGCAATAGCTCTCTATGTTTAAATCTTTACATTGGCTCCCTGTTCAGCAGAGAATTAGTTTCAAATTGGGGCTCACAGTTGATAAAACTGTGACCTCTAGCCAACCACAATACTTAAACCAGTTCTCATTACCCAAACTTACCATTATTCAAGGAGGTAGTCTGATTATCTTAATCAGGTCATACTTAATTCAAGAATTGTTCTTCACTTTCATGTAGGCCTATATCCACTTATATGCGGTTTTCGGTTGCTGGACTTACTTTTTTGGAACTCCTTCTGTGTGTCTGTCCGCTTTGCTCAGTCGCTTGTATCTTTCCGTTCTCAATTTAAAACTGTTCTTGTTCACCTCTCTGTCTTAACGACTGATCTTCTGGATATTGACCTGATTACGGCTTGGTTTTGGTTTGCCATCGATTGATGCCTTGTTCCTAATTATTATTATTACAGGATATAGTGTGAATGTTTGTTGATATGAGTGGAAATTAGTGGATATAGGTGGACATAAGTGGATATAAGCCGATAAAGGTGAATTCAAGTGGAGTAGTTACTGGTATTGGGTGGATATAAGAAGATATAAGATAATATAAGCGGTTGCTATATAAGTGGTTATAAGTGAAGGTAAGTGGATATATGGTAATACGAGTGTGAGTCTTAGTGAATAGAAGAGCAAGGAAGTGGATTTAAATGCATTTAAGTGGTCATAGGTGTGGATATGAGCGGTTATATGTGGTTTCATATGGTTAACAGTGGTTATAAGTGTGAATTTGAATTTATATATGTGGATGTACGTGGATATAAGTGAATGTAAGTGGATTTAAACGGAAAAAGTTGTTCTAAGATATTTAAGTGGATCTAGGGAGATATAGATGTCGATGCGAGTGGATATAAATCCGTCAAGAAAAGTGAATAAAAGTGGATAAAAGTGGACAAAAGAGAAAAGTGAATGTAATTGGATAAGTGTGTATTGAGGGGATGTGCATGAAAGCTCCACTGTCTGCAATGTCGTCATCCCCACTAGTCGGACCGGCAAATCGTATAATTATAGACAGACTAAATCGCCTCCTGAAAAAATGAGTCGTGGTTAAAGTAAGACATGGCAATGTAAGACATTTTACGGTTATGGAAGGTGAGGTATGGTTATAGTTAATGTAAAGATACTGTAGAGTTAGGCAATGCTTCATATGATATAGAAAATATGGGTAAGGTACCACAAGATGCGTAAGATATCATAGGTTAGGGATAGAAAATAAAATAAGATTATTATGTCTTGTGGAAGGTAACCTGCGGCAACGTCGACTTTTATAAAGCCGATTTTAGGGACTCTCGAAAGCGCTAGTAAACTGACTTTCTAAGAGATCTGAACAGGTGCGTCTTGTCATGTAGGATAAGATATCATAGGTTAGGGAAAGAGAAGGTAAGATTATTTAAGTTCTCACGTTTGCACAGAGTTATTTGACACCAAGGCCTTCAAAGAAATCTGTTTCGCGGTCAATTTGGTAGCGAGGGAGTGACAAGCGATTCCGTCTATAGTGAAGTAAGGAAAGTTAATATTTCTCTGAAAAGAACGGTTCAGTATCTGTAACGAATTCTCTTAGCTGTGTTCCGCTTGAGTGAATCAGCAAGTGTAGACAGTTGGGTCGAGCAGTGTAGGGTCACCGGTGCGTGTTATTATCAACCAATATCCTATTGGGTGATAATAACACGCACCGGTGACCCTACACTGCCCAACCTATCTACGATCTGTTGTGTTTCTCGTTCTCTATCTGCTCTCGTTTGTCTCTTTGTGTCTTCTAGTCTGTCTATCTGGCTCTATAGCCGCCACTCTGCATGTCTGTTTCCGGGTCTCTCTGGCTGTAACTGTCTGTTTTTGTCTCTCTGTATGTTTGTCTTTTAGTGTCAATCCCTTCCAACTTCCTTGATTCCTTGATTTATTTAAGTCTAGATCTTTTTGCAAGGAGTCACTGGGGATTGGTTTTCCGGTATGAGGGTGAGGGTAGGCGCTCCCAAGGGCCACGTGAGCTTTTTCTAAGCAAGCTTGGTCACATTGAAATCGATAAAATTCATGAATTTATTTAGCGTCAGTTCTCCATGGTCGATGGCCTAGAATCATGATTTGCTGACCGCTGAAGATGGCATGGTGTATTGAAGATGCTAGATTCCTTGTGGTAAAACGGCTTTTTGCATCATCCATTGTCTAGAGATGATTTTACAATCTGCGTCCGCTCCATCTTCTTCCACGCTGTCACTAATTTAATTCACGCCCTCACCTGTATCAGGGCGGACTTATGGTAACGTTATCTTTATTGTTATCTTTAGTGGACTTTGAATATAGGTAATATTTCGAAGCCTGAGTCTGTTCTTGATGCTGCTGCCCGTTTTGTTAAAGGTGTTTCCAGGTTTGGCCATATAGCTTCTTTTATGCGGATTCTTTGGACTGACCCTTATTCAAAAGCGTATTCAGTTTATAATCCTGATCCTCATGCATAATTGTCTTGTCGACTCTGACCCATCACACCGTATGAATTTCTGCATTACGTTCTCCTCTGTCCCGTTCTCCTCTGTCCTGTTCTCCTCTGTCCCGTTCTCCTCTGTCCCGTTCTCCTCTGTCACGTTCTCCTCTGTCCCTTTCTCCTCTGTCCCGTTCTCCTCTGTCCCGTTCTCCTCTGTCCCGTTCTCCTCTGTCCCGTGCTCCTTTCTCCCGTGGCGTGGTTTTCTTCGGTCCCATGAACTATTCATTCTTGAAGTGGCGCCATATTTATAAATGACATAATTACAATTACAGTTAAAATTAAAGCAGACGTAAGTTCAAAGGTAGTTCTATAGTTGTTCTGTTTTTAGGTTTTGTATATGGGAGTGGCGATGTATGCACCGTCAGCAGCTCTAGAATCCGGTATATACAATGTTTACCCTGCTTTCTTTGTGTGTTTTCCATCATTCTCATCATCATGATCATCACCATCACCTCCTTCACCGCGACAGCTATCACCATCACTATCATCATTGTTAAGAAAAGCATAACTTTGATCAAAATCGTCATCATCACTACCACCAACTGAAATAAAACAAATAAATGAATAAATGATTAATTGTTTATTCTTTTATCAGCTACTGGTTTGCCACTTTCCGTTTCAATACCACTGATGGCCGTCGTATCCGTTGCCTATACAGCTCTCGTAAGTACACTCACTACAATAGCATTTGGACCGTTAAAAGATATTTAGAAGTGTAATTGTAATTGTAATCTAACATTTATAAAAACCCTTCCAATGATTCAGAGGCGCACCCGACCCAAATCAAGCTTACAAATTACTGGTGTTTAGGCGTTTCTGGACCAGAGAAAGAGAAAGGCTGAGGTACGCCAACCGCAATTCCTGCGGATGACGATTCTAACTAGAGAGGCCAACATAGGGGCTAACCAGAAGGCCCCCGGCAGCCGAGGGGAAGTAAAGCGAACAGGGAGTGAAGAGACCGAGGTGCATAGGGTCTACCCCCGTATGAGGGAGCTACCCCGACCAAAGGGTTGCACATAAGAGTTAAATTTTGAACTGAATGCGTTGGAACACAGGAAGCCAGTCCTCAATGAAGGCAATTATGTTGACAAACCTGAGGAGACCACCAATAAGGCGGGCGGCAGCGTTAAGTGTTGGTACTTAGTATTAAGTATTACGTGATTTACGTGATTTATTTAGTGATTAAATAAATGATTTAATTAGCACAGAATTGAACGAGAGAACCAACAGATGAATCTGTGCATGAATATATCAAGATCAAACTTAAAATCAATCAATCTTCAATTATTAGTAATCAGTGAAGTGTCTCAGACACTTGAAAATATGTAAGGATTTCGAAAAGATAGATTAACTGTCTGTAGGTACAGTTATCTTTGCTAGTGGCCCAGCCAGTAGGGAGTAAATGAGGGTGCTGGCCATCCCCACCATAAGGCTCCATAGAAGCTATCATGTCTTACACCGGTAGAAGTGTTTCGTCAACCCGAGCTAACAGCCCAGCAGTCAACAATTCACCACTATTTCAGCCCTATAAGGCACCACAGAAGCTATAATGACTTTCAAGTTATGATATATAAATCATAACATAGATATAAATATCTATGTCGTATCTATGTTTGCTAGCCAGCCGAGCCATTTTTAATTCACTCTTGACGCTATAGAAGTTATACAGAGCGGATTGAACATAGTCTGGCACAATATAAGCTATCTTTTACTTCACCCTGGCGCTTGTAGAAGTTATACAGAGCGGATTGAACACAGTCTAGCACAATAGAAGCTATCTTTTACTTCACCCTGGCGCTTGTAGAAGTTATACAGAGCGGATTGAACACAGTCTAGCAAAATAGAAGCTATCTTTTACTTCACCATGGCGCTATAGAAGTTATACAGAGCGGCTTGATCGCAGTCTGACGTTACATAAGCCATGTTTTACTTTAGACCAGCAATATAGAAGCTATCTTTTACTTCAACTTTAGCGCAATATAACTTATTGCTTGGCTACAGAAGGCTCTACGAGCCTATTACTGCCTCCAATCACCTCTAGCAATTGGCTGTGTCAACATTCCACGAAAAACAGATTTGCACTACTAAATGTAGCCACGTCCAACTGGCGAACGGCTAAAACCATTCAAACTCAAAACTCGATAAGCGACAGTCACAGCGCTATTATGGTGTTTATCAACTCGACCGTGCGTGCCCCAACCAGGGGCATAAAGACACCACTAGGCGCAACCACGCAGATGACATCCTCGCTGCGGTCGCGTCGAAGATCGTACTCGCCGATGAAATCCCCGCTACGAAAAGAAGGATACCCGGCTCATATCGGCAATTATGTCAACGAAGTCAAGGTTGGCGATGGGTGTCGGAACGAGGGGCCGGCTGTGTAATCGCAAATGAATCTCATTTGCGGATTCAGTTTACCTGTTGAAAATAAATATATAGCTTATACTGAAATACATGTACGTGGCAATGTCCAAGCACCTTTCAACTGTGCATTACAGCCCTAGAGAGTACTGGCCATGTAAGGCTGCGGTGATAAAACTGTCCTCAGCCGCCAAGGTTTCAGAGGCTGAGGATCGCAATTGACTTAGAAGAGAAGCTAACCATCGCCAGCAGGGTATCGTTGAAAACTTCAACCGGACACTGGATGAGGGGCTGTTCGGTGCCCAGTACGCCTAAAAATTGGTTATCGCTGCACGAGGGGCGAATGGGGGCGCCGGTTGTCTGAAGTTGTGGCTACACTAAACGACGAGCTGACGAGTTTGCATGCTGGAAAGTATTACATGAAGCCGGTTTAAGCGATTGAGGTGTCTAAGGTGCAACATCAGCACTATTCCCCGCTCGTCGTGTTGTTGACGTGGATGAGCCTATCCTAAGGCATGATGCTCTCGGCCGGTACTAGTACGCGCCCGGCGAGTTTGAGGGTGGTAGCAGACGCACCACCAACCATTTATCTGTTCTAGAATCGACTATTGCAATTCAGTTCTTATTGGTCTTCCTATTGTCCGCCTGTTTTTTCTCCAGTCAGTTCTCAATGCTTCCGCTTCCTGAATTTTCCTATATCTCTTCGTTTATGGTCAATCACGTTCACTGGCTCCCTCTCCTATCCCGCATTCAATTAAAGTTCTTGTTCTTGTCCATAAGTCCAAAGTGGGTACTACTCCCAAATATCTCATGGACCTCATATGGCCCCATTTTTACAGCTTCTCACCGACCTCTAGGCTATCGCGACCGGCATGTCCTGTTTGTTCCACGTGCCAGGACCACACTAGCTCAAACTAGATCTTTTGCCAACATAGGGCCCTCCGTGTGGAATGCCCTTCCTTCCTCTCTATGGGTACCCTTACTTTATGGATCTCTTCCCACATCCCTTTCCGCGCTTAAAACCTTTTTCTTCTCTCGAAGCCTTCGCACTGGGAGCGCTGCTGATTAGCCTCAGCTGCGAGCGGCGCTATGCAAATCTCCAAATACTATACAATACGATACTAACTGGTCGCTCATCATCCACGTTATTTCGAATGTTATCCGACAGGCGGTCCCACCGGCGTTGTATCATATGATGGACGGACCTGCCCGGGGGTTTACGCGTGAGGAAATGCTTTTGATGCCTATGGGTACCAAGCTACCATCCGATAGAATTCTCAACCGTTGAGGAGCTTGTCGTGATATTCGTTGAAATCATCCTTGATTTTGTAGTGCCCGTATGTCAGCGTTGTGATATACATTTTTTCTGTATCCGTCGGGCAGAGACTGACCTTATTCTACTCGTATGCACCTATCTGGTGATCGTGGCTTTGGAGTACGACTTATGTGTCGCATCTCTTCATATTCAAACAAGCATTCCTTGTATAAAACTTAACTCGTGGTGTTGATCCTTCATAAGTGCTCTGTGAACGCCTTGTGCTTTCCTGATCTCTGAACCACCCGATTTTAAGATCGAGCACATGCTCGGGCGTAATGCCTCGAATTCAGCGAAGGGGACCCCGTTGCACTCGTCAATAAACATACCAACAACTTTCATGTTCTCTATGCTATGATACGGACTCTCCTTGGAATACTCGCTGAAGTCGTATAAGTGTTCTTTCTTCCACATATCGGAGTTGGAGTTCGGAGTCACCACCTGGAATAATGTAGACATGCACTTGTTCGCAGAGAGAGGGCTTCGAGGCGGAATCCGATGGTATCTAAGTGCTTCGCAAAGGCCAGTTTTTTCTTCAGCTGGAACGCGTCGAAACGGCGTTCCGGCACCTTTTCAGTTACTAAAAATAATTTATTTACTTCAATATTAAAAACAATAATTTAGTTTTTTAAATTTAATTTCAATGTTTTGAAATGTTTTAAGTCTTTCTAGTTCGAGTTCGATCTTCGTCTTTTTCAATAAAGGATCTCAAGCCATTCCTGACAAGGATAAATAGTTAGCCGGTTTCAGACTGTAGTGTTTCATCGATTTGGCTCTGAAGGTCTCGAAGACGTCCTCATGTAGGATTACATCAGTACCGGTACGGAAATACAAGTCGTAATAGTTGCCCGAAGTCTTACAGTCGAATTAAATCCATACTCATTGGGCGTGTTGATAATCCGCATCTGAAATGTTCTTTCGGATGAGCTTGCTGTAAGAGGCTTCTTTGGGTGGAAGCCTTTCTTCTTCGAAATGAGCATGGCTATCTGTATGCTCGTAGGGATAGACTCCTTTACGTCTCAACAGATCTAGCTTTGTCCTATCAACGTAAATGAAATTTTCTTTTACATGTGCCGTTGTGACTTTCAGATCTTCCAGTGATAGGTTTCCAGACAACTTGTCTAGCGAGCGATTCAGGAACTTGAGACTGTCGATGAACTGTAATTGGTTCAGGTTGAATGTCATATATTTCTCCATATTGTATGGGATGCAGTTAATTTTGTTTTTCTCATCCTGTGCGGCCTCACAGCTAGCTATCGCTTGCACGATGAGGTGGCTGTCGTAGCACCGTTGATAGTAGAAAACCACCGGTACCTTACACTTATCGGGATATGTTCGAAGAGTGAGGTTGCAGACGTTGTGAGCGGCACCTCGGTGATCGGCTGCTGTCAAGATAATCTTAGGTGAAACGGCCAGATTTTGTTCGATGTTGACCAGCTCAACTTCTTGTTGTCGTAGGAACTCTTCCACGGATTTCTTCGTGCGGCCATCGATACGAACCACTATACAACAGAAGGTACACGGTTGCTGCTCTGCCTAGTCTTGCTTTCGTTGAGGTCCATGGTGCCTTTTTGATGGGACGTTTTAACACCTCGAAGTAGGCATAGATTGTACGGAACGTGAATCTGTTTGTGGTGATTCTGGAACTTGAGGATGTTTTCACCGTCTTAAGGCATTACGATCCGCTCCGGCTTCTTGCTGCTGCCCCGATGATCTTTAAAATGGGTATCCAGCAAATCTTGTCCACAGAATATGTGTAAACAGCGGGGACATGGGTGTTTTCGCTCTCTATGATCGCTGTTCTAATACAACATTCGCACTAAGTCTTTGATCCGGAAATAATGATGATTCTCACTATAGGCTAGTAGTAGAAGATCGATGTTATAGCCTCTATTGGTTTTCTTTGAGACATAAATCGGGTACAACCCTTTATTCCACCCGAAGACCGATATGACCATAGTTGGATTCTGACGTTCGAACTTACCGATATCCGTGGCCTTTTCGGAAATTCCAAATCGTTGAAGTTTAGCTCGTGGAGATGGGCACAATATTTACTGGGACGATCCGGATTACGTCCGTGGTCGACTGGATACATGACACTTAGTATGGCCTACTCGAAGCATTGGTTATCTTCATTCTTTACATTTGCGACTGAATGATATGGAATATACTTCGGTTTAAGAAAGTACGTAGCTCTAACTTCGGAGAGGTTCGTATGTTGCACAACGAGCTATAACGCTACGACGCGCTTCGATCTCCACTCCGATCTCTTATTGGTGCACTCCTCAAAGAGTTTTAGTACTTTAGCCTTGGCCTTCTGTACAACTCTTCGGAATTTACCCGCATTGGTAATGGGTGAGTCGTTTGACGGCGTACGCGCTGTAACGGTCAGCGACAACTCTTCGAATTCAACAGTCAACACTTGCGAGTATTTCGAACCATCCTGCTTGATCAGCTCTTCGTTGAGCTGCACGTCCATGCCCGGCTCCATTGCACTCAAGAAGGCCAACGCATCTCCTTCCAATGTGTGGTTAAGAGGCACCACCCACAGAAATCTCTAAAAAGGTTATTGGCGAACTCTGTGTGCACTAGAAAGGGTGGTGGCCCACCTCTATTCTTCGGGGATAGGGGGTCAGACCAAGTGTGCTAGAAGGGCCTCACGTTTTGCCTGTCTGCTCTTGTGCACTGCAAGAACTGGCCTCGGAAGCATCAGCTTGAGCAAGCGCCGTTTAATTGTTTCTTATATGTGTTCATCTAGATTCTAGAAAGTTCTGCAGCACAGCTTTAAGAGTTGAGGGCCCGATAAACTCATTTAGCAACTGCTTAATAAACTCATGCATGACACTGGTTTCAAAACAACAAGGTTGCGGTTTGTTCAAATTAAAAATTTATTCGATCCATATGTTCGATAGTCGCTACTATTCTTAATTAAATTCGCGTATTAACCTAGCTCTCGATTGCATAGCGCGATAACCGCACTGCGCACACTCGCCCAAGCGTGTTTTAAAACCTCTTCCGCATTTTGCACATGGTCTTGTCTCGTAGCCATTTCGCAGTTGTGCAAATGTTTGAAATAATACCCTACAAAACATCAACGAAAGTGGAGGATTGTTTTAGCCATCATAGGCCTAAGCCATTTACACTCATTATGCCATAGCATTCTGTTTTATGTGTATCACAGCCAAGGTCTTGGCTACGTAATATTCATTTATTTAATCGATTCTTGTTCGGGTGCCTAATTGGCTCGGCCCGGCCTCATGACAGACCCTCGCCATCAAAGAGAGGGAGCGGTGTCGCGGGCTGAAATAGTGGGGTAGTTTTGATTGCTGGGCTGTTGGCACGGGGTGGTCCCCAAAGACCTCTGCCGCTGTAAGGAATGGTGGCTTGTATGGTGCCTTTTCATCCCAGCACCCCATTTCCCCCTACTTAGCCACTTGCATGCAATCGCAACTAATTTTATTTTCAGAAAACATAATCTATTGATTTCAGAAGGATGTTTTATGACTGTAGGGTGGAATGCGAGCTGTGATATGGACGGATGTCTTTCAGTTTCTGATCATGATTGGCGGAATGATTGCTATCATCGTCAAGGTATCTTATAAAACTATTTCATGACGATATCGATGACGCTGACGGCGACGATAATGACCCAAACCACTGCCTGGCTTTTTCTGACAATGGATAACCGATAACAATCAATGCAATTAAAATTGACGTACAATCCTGCGACAAGAAATACGAGTAAAGGGTATGTGAAATTCAAATGAACTGGTTTATCTTTTTCGAAGGGATTGGTTGTCGTCGGAGGAATAACAAACGTATTCAGACTGGCTGGGGAAGAAGGTCGACTCGTCTTAGCTAAGTAATCATTGTTCATCATCATCATCATCCTTATTATCATCATCACCACCATCACCACTACCATCATCACCATCATCATCGATCATCATCACCAGCACCACCCCGACGACGACAGTCACCATGACCACCACGACTAACACGATCACCACAACCACCACTACCACCATTATAGCCACTATCATCGTCACCATCGTTGTCATCATCATCATTGTGATCACTATCATCATCACCATCATCACATTCGCAATCATTCTCAGCATGGTTATTATGATCATCATGATCACTATCATTTTCATCACTGTTTTTCTTGTGGTAACCGCTTCTTCCTCTCCCAACCTTATCATCTTTATCGTATTTTGCAAAGTGACATTCGCTAAAACAGAAGTCAAAGCCTCAATGTTGCGTTGGACAGTGTGAGTTTTGATCCGAGAGAGCGCAACACTGTCTGGAGCATTATCATTGGAATGACAATTCAATGGATAAATGCATTCGGTCTTTCACAATCATCCGTTCAGAGATTCTCTGCCGTCGACAAACTGTCAAAGGCAAGGGCGTAAGTGTCAAACATCTTTATCTCAAACTAGCCAGTGTTTAGACTAGTTTGTTATCATTAGTTATCATACAGCACGGAAACCGAATGGAGAGAGGGCTCATCTTGAAACTCGAAGAGTATGGGTTCATGATCCTTACACACTCAAGCGGTGACTGTGTAAGGATCTTGAGGAAGTGTTTCGCGCACAATTGCTCAATGCCATTCGTGTTCTGTTGTACACTCGCTTCTTCCGTTCTGAACTTTGGAAGGAGAGCAATATCAAATACAGTTTTACTGTATTAAGAGTTAAAGGGCATACAACAATTTTCATACTACAGCTTCAATATAATCGTTCTCCTCATTTACATTGTTATCATCGCTATTCAATTCTGTCAGCACTACCGATCGTGATAACAAACATCCTCCTCATCCTCCTAATTAAACGGGTTAGGGAATTTGATTGAGGTACTACACTGTGTCCCGATGAAAAGTAGACCCCAAGAAAAAGTGTCATAACTCGGTCAAAACTTTTAGCATTTGCCTGAAATTTTAAAAACAACAGCAATAGCCATATTACCACCAAATCGTAACGCCGTTTGGAAATGTTGGTGAGTTTGTCAAGTTTATGAACGTTTGAGATACAGTACTGAAAAAGGGAAAATTTCCAACATACAAGAGCCATACGGAAATGAAGTTTAGCTACAGCTGGTGTTCAAAATGTCCTTCTTGTTCACGGACACACGACCGTAGACGTGGACGCCACTGTTTGATGGCCTGGTCGATGATCACGTGGTCAAACAGCTGCCACTCTTCAATCAATGTGAACGACGTCACGAATGCGGGAACGATAAACGCGCTCCTCCAGTACACTCCAGATTTGATAGTCCACTGGATTGAGGTCTGGACTGTTGGGCGGCCACAGCTGCGGGGATATGAAGTCGGGTGTCTCCCGGGACAGCAGAGCAATGGTCTCACGTGCTCGGTGCGCAGGCTGTCTTGTTGAATGTGACGTAGCCGCCCGATGAAAAGTAGACCCCTAAATGTTTGTCAAAAATTTGTATGTTGGAAATTTTCCCTTTTCAGTACTGCATCTCAAACGTTGATAAACTTGACAAACTCACCAACATTTCCAAACGGCGCTACGTTTTGGTGGTAATATGGCTAGTGTTGTTTTTAAAATTTCAGGCAAATGCTAAACGTTTTGACCGAATTATGACACTTTTTCTTGGGGTCTACTTTTCATCGGGACACAGTGTATGTACATATATACAGCATGTCACATATGGAAATATGCAAAGTATATGCATTTATAAGTATGTATGTTCTTACGTAGGCTCGCGCATTGGTACGTCATTTATACATCCCTACGTATATTTTCTCGTCACATTCAAAACCAAACGGTTCTTGCTTTATGAGAACTAATCTTGTTCTTTAGAACGATTCTGATAAACATTCCTTCCTTGACCATTATGTACGTGATGGCCTGCATCATTGGACTGATCATCGTTGCTTACTACTCGAGCATCAAGTGCGATCCTCTGGCCAATAAAGACGTCGCAAATCCTAACATGGTCAGACAACTATTACTTGTCGCTGCTAGCTGCTGGTAGTGTCGTTAAGAAGGGATTTATAACAATGGCGCTACATCACATTAGAAATTGTTAATACGTTGAAAGAATATCAAGAATATGAATGAACTGTAAGCTTACAGTTTTTATTTTTTAAATTACGGTGAATAATATTCCTTTACTTTAAAATTGAGGGTAATGTGTGTGATTTATCTGTGTAGTTGCTTCCCTATTTCGTTGTCAGAAATTTCGCTGACTCACCTGGATTTACGGGGCTATTCCTCTCCACACTTTATGGAGCAGCGTTGAGGTAAAGACTTCTATGAATAAACTTAATAATTTTGCTAAAATCTAATCAACGAATCAGGAAATGATAACGGTTTAAAGTCACTAATACATACAAAACATCGGGGATATCAAAATATATTGTTTGCATATAAAAAAATCTGTCCTTGCTACAGTCACAAACGATCCTTATAACCACATTTAAATGTTTTGTTCACCCTATGCTTCCAATTCTGCCACCCATTTAAGACAATATAGTTTTAAATTTCTCTATTATTACGATTCTTTTTGATGTAGTGTTATCAGTAATATTTTATATATCTTTTAACCTTTAGACTCTCCCTTTTTTCAAATATTATTATCTTTTAATTACTACAACGTTTAATATTTTTTCTCAATTTGTTTCCAATGTGCGGTTCGCTTTTGGTTTTCAACAAATACAATAATAATTATAATAACAATAATAATATTAATAATATTAATAATAATAATAATAATAATAATAATAATAATAATGATTATTATTATTATTATTATTATTTTAATAACAACAATAATAATAAGTAGCGATGTTCATTGCTTCTTCTGTCACTTTGATACTTTCCGTGTAGAAGCTACTTCTCTACAATGATACCCTTATATTACTTTGCCTGAAGACATAACCTCACCCCACAACTTTTCTTTCTCTTACCTCACTCTTCTTCTCTTACCTCCTTTTCCCTTCTCATTCCTATCTCAACATACCGTATGGCAACCGGACTTGGATTTCCACTCTGGATAATATCTCTAGTAGGCAAAATCACACTGCGCTCATGATTTAACAGGAGTCATGGGCTTAGCTTTTGAGTAAAAAGTCTTAAATTTGGAGACTATGATTGCAACCATTGATTACCTTGCTCTGTCTTGCCCTACAATGTCCTGTTTGTCTTATTTGTGTGTGTGCATCATGAAGTACCGTGTCTTCTTCGCTAAGTGGTTCAGCCGCAAACTGTTGGGAGGACATTCTCAAATGGAAATTAAGCCACCTGCCAGAAATAAGGAAGGCTTTCATCAACAGAATCTTAGGTAACCATTCGGTACTGGTTTCTCCATAGTCGGGTCCCTGCGCTCTATTGTTTAGGGGGTTCTCTTTATAATGCGAGGAATACGGGTTCGAGCCTCCAAACTCACCCTTTAGGACATAATTGCCCGCACTGGACAATTATGTCCTAAATTATGTTTTTACGATCGTTTACGCTATTAGGCCTATGAACTTTAGCAGTTGCTTAACTCCATTATTATTAAGTTTTCTGATATGCTAAGTGTATTTTCTGCGTTAATCAATTCTTTCTATGGTACACTCGTTATTTTTCGCGGATATTTGGCACTGTCTCTGGTAGGCTAATTCTTAGTATATAATTATAACCTAACTGTTGCATGATTAAAAATTCACTGTGTCCTTGTTTTCCAGTTGTATTGTTTGGAGCCTTATCCATTGGAGTGGCTTTCCTTGCGGATTTTGTTGCAGGTCCAATCACCCAGGTAAATCTACCATCCATTATTTGTCAGAATACTAATAAGAGCTGTCAAAATATTTTTTCTAACCGATGGGAACATTTATCCATTCCCAGAAATAAATATGAGTATCTGAAAATATGAGTGGTATTTTTTAGCATAATAACAATAACAATAATAATAATAGTAATAATAATAATAATAATAATAATAATAATAATAATAATAATAATAATAATAATAATAATAATAATAATAATAATAATAATAATAATAAGTGTCAGCAATTGCTAATGGAGTGTCAGATTGCGACTTGGGTCGCAATCTGACACTGACAACAGGAGACAATAGGGAGACCTGCTTCTTGCTGCAACGCCTCTCAATCACCATTCAACTTTTTAACTCGGTGGCTTTTCATGGCACTTTAGTCGAGCCCGACCCGGAGGAGATGCAACCATTCCAGAATAACTAGTTTTCTTTTGTCTCCTGACAAATTTTTGTGAGGCCGAGGGATTATGTTTACCTCGGGACAAAAAAAAAATAATAATAATAATAATAAATTTTTATAATAATAATAATAATAATAATAATAATAATAATAATAATAATAATAATAATAATAATGACTCAACGGAGGACGAGGCCTGATTTCCTGGAAATAGCATAACAACAAATTAATATCTAAGTCCCCGAGGGATCATATGTACCTTGGGGCATAAAAAATATATAAAAATAATAATAATTATAATAATAACAACAACAGCAAGGACAATGGTAGTCACAATAATATATATATGTATATGTATAATATTGTGACTATATATTTTATATATAATATATGTATCTAATACATATATACGAAGGGAAATGTCACGGCCCCGCTGTCTCGACATTTGCATGTGACGCCAAGTAACGCGCATGCGCACTGTTACTGAATATTCATGAAACCGCGGCTAATTGTCACGGCTTAATTGTGACGTCGCTGGCTCTTGCAGCTTCCAAATCAACTTACATAATAACCGTTGTACGTCTGTCTGTCCCGTAAACAAACACTATTGTGACATCACTATACTGCCGCCTTGGCGACGGTTGTCTTGACGGTTGTCTTGACGACGGCTATAGGCCTATAATATGACGTTATTGTTATCACTGCAATAATAATTGTTTTTTATATATACCGTGATTTTTCACGGGTTTACAGCTAGTAATCAATATTTATGACCAACAGCGTCGATATTTACAATTGGCGACCTTGTTAAAAGTTCTAAAACGCCTACATTAGGCGGCGCATAACAAGATTGTGATTATTTTAAGCGATCGACTATGTGTAGCCGTGTCAGATTATTTGTTAGTAATATATATATAGGCCCATGAAATCTTCATATTTTCATTCCGCTTTTTACGGTCTTCTCACTAATCGCAACACTTTGGAACGCCATCATGGATGACGATCCTGTGAGAGCCGGCTTTAGGTATAGGACCGTATAGGCGATACAAGCGGATGCCTAGAGCGGAATTTTTCAAGGGGCGGCAAATTTTTAAACATTAATTAGTTAATAAGAAATTAAAAGGAAAAACGGGTGTTTAGTAAGGGGCGGCATTTTTGTCCTTGCGGCTTGCCTATAGCGACCTATTATAGCACAAAACTGCCAAATGCCGCCACTGTTGAAAAGAAACGTCGTCAAGCTAGAGTGTTAATGGAAAATGTTTTCACGCAAACCATTGTTTACGATGACATGTTCTCCAATTTTTTAAACCATGAAGGTCATAACTTTCAAGTCTTAGGACGGGCAAACATCTAGTGACAATAATAATAAACGCCATCACTAATTTTATAAAACTTCAGGGATTACATGTACCTTAGGTAAAAACATAATAGGGTAAAATAGGGTAATTTCGGCACCTTAAGCAATTTCTTCAATATTTAAAATTCTATCACATCTGTAGGACACATTGAAGTTTCCACAGTTTGCTGCAACCCTCTGCTATGAAATGGCGCCTTCAAACTGTGAATCGTCTTTCACAAATTCCTGTTATAACATGTTGAGTGAAGTCATTCAAAAGCCGAAATTACCCACAGGGTAGGGTAATTTCGGCCACAGGGTAGGGTAATTTCGGCAGGGTGACGAAATTAGCCGAAATGAAAATTACCATACATTTATGACTAGCTACATTGAGCTGATAGGAATAAACTATGAATGTATACCTATGGGGGCATATATACCTGCATTTGTTTACTCTACAGTCAGAGACTGTAACACGCAACGCTATGTTTAGCTTATATTTATTAAAAATTCACAAACTATTCAAACAAACCCGAGTCATAGTAGCCTAGTGCAGAGGTTTTCAAACTTTTTTGACCGGGGACCCCTATTTTTTTCTCGGCATAGTTCGCGGACCTAAGCATTTAAAAAGTAAAATTTTTTACTTAAAATTTAAACAAAATAACAGGCAGACTATTTCCACAATAGGCCTACAAGCTTGCTTATAAGTAGTGTATGAATTTGAAAACACAGGCTGTTAATGCTGATCTGAGTGGCGCTATATGATTTTCGGTTACAATTATTTCGGTTACAATGCTAAAACCATGCAGTGTTAATCATTAATGAATATTTTCAGAACGCTCTCGCGGATCCCTGCCACAGCCTTCGCGGACCCCTCTTGGTCCTCGGACCACAGTTTGAAAACCTCTGGCCTAGTGCAAATGGACGGGCGAGTGGAGGCACTCTTGCATGATGCAAGAGTGCATTTGGGCAAATCTTTATCCTAGCTAAAGTAAGTCAACAATAATATTTAACGACGACAAAAATGACCAAGCATAATGGAAACATTTATGAAGCATTTAGGCCCTACATTGCAATAAACATGACGTTTGTGAGTTGCGACATCTAAAGTCTATATGACTCGCAACTACCACAGTATAGTAGAACACAGGCCCGTTTATTGTCGGTGCAAGTGGAGTTTTCGCACACCCATTTCTCGCCTCGTCTACACCAACGTTATAATATGGAATCTTGCAAAAACAATCATGAAGTTGTATCGACAAACTATTTTATCTGTGCAAATACTCATGCGTGTTAACTATGCAATGGATGCTGACATAATTAAAAAGTCTATTTTAAACGTGGCCAACTGAAGCAAGAGAGAATGGTAATTTCGGCACTACCCTAGAGCAAATTTCGGCACTGCCGGAATTAGAAAAGAGTTGAGTGCTGAAATTACCTAATAGATAGGCATTTTTCTGACCGTACATAGAAAAAATAATCGGCTGCTATACACTTTGTATTCGCTCAGGATTCTGAAGAGCAATATTTAAATGTGGAGAAAAACCATTACATTTATTTACAGGAGCGATACCAAATTTTTAGCAACGATGTCTCTGAATTGACATACAGTTAACAAAATGCATCAAAACAAACACGACTCACCAATCGTTCTAAAAATGCGATTCTTACAAGGTTTTGTAACTTTTTCTATATTATAGCGTCCAGACCTATGACGTCGCACCATACAGCTTTATTGCTGCATGATATTTTCTCGGCTACTCGGGGGTGCCGAAATTACCTCCATGCCGAAATTACCCCACTTTACCCTAATAATAGTAATAATAATGATAACTTTTACTATAATTATATAAATGATCCATCAGGATTTAAAACCAAATTTACAGAATATTAAAAATCACATATAATGACTATTAGTACTACTGCTACAACTACTACTATTACTACTATTATTACTACTTCTACTACTACTGAGCCTACTACTACTACTACTACTACTACTACTACTACTACTACTACTACTACTACTACTACTACTACTACTACTACTACTACTACTACTACTACTACTACTACTACTATACTACTACTACTACTACTACTACTACTACTACTACTACTACTACTACTACTACTACTACCACCACCACCACCACCACCACCACTACTACTACTACCACCACCACCACCACAACTACTACTACTACTACTACTATTACTACTACTACAATTACCACTACAATTACTAGTATACATGCATTACTATTACTAATGCTAATCGTAATAAAAATCTCCAAACTTCTAAAGCGCCACTCTAAGGCCAAGCACAGGGCACCAGCCTGTTCACGTCAAATTAGAGGGATTCCTAAAAGTAGTCCAGAAGAAGTTCGAGTCCGATTACCATGGGAGCAGATCAAGAGAGGAGGCAGAGCAGCTGTTGAGGCGGGTGTCGTTTAGAGCGAGTAGAATTGGAAGGCGCAGGATCAGATAAGTCAGAGTAGGAGTTCTTGAAAAGGTAATACTTGAGTTTTGAGTGGAAAGCTCAGGAGAAAGGAGATCATCAAGAGAAGAAGAAGGATTAACCAGTTGGGAGTCAAGAATATCCTGGGTGAAGCCCTGCCGGTCAGTGGTCCCGGTGAGAAGGAAATAATGATTGGAAGGAAAAAACCGAGCGAAAAGCTTCATTTGAAGATCAGCTCTGATTAGATAATGATCAGTAATATTGCGAACAGAGTGCTATACTTTGGGAGATAAGATGGAAGCGGTGGAGGTGACGAGGAGATCAAAGGTGTGATTCTTGATATGGGTTGGGAAGTGGACGTGTTGGGTGAGATTAACTGAGGAGAGGAGTTTCAGGAAATCGGAGGCAAGAGGGTCTGCATAAAATGTTCAATCGCACTTTGAGGAAGAGGTGTTGCGAGTCAAGCGTTGCAGGGAGAAGCCAGGAGGAGCGCAATCAGAATGATTGGAATTAGAGGACGAAGTGGAGATCCAGGTTCCTTGAAGGGCAGTGAGATTGGTGGGTGACAGCAGGTAACAAGATTACCCAGGGCAACGGAGTTTTTGAGGTGGAGGATGACCGCCTATATCGTAATCGTAATCTCGAAATTTCTACAGCGCCCACAAAAGCGAAATCGCGGGAACCAGCTTATTCACAGGCGCTCAATCAAATCATAATCGTTAGGTTGAGTCTATGGGTGAAATCAGTTCCAGGTCAAGATCCAGAGGGGTCAGTCAGGCAGACAGCAAGACGGCTAAGGAGGGTGGTGCTTGGGCTCGAAACGGCGAGTGAGGTAAGAAGAAAGGGGTGAATCAAGATAGGACTTGTGAAAGAGCAATTTTTTCAGTTTTGAATGGAAGACCTGTTGAGAGATAGCAAGAGGTGAGCTTTTGATGAGTTCGTAGTATGGGTCTGATATTTAGCGTAGTACTGGTGGGATTTTGTTCCAAAAGGTGGGACAGCTATGGCTATGGAACGATTCGCAAATTTTAGTGGTGAGGTGACGGGAGGGCGGAAAAGTGCTAGGGGAGAAGAGGAGCGGATTGAGGGGAGTGGTTGAACCGTGAACAGCTGACGAAGATAGGAGGGCTGGGAGGATTGAAGTGTGTTGTAGGTGAGTGATAAAAAGTAGAATTTAGAAAGTACAGTACAGACCAGAACACTACACTGTAAAGTATCCTCATTTCAACACTATCCCCGACGCCTGATTCCTACTCACTCGCTGTTCCACGGTCGAACACAGCGCTCTGACAGCTACCCTGGCGCCTTCTCTATTACTGCTAATACTAATAATAATGCTACCACTACTACCACTACTACTAATTGCAGCGCATTTTGAGAACAGCGATATTCCATAGTGATGGACTCCATTATTGAGCAGTTTGTTTTGCAGTAATGTCGTATATATATACATATATACAGTATATATATATATATATATACATATATATATATATTGCTACGAGTTCATCCTAATAAAAGCTCAAACAACTCGTATCTAGTTTAAACAGGTATAATTCTCCAAACAAAATAACGATACATTACCCAACCGTAGAATGACGGTGGAAAACGGTTCGCTCATCACACACGGAAGAACGCCAATGAAAACATGGTCTTCAATGCAGCAACAGGCTGACGACCAGAAACGTACAAACGTAGAACGTACGTCGAACACCAAACGTTTAAAGCCTCACGAAAGATAGCTTAACTATCATGCACAGGAAGTACTCGGACAAGATTACGGCAGTATCATCAGAGACTTCTCCCACACACCCTATTCTCTGTCCTTATATAGTAGATCTTTCTCGGTAGAGGTCTGTTATCAGCCAAAGAAAACCAGTCAAGCAGAACCCTTGCCCATCCTAGGATTAGTCAGTCATGGGATCCTAACAATATATACATATATATATATATACATATATACATATATATATAATAGGTGTGAGCCGTCGGCCGACTTTGCATATATAATTAGTTTATTGTGCAGATGTGCGCTTATAGAGTTTGTTTTAACTGCTCGAATGATGCAGACGTACATATTAAGATAGCACTTTTAAAAAATATTGTGTGTGAATTGCAGGAAAACAATTGAAAAATGTTCGGACAGTGTTCTCATGAAGTGAACTCCATGCAATACTATTAAGTGAGCTACTTGTACGTAGAAACAGAGAAGCACGGAAGACAGATAAGTAGGTGAAGCACAGAAGAAGAATAAATTGACAGTGTCAATAGAAGAGAGTGTTAGCATTAATGTATTAATGCTTATTATTAATGCTGTTGAAAATATTTGTTTGTCCGTTTGCAGCTGTTATTTGGCATGCTTGGCTCGGTCAACGGTCCACTACTGGCGTTCTTCATCCTTGGCGCAGCCTCCAAACACGCCAACTGGAAGGTTCATACATTTCCATCTTGTGACAATGATTGTGATATTTAGCAAAACTGATGATGGTTGCGATAACGTATATGAGATAAACTTACTCTGATCTTAAATCTGGCTTTGTAATCTTTGAACGTCTGCCTGTGAAAGACTGCAAACATTAATCCAAGCGAATCCCATTCCAATCACAGCATTCCAGATAGCATACTTCTTTTTATCGGGTTCAAAAATAGCATTGCCCAACACAACGTGGAGTCCAGGATCATGTTTTTTCCTTAAAGAAGTTCTTCTCCACCAATGAAATTACGAGTGACCAGCGATTGAAGTTTTGTGCATTACGATAATGCTGAAATACAGGTTATTAGATAAGAATAGGTTAGACGATGATGAGAAACTGTTGCTGACCAACGACTGACATTTGCAACAAAATTAATATGATGATGACGGTGATGAAATTATCATGCAAGAAGTATCGTTGCATTCCTACATGCAAATGAATAAGATGGGTGATGTTTTTGTTTTAAGGGCACGCTATTAGGGGGCATAGTGGGCATAGTGGTTAGCCTGTGGTTGAATATCGGTTCTATGATGGTGCGCCACAAGCAGCCTCCTCTGCCGCCTGTGTCCGTGGAACTGTGTTCCATTGGAAACGGTAATTTCTCTCTCTTCCCTCCCTCACTTGACTACACCAACTACACGTCCTTCGAGATCGTTGATGGAATCGGCGTCGAAGAGGACTGGAATCAAACCACTGAATCTGGAATCCAAGTGGTAAGCCATGTCTACGAAAATGCAGACATTTCGTTTTATTACATTGTATGACATTAAAGTTCCTTGTATTGCCTTAGAATGCATAACAACTGAGTTTCTGTAAAAAGCTGAAAGTCACATGGCAAGCAGTGAGTAAGGTCTCCACTTGAAGCGAAACCATTACATTGCTTTGCAATGCGTTTATATTACATTGCATCATATAAAACAATTTTATAAATTATCCGTTTTGTTCTTTCCACAGACTCAATTTCGAGGTCTGGAGAATTTCTATGCCATTTCGTATTTGTGGTTCTTACCCATTGGAGCCATCGTCACAGGAGTCGTCGGTATAATAGCATCCTTAATTATGAGTGAGCACAAACTATTCTTATCTACTATTATTTTCGTTATACAGTGTGAACAAGTATAATCTCCAGTCTAATTAAATTAAGTCTAATCCACTTCACTCTAATTCGGCCGAGCAGAAGAGGATGGCCCTAATGTAACCCAGACAAATCTCAAGTTTCCAATATCCAATTCAACCGAATTGTTTCTAATCGACTTTCATCAATCCGAACTGATCTAGTCTTGTCAATGTAACCGAGATGCACTAGCTAGCAAGCAGTTGCTGTCTAAAAGCTACTTTCCTAAAGTCCTATGGAATACCTACGCAACTTCGTGGTAACTTTAGCTTTGCTTATAAAACAGGGGACAAAGACTTGGAGGCGAAGGTGGAGGAACGTCTTCTTATGAGGATACACGTCTGCCGATGGTCGGACGAGAACAAAAACCAGGAACAGTTGGATGACAAGAATTGCATATCGCTACAAGAAATTAAAGTATGCGTCACATAAATGCTATCGTCATTATTTTATCATCATCATCTTCTGCTTTTTCGTCTTCATTCTGATGTAACATAACTGGCTTCAATTTTATGTTCGGCTAAAAATGGTACTCTGTGCTATTCTGATTTGGCCACATAAAATACAATCACAGATCGATGTGTTTAAAAGCCAGTGATGGAAAAGATTTCGAGCATCGGAGAAACATTGGTGGTCGGTTCCATTCCTTGGTGGTATGAACATGGAATGCACGAAAAGGCACATGATACGCTTAACAATTTTGCATTGATATCAGCTAAATGGCCCACTTCCGAAAATCGCAAGCTTTGATGAGGGATGTAAGGATACACTAGTTCTTGAAGATAGAGAGTGATCGTTTTCTTGGTTCTGTATGCCAGAAAACTCTTTTAGTAGCTCGACTTTACTTTTTGTTTCAGGATTTGAAGGGCCCGGAAGATGATTTTCTTAATGACAGGGAAATGACGTCTTTAAAGACTGAAGACCGAAAGGACATTTCAGAAGGAAATTAAAAGCGAGCTAAAGAAAGAAACGGAAAACGTTTTACTCAAGATAGACGATCCGCGAACATGATATTCTTATAAGATACGCGCTTACGCACTTGACAACAAACCGCCCAGTGAAATAAATGTCTAGTAACTGCACACAGTATAATATGTCTAGGACGTTTATGTGCATGTTATCTTCTGAATACAGAATCCTTGTGCTATGTATTGTATATTTATATTCGTTTATAGAAATCCTAAATGACAGACAGGTTACAGAATAATGTCCAGTTGACATACAACATAATTATGGATGTTGAACAAAGTAGGCATTTATCGGTCGAACAGAATACGGGATGTAAAATGTCTGTCGTCTTTAATCTGGAGTTTAAAGTTATGTGGCCTTGGTGGCAGATTATATGGTTGCTCAGTGTTTGGAGGAAATAGGGAACGCAGCAATGGAATGGTTCTGTTTGATCTTCTGAAATAGCCGTTTTTTTATAAATATATATTTTATCTGGTAAGAAAATTAAACAAACGTATGATAAGGTAAAACTATTAAGTAAAAAGTAAGGCTATATAAGGTAAGGTGATCTATGAGTAAAGCTTAAAATATAAAGTTGGAAAGGTTTGATAAGTTGATGAAAGCACTACACGTACAAGGCTAGCGTAAAAATAGACATTGACCTTAGATTGTAAAGAATAGTAAATGTAATTCATATCGCAGGACAGAATTTTAGTGTTTCGCGATTGGACACATCCCTATTTTTTCGCATTTGTCCTAATCCTCCCGCTTCTATGCGGATGTCCATTCCAGCGCAATAATGAGGAGCAGACTGGAAACTATTAATCTTGCAGTGCTAACTGAGCTGTGGGATATGTTACTTTGATGCTGCTCCATACATAAAAGAAACTGTATTTAGTTAGTCTACAGTGTAGACTAACTAAATACAACGCAGTACAGACTCTGCTATGTGACTGAAGTTGGTGGTTTTGTTTCAGGTTGCAGGATACTGATACATACAGTTTTATGTATGTTAAGCTCAGTATTTCCAGTTTTTAACGACATCTTATGGCTGCAGGGCCATTGACTTCTCCTCCTCCTCTTCCTTTACTCAGACTTGGGACTGGCACCATTTGAAAACTTTAAATTAACAGATAAACGTTTAAGTCCGCACAGGGAAAATCTCCTCCCTCCTTGTACGCATACACATGGCGGCACCAGCGTTTAAATACACTCATTGAATTATTATTATTATTATTACTAAAGCAGTTTTATATAGCGCCTCTTCAAGACTTCCTATTCAGGAGCCCTCCCAGCCCAACCAGAGTCGAACAACGCAGTTTTGAGGACAGTAAGAAACTGGGTGAAATGACCAATCGGTATTTGACGGAGCTTAGTAGGGAGCCCATTCCAGGTCATTGAGGCAGCCACAGCGAAGGCACGGCGCTGCCGTATGGCTGTCCACGCGCGGGTAACAATAAGCTCCGCTTGCGCAGATGAGCAAAGAGAGCAACGGCGCTACGAGCATGAGATGGGACAGCAGAGCTCCCGCAGGTATGGAGGGGCCAAGCCTTCAAAGCACCGCCAGACCAAGGCAGAGATTCGGTAAGTGATACGCTGTGGGTAGGGGAGCCAGTGGAGGGCATCCGTCATATACGCAGACACTCTGCCAAACTTGGGGATGCGGCCTACAAGGCCGGCAGCAGAACGGAGAATTCTTTTCAGGGGCTCAGTCCGGCAGACCGGGAGTCCGTCATATATGGCACTGCAGTAGTCCAATCGAGAAACAACTAATACATAGACAAGCGTGGGAGCTGCACCGGGGGACAAAGAACGGGAGATCATCTTGAATTGCCGGAGCTGGTAATAGCAACTGCGTAAGAGAAGATTTATGTGCCGGGTGAATGCAAGTTCCTGGTCCAGTATGACTCCCAAGACCCGGACCAAGGTCGAGAAAGAAAGATGTGGGAATTGTAAGGCAAGAGAAGACAGATCTATTTTTGAGAGCTGCTGGGTAGTGCCAAGCCATATAAACTGCGTCTTGGCGGGGTTAAGCTGCAGGCGGTTCGAGGACATGCAGGCTTGCAGGGACTCCATGGCATGGGTCATGGTTTCCACCTCTGCAACAGCGGTGGAAATCCCTCTTAGACAGACATGTTCACAGCGCTTTCGAGAGGATCTTAGTATGAGTTCCGTAGAAGTCAAATTGCGTAATACATTTCATCATTAGTAACCATTTCATCATCCTCTTGCGGATGTCCTTTTTGGATTACCCCTCACTCGCAGCATAGCATACGTCGGGCCCTTTTCTACCTGCATTATTTTTCAAAACGTGACATCTTTTTATAACACATCTTTAAAACTGGCAAACTGTCTTCGTTAATCTGTTACATTTGCTGCAGGCATGTACCATTACTGTACTTTAATAAGTGAGGCTGAAGCAGGGAGAGAGAGGTAGGGTGCGGCGAAGATGGAAGACCCTGGTACGGTGTCTAAGTACCATATAAGCATTTGTGTATGCTTTCTTAGTGGGACAAGTTAGCCGATTGGTTACAGTTCTCTCATTGTAACGGAGTAGAGTGGGGATTCAAGCCTACTCCCTGAGACGGTTGCAGAGTAGGGAGCTTAAACAAGTCCTTCGCTGGCAGTTGCTCTGCGCCATCGATTGATGTATGGGCCTCTAAAAACGCTGTGAAAATGGCTGTCTAACGTCTGTGAGTGTATATGCACGCCCGTGGTGCCATACGGTGTACCATTCACTAATTAATGTTTGGTAATTAGGTAGTGGCGCTTAATAAATGTATTAGAATAACTTTCACACAGGCATATCATCAACATCATCATTATCGCCCGCAGGTGTCCGCTGCCAATATCATTATGTTCTTCCACTGTAGTCTGTCCAGTGCGGTGTGGCTCAGCTCTTGAAGCGATATTCCACACCATTCGATGATCTTGTTTATCCGGGTGACATCCAGGGCGACAAGTTCGTGGATTTAAGTTTCCTGGCATCAGATTTCAATCGTCTTTGCTCTTTATTGTCAGGGTATCGACACTCATCTGATAGAAAACCATCCTCCTTTATCTAGAAGACCATCCTCCTTTATCTATTTTTATTTATTTTATTCCGGATATTTCTATAGCGTCTCTCGAAGTCAACTACTACTCAGAGGCGCTCCCGACTATAGCATTTGATACTGTGCCGGAATTTTCACGCCGAAGCGCCACGAGCAATTGCGAGTGAAGGACTTGCCCAAGGTCCGTACGCAGCGGTTATAGAGTGGGATTCGAACCTGCAACCCTCCGGTCACAAGGCGCCGAACTTACCACTGAGCTACCACGCCCCACAAGAAGACACCATCCTCCTTTATCTGGAAGACCATCCTACTTTATTTGGAAGACCATCCTCCTTTATCGGGGCTTGGGACCGACACGGAGAGTTCCTGGTTTGAAACTTGTGGAGTGCTCCTCGAGGCGGGTATGCCTTCCACGTTGGCCAGCTGTTTCAGGGTTCCTGCTGAGCCTGTCCACCTCGCGCAGCGCCCTAGAAGGTACTTCAGTCAAGACCTTCACCACTGATATCATCGCTTCAGCAGGCATTCCCTTACTTGGCTGTTATCACCCACTCACCTCGTTGAAGTGTGGGTCGGATTTTGATATGCCTATAAAACTTATACACACATACAACATACATGCATGCGTACGTACACGTGCATACATAGGCGTACATTAATAAACACGGCGCGTACATACAAAAACGTATCAAGGCACATATCTATATACACAAACACACTAGCGTAACTATCGAACAGCTTGATTGGCAACTGCGGGGGACCCGAGCCCGAATCTGCAAATATGGGGTCGGGCCAGAGCCTATTAATTGCGGACATGCCCAGGTGACTCAAGTGAGTAATCTGTGAGACTTACTTTCCTGTGTATATATGTGCACTGCACACATGCACACATGCACATGTATGCATGCGTTCATACACATAATAAGCACACATAACTACATACATACTCGTACATGCGCGAATGAACACGTACATCATATACCTTATTTTAAGAATGTACCTTATTTTAAGAACCTCTATATGCATACATTCATGCATACATACATATACTTGTAATATCATACATACATAATAAACATGCATGCATACGTACTGTATACACACAGAGCTTTCAAGCAACGATACCGCCCAATGCACTACATGTAAGATACGAAAGAGACAGAAAAGAAGATGATTGCACTAGATAGACAACAACAAACGATAATGATGACGATGATACCTTTAGTTTAAGAAGCACTAAAGCTCCAAGTGCTTATGACAGTGCTGTAACCAGTTATTACGGGAGCATGCATGCGCATCAAATGATATTATAGCCAATAGCAGTGCGTCTGATTTGAAAATAGTAGGCGGGTTGAAAATCGATCGCGCTGGCTCGAGTAGGCGAGCGATACGCGGTCGACCTCGGGAGATTTTGTGTACACCGTATTTTGTGTATCGTATTCGTAATTTTTCGCATCGCTGCATTTGGTATTCATCTATTAGGTCTATCTCACTTCAGTTCCGTTATCTGAGTAGGTCTCTTGAAGAGGCGCTATATCAATTCTCAGAATGAAAGAATGAATGAACATTCACTAGAAACCTACCATTGACCTAAGCTGACGTGTCAACGTTGGTTGAGCCTTCGGCATATGTTGAACACTCGTTTTCAGTTTGACCTTTCAGCCGGCAATCCATTCAAATTTTGTCAGCGTGCTTTCTGCAGGATTTGCAGTGCATTTTGTTCACAGTCCGACTGTTTTCTATTTCGACTACATCGACATCGAACGAGTCGCCTAATTTCCATGACAGATACGTGCTCAACTGTACATTATTATTCGACTTACTCATCTTCGCCGCCATTTTTGTTTAAAATACTTTCCGAAATTGGTGATGTTACGGATGATGTCACGCGGCATGAGGTGTCGGCAGTGTTGTTATGGCCAATCATATTGCACGAAATTGAAGTGATCAGTCAGCAGTAATTAGGACATGTCACGGCACGCATTCACCGCTTCCGAAAGTAAGTAAATTAAAGTAATGTAAATTAGGTAAATAAAATAATGGTTTGGCTCCAGGTTCGTCTGTCGTCTTGGAGTCTACCTCAGACTCAGCGAGCGACGACCGACGGTCACCGACGCTGAGAAGCCTTCAGCTAGGCGAGCGGTAAATCGCTTGCCGGTACCGTCGCTAGGCGAGCGACCAAGGAGAGCGAGCGATCGCTCGCCTTAAATCGCGCTTATACCACGAAACGTAGAGAATGGACGAAAGCGACACATGCATTAAACATACGATAGGCCCTATACTATGTTTAATACATGTGTCGGTCTCGTCCATTCCCTGTCTTTAGTGGTATAATCGCGGACACAACAAATCCCAACGGTAACGCACAAGGAAAGTTAATCCTCGTAAGCGTAATTGTAAACTCCAAATTGGTAAAGCGTTACTTAGAGCTAAGCCCAAGGCATCTGCTTATTCACGAACGCTGCATCGAGCCAGAGATGAAAAGTAAAGATCCGACACCGGCTGCCAGAATGGCCAGAGAGATGGGGATAGTTTATTCATTACTCCATAAAAGTATTTCTTGACCTATTTAAATACTGCTCTGTCGTAACTTGCTTGTGATTCAAGGATGAATAACAAGTCTTTGGGTTTTTGTATACCCAGGCCGTTAAAACGTTACGCCAGCTAAAGTCTTGTTTCATGTGAGCTTAACTGTTTTATTAACGCTTGCGTCCGGCCATAACTCGGTTTCCTTCCTCTAAATTGGGCTGTAAAATTTGTTTTCAAAGAACAGACAGATGACTTCCGAAGGCTTGTCTAAACTTATTTTTGGCCTCACTTCAAAATGGCGATCCTGAAGCTTGAAGTCTTCATTCTTTCGTGATGTCTTAGAAGTTGAACCAGCTCTTGACACACTCGCGGCGAAAAACACTTAAATTGAATGATTGATTGATTGGTTTCTTTCTTGATCACTAGCAGCAAACGTCACAGACAATCAGGTTTTCATCAACAGGTGTCAAAGGTAGAGCTCAAGAGGAACCACATGGGTGTTCTCCGCTGGCGATCTTCATGTTGCCCACAGAGGTAAATTAAGCTGCTGCTGCTACAACAACTAGTTGTTGTGGTAGTACTACTGCTACGACTAATATCACTACTATTGATGCCGCTGCTACTACTACTACTACTACTACTACTACTACTACTACTACTACTACTACTACTACTACTACTACTACTACTACTACTACTACTACTACTACTACTACTACTATTACTACTACAACTACTGCTACTACTACTACTACTACTACTACTCTACTACTATTACTACTACTACTACTACTACTACTACTACTGCTACTACTGCTGCTGCTGCTAGCGCTACTGCTACTGCTGCTACTACTGCTACTACTGCTATTACTAGTGGACCTAATGCTATCGCTACTACTTTAACTATGCAATGAAACTTTTGATTTCAGGTAACTCATACTAAATCGATACAATGGAGTCGCCCCTGAAATGGGCTGACTATCTGATCCTCGTCGGATTCCTCGTCATCTCTCTGGCCATCGGAATCTACCATTCCCTGACAGGAGGTCGACAGAAGACGATCGCTGAATTCATAATGGGAAATCGACGACTGAAGGTCCATCCGTCGATCTGTCAATTCTTTTATTTCCTTCGTTCATCCTTTAACCCGTCCATTCCTCCATCCATCATCCATTCAACAATCCATCAATCTATCCGTCTGTCAATTCTTTCATTTTCTCCATCCATCCATCCGTCCGTCCGTCCGTCCGTCCGTCCATCCATCCATCCATCCATCCATCCATCCCTCCATCCCCCATCCATCTAGCCATCCATCCATCGATCCATCCATCCGTCTGTACGATTTTACGTCTTTTAATTAATAAACGAAGATTATTATTATTATCGATCCGCCGTATTTCCCGCATTACAAGACGAGTTCTCAACCATTTGGCTACCATGCCTAACCTATGTAACGACTTCTATGGCGCCGTTATCATGATGGACAAGACTTTAGTCGTTGGTCGCTTAGAGTGAAATTGGTTAGAGTGAAGATGTCTAGACGTATAACAGCAGATCAAGACCACGCAGACAAAACCCAGAAACAAATGGCCAGTGAAATCGCAAGCAAAATTCCTAATCCATTGGAAAGTCAGGACCGAAATCCGATTCATCAGAGAAACCAGAAGCCAGGCTGCGGTTGGTTCCCCGCAGCAGCCTATTGGTTGAGCAATATAGTGTGGATTGAGTAACCTGTTTGAGTTACGACTTTCAGGCGTGTGTCTTTATACAGTTATTGGGACGAATGAGCTATTCGAATCCAGGCGTCGTAGCACGATAGGTTCGAAAGACCATTGCAGTGAGTAGTTAGGCCTACTAGCGTCGATTCGAATCAACGACTAGCATTTTAGTATCACGCATATGTTCATGTGAAACCCTAATTCGACCAATATTTGATGAACAGTGTAGGTATTGAATTCGGGTTTCACACGAATTAATTTAAATAATTCTAGTTCATGTTGCATCCCATTACGGTCATAGGTTGCGTAATACAAATTTTTTCGGTCGCCTTACAGGTGCCCTCATTTTCAGGTTGAGTATGGGATACGGTAAACGTAATTACAGTTTTCACGCCTGTCGTCACGCAAGGTTTGGAATGCTTGGCCAAAGTCTAGAATGTTCGATAACATTCCCCATAGGAGTTCTTATGGTCAAACTTTGGTTGAAATGAGTTGTTATTAGAGTTGGCGGTGATTTGCACTTCTGGTTTCCTCTAGGAAGGAGTTGAGAATCCGAGAAAGAAGTGGAGAAATATGTTGAAGAAGTTTGTTGGACAATAACCTCTTTTAAAGGTAAATATAAATATTGATGTGGACGAATGCAAGGTAATGTAAGAAGACAAAATTTTTCGACGTCTTGAATATTCAACGACCTGCTCGGCCGTCATCGATCAGCACCATAGTCTTGTGATCCCTCATTTACTGCATCCGACTTCTCGAACCACTGCGCTGCCAAAGTCCAATCGCTTTGCAACGGCACCGACGGCTCCCCTCCGCCCTACCGACCATCGGCTTTCAGTTCTTCAGGAGGTCACCAGTATTATCCTGGCTTTGGAATGGGCTTCCTCCCGACTCGTCCACCGCTTTTTTCTCTGCTCTAAAAGCTGTTCTCTTTCACCGGGGATGGGCACGGAGCGGCTCTGAAAATGTTGCATTGAATGGGCGCTATATAAATGCTTGATTGCCTGCTTCTTTGATTGATAGATGTAAGTAATGCAGTCCGAATGTCAACCATTCCGGCTGAAATGCAATCCAGATTCACACCTATGGCCGAATATTGCGAGTCTGATGATGATGATAATGATTTTGTATGAAGGTGAGGTGGAGGAGATTAATTTTGGCGAGTGCATTTATGTGACGCTTTCTGTCTTTCCATGCAGTGATGAGCAGTTTTCAAAAGTAACTATATTCTTCTTCTTTAAGTTCTCCGCCATTCGGCAGGTTTCCACTTCCAATGACGCCATTCCTCTCTTTGCTGTGCTCTTCTCTTCAGTCCGCTGTATCCTTCGGTCATCATCCATCACAGCATCATCTGTCGCGGTCTTCCTCTCCTTCTCTTCCCCCCAATCTCCCCTCTATGATTTCTCTCCAGAGGGAGTCTCCTCTTAATATGTGTCCAATCCAGTTCTTTTGTCTTTCTCTTAATGTTGTCATCAGTGATCTTTTTTCTTCTACTCTTTGCAACACCTCTTCATTTGTCATTCGCTCCGTCCAGCTCACCATTTCCATTCTTCTCCATATCCACATCTCAAAGGCCTCCAATCTCTTGATATCCTCTTTCCTAATGGTCCACGTCTCTGACCCATACAGTACTACACTCCATACCAGTGCCTTGACAAGTCTCTTCTTTAGGTCTTTGCTCAGTCCTCCTCTCATCAACTCTCTTCTTTTCGTGAACGCGTCTTTTCCCAATACTATCCTTCGTTTAATATCACTATGGCATCTTGCATCTGTTGTTATCACACTTCCCAAGTAGCAGAAGCTCTTGACCTGTTCCACCTCCTCTCCATTTATTGTTATTTTCATTGCTATCTCCTCCTCCTCCCCTGCACTTATCCTCATAATCTTTGTCTTTCCGATATTTATTTTCATGTTGAATTTTATTGAGGTCCTGTTTAGTTGATCCATCAATTTCTGCAGTCCCCCTTGTGTAGTTGCCAGCATTGCTTGGTCGTCAGCAAATCTTAGGGCTCTTATGAGTCTTCCACCCACTTTTATACCCTCTCCTGTCTGTTCCATTGCCTCCTGTATCAGTTCTTCTATGTATATGTTGAAGAGGAGTGGTGATATTGGGCACCCTTGCCTTACTCCCCTACCAATTTCTCCTTCCTCTCAGCACTCTCCTTCTATTCTTATCTTTACTTTTTGGTTCATATATAAGTTTCCTCTTAGCCTCCTGTCCCTCCAATCTATACCCCTTCGTCTGAGTGCATTCATCAACTTTTTCCAATCTACTCTGTCAAACGCCTTTTCATAATACACAAAACAGATATGGACCTCTTGGCCGTACTCTAAGCTTCTTTCTGTTAGCACCCTCAGGGCTCCGATGGCGTCCCTTGTTCCTCTACCCTTTCTGAATCCAAATTGATCCTCTCCTATGCCCTTGTCCGCTTCTACCCTTGCCTGGATTCTCTTTGTGATTATCTTCAGCATGATCTTGGCTGCGTGTGGGAGCAGGCTAATTGTTCTATAGTCCTTACAGTCCGTTGCATTGTTTTTCTTCTTTATGGGGATCATGATGGTCTGTAGGAAGTCTTCAGGCCACTTCCCAGTGCTGTATATATCCTGGCATAGTCTTAGTAATTCTCTTAACTATATTAAGAAAGTATATTCTTTATTATACCAGCTATCCGCATTCTGGTGTTGATTTTCTTAGAATGCGCTTGTGTGTACATGTATGTTCGTTTGCATGTATGTACGTATGCATTTGTGCGCGTGTATTAACCTCTCAAGTATGAAGACAGAAGGATTAGTATCATAATAATGATGACTGGTAGTTGTGCTGGTGGTGATGCTGCTGCTGCTGCTGATGTTCCAAAATCAGGTTCCAAATTTCTATCTAAAATGAAATTTAAAAAACCTGTTAGCCTGATCCACCAGATCTCAGTTACAGCCAGTCTTAAATGTCCCTGCTAGTCCGATTTGTGGCTTTCCCAAGTTTGGCCATGTCTTCTCAATCATGCTGAAGCAGCTCCGCTGGCTTCCAATTCGAGAACGCATCCTATTCAAGTGATTCTTTTCCGTTTCGCAGTGGCATCGGTGCATCCCTCGGACGAACTGGATCCATGCTGACCGGTCGGCGGACGAGCGCGTACGCTTTTAGGTGCTCTCGAGATGTCACCCCTGACGCCGAAGAGAATGACACTCGGCGTCGAACCACGGGGAGAGAGGTTGCCTACGATGTCTGACCGGACGGGATGGAAGAAGACAGTCGATGATGGCCGTCGTAGAGCTCTCGTAACTGCCGAATAGTTCGGTAGTAGATGAGCCGACGAACTGGCCCGGGTCCAAGAAGTCCGGAATAGCAAGGATGGCCGACTTGAAGTCTTCACGGTCCAGGTTCTTCTAACCACGAGACTGAGGAACGACTTATTCCGCAAACAGTAACGTTTCGGTCCATAATGACAACCATCGTGGGTTCAAGTTCTGAAACTTCAGGCATGCCAAGAGTTATATTACTTAGATTTGCCCTTGAGGTCCGGGCCCTCTTGCGATTGTTCGTCAGTAGCCGATTATGAATTATCGTATAAACAAATAGTCATGTGGAATAGCTGAGTGCTAATATCAGTCTTCCTGAAACAATGGCTGTGTTAAAGTTGTGGAACTTTAAACATAAAAAAGTTATACCCGATATAGCCTAGGTACCACTTTCTTGGAATCAGGAATTTCTCGTCAGCTGTTAGGAGTCTGTCGACTATTAAGGTATTCATTATTCTTTCTGGAAGAGAAACAACTATGTCATTCTTTAGAGGGAATGTAGGGCTATATTTGCTGGCTTAGTTATTTGTCTTTTGAAAACCGGAAGTTATCATAATTAATAATAATACGCTTTTTCAGTGTGAAAATCACTGATCCAACATCAAAATGTAAACCGATATGGTTGGGTATGGGGAAGGACTATAAACAGTAGAAGCAGAATGCTGACAAAGTAAAGCAGTGCTGTGAAGTGTTCAAGAAGCCGGTTTGCAGGAAGTATTTGCACAAAACAAAACAAGTAACTTGCAATAACTGCAAGGACCACTGACGTAGGCCCTATTTGACTGTCGGGAACAATAACATAATTTCTTGTTTCATGTTGATATAGCTGCATGCCTTTAGATTTTGCCTGAAACTAAAACAGACTGGAATAGTTTGTATTGTTGAAAATTAAGCCTCATTATATTTAAAATATTCTTGGATATATAGTTCATTTTCAAAACCCACATCATTTATATGTTTTTATCCAAAAAGTACAAGTTGTGCGGGATAATATCAGACATCTGTTCAAAAATATATAATTCCGAGATGCATTCATATATTTTACAATTAAATATACCATTCTTGTCAGAAATGAATGCTGAATCAAATGCTGTATTACATGATATGATATTTGAAACCAAACACGAAATTCCGGGTGGGTGGTAACCACCCCCCAGCCCCTTGTTAGCCGATGTCGCAAAAAACCTTGGTAGCCTGAGGGTAATCCAGCCTTTTATTAACTAAGACTCGTATCATTTTAGTTATAATATTGCTAAACATAAAAGCGATAAGTAAGCCGTTGAATAGACAAGAGACATCTGAAGGAGGATTTCAACACTGAGCACCGCTGGAAAGTCAACCTGTTCTGTAGGCGTAAGTTCGTTTTGGGCTTTGCCTAACCTCGGTCAGTGTTACCAATCTTTAAAAAATGAAAAACCCAAGTTGGAATATTAAAAACCCAAGAAAACCCAAGGTAGGTTTTCTGCAGGCTTCAATAAACGAATTATAAGGTAATATATAATAATACAGTGCAATTAAACCATTTCTGTTATAAAAGTTGTTCTATGTTTTATTTCAATCTTTTTCTTACAATTTTATAGGTAATCGCTAATTGCTATAAATTATTAGTCAATATTCGTAGCAAATGAAAAATGTTTATATACATGTATTTATTTATATCAGAGTCTGTGCATCACGTGAATTATTACTTCTATCGCACATTTTATTTTTTTTTTATTTTTAAACAGAATAAAGATTAAAGACTATGAAACTCAAAATAATATTTCTTAAGTTTGAAAAAAGAGCAGCAGTTTACGTGGGGAAAACTTCTGAAAAAGTGCAGCCTGAGCCTGCAGTTTAGTTTTTAGAGTTATGTTCTAAATGCAGCAATAGACTAGTACAGCACATTTAGTCTCCTGGATATATTCTAAATATAGCAATAGGCTAGTGTGGCGAAAACGAACCTTTCACCGCCTTGGTGCGTCGTAGGTGTTCTTCCTTATCACCTCACTTCGGTTGGCAATGTGGCGGTTCACTCGCGTTATCTCGTTCTCCAGGATTGGCCGTCCGCCTTGTCTTATTCTCTCTCTCTTGAGGTGATAGTCTAGACGCACCAAGTTTATTTATCTATGTCCGGGTCCGGCCCTCGCGGTCAACGGGGGACTTACGGCCACCGATCAACTACTTCTCCGGAAAACCAACGAACACAGACGAAGGACATTTAACGATTTCTTATTAATAGATCATCCACGTAAATTCAATGTACATACCCTTTTCAACAGAACGACGAGGCACTTTCTCGTATAATAACTCACAGTGTAATCCACGTAATCCACGATATAATTCCAAATTGAACAGAATTAACAGAAACTCTTTCGCTTTACTCGATAGCTTCTCGCATTACTCCAATGTGAAACTGACGATCTTATTCTACGAGAACAATCTAACTACACTCGTACGTATCCTATGAGCAACGTAAAACAGAGAACTTTTCTCTATACACGCGTACGTATTCTCCTGACAACGAAAAGAACGAGAGAGAGATTACATGAAAAGCTTGGGGCTTTATATACCCTTCCAAGGGTGCCCTAGTGAGGCACGGGTGCCCTGTAGGGGCATGGGTGCTTAATGCACTCAACGACCTAATCTATTCAAGGGTTAAACTTACAGCCGTTTAAGTCTGAACTATTATTACGTCACAATAAAACCTGGCGAATTTCGCCACACTAGTATAGCACGTTTAGTCTTTAGAGTTATATTCTAAATATAGCAATAGACTATTATAGCACGTGCTTGCACGAATATTGCGCCATTTATTTATTTATTTATTTATTGACCTCGATCATCCAAACCGTTGCAAAAACTGATTAAATTAATGAAAAATGGGGTTTTAATAAACAAGAAAAACCCAAGCAAAAAACCCAAGGTCTGCATGACGATGATACCTTTAATTTAAGAAGCACTTCTAAGGCTTCAAGTGCTTATGACAGTGCTGTAACGGGAGCATACATGCGCATCAAATAATATTATAGCCTATAGTATGTTTAATGCATGTCTTCGTCTCGCCCATTCCCTGCGTTTAGTGGTATAGGCGCGGACACAGCAAATCCCAACGGTAACGCATAAGGAAAGTTAATCCTCGTAATCGTAATTGTAAACTCCAAATTGGTAAAGCGTTACTTAGAGCAAAGCCAAAGGCATCTGCTTATTCACGAACGCTGCGTCGAGCCAGAGATGAAAAGTGAAGATCCGACACCGGCTGCCAGAATGGCCAGAGAGATGGGGATAGTTTATTCATTACTCCATAAAAGTATTTCTTGACCTATTTAAATACTGCTCTGTCGTAACTTGCTTGTGATTCAAGGATGTATAACAAGTCTTTGGGTTTTTGTATACCCAGGCCGTTAAAGCGTCACGCTAGCTAAAGTCTTGTTCATATTTATTAACGCTTGCGTCCGGCCATAACTCGGTTTCCTTCCTCTAAATTGGGCTGTAAAATTTGTTTTCAAAGAACAGACAGATGACTTCCGAAGGCTTGTCTAAACTTATTTTTGGCCTCACTTCAAAATGGCCATCCTGAAGCTTGAAGTCTTCATTCTTTCGTGATGTCTTAGAAGTTGAACCAGCTCTTGACACACTCGCGGCGAAAAACACTTAAATTGAATGATTGATTGATTGGTTTCTTTCTTGATCACTAGCAGCAAACGTCACAGACAATCAGGTTTTCATCAACAGGTGTCAAAGGTAGAGCTCAAGAGGAACCACATGGGTGTTCTCCGCTGGCGATCTTCATGTTGCCCACAGAGGTAAATTAAGCTGCTGCTGCTACAACAACTAGTTGTTGTGGTAGTACTACTACTGCTGCTACGACTAATATCGCTACTATTGATGCCGCTACTACTACTACTACTACAGCAACAACAACTGCTACTACTCTACCACTTCTATTATTACTACTCCTACTACAACTACTACTACTACTACTGCTGCAACTGCTACTGCTACTGCTACTACTGCTACTGCTACTACTAGTGGACCTAATGCTATCGCTATTACTTTAACTATGCAATGAAACTTTTGATTTCAGGTAACTCATATTAAATCGATACAATGAAGTCGCACCTGAAATGGGCTGACTATCTGATCCTCGTCGGATTCCTCGTCATCTCTCTAGCCATCGGAATCTACCATTCCCTGACAGGAGGTCGACAGAAGACGATCGAGGAATTCATCATGGGCAATCGACGACTCAAGGTCATTCCGACGGCCATTTCTTTGCTCGCTTCTGTGCTGTCGGCCATCTTGTTGCTCGGCATGACTGCCGAAATGTACAGCTACGGAGTCCAATTCTTTATCTTCACCATCGTCGCTGCACCACTGTCTTTGTTCTCTATCGAGCGTTTCATTGTCCCATGGCTTTATCCGTTGAAGTTGGTCAGCATCTACAATGTAAGTAAACTATGCTATTCATTTCGTAACTATAAGGCAGCGATATTGCAAAATGTTACACTGCAGTGATTTGTAAATGCATTATTTTATATAACATCTTCGTGCAGTGATCTAAGTCTAGGCTGCTTTTTAATGTCGGAGTGCGTCTTATATGTATCGCACCACGAATCATTTATCTTAATTTGGAATGGTCATCTTCCACTACACACGGTTGTAATATTGTCGGGCACTTAATGCAGCAGAAATTGCTTAATTGTATATGTAATTACAAATGTAATTGTAAGTCTAACTGTTCGCTTGTAAGTTCGTCTTTCAAGTCTAAGTCTAACAAGATCCCTTGTAATTGTGATTGTTCTTGTACAACTGTACTAGAACAATTATGCAGCGCCGTCTGCAAGCCTCTCATAATATAAAATTGTCACCAGAGCTATTGTTTGCAAAATTGACAATGAGACTTTGACCGTCTTCCATATAATTGATTACTGCAATTGCCAGCATATCTTATGTGTGCGTTTTTTAGTACTTGGAAAAGCGATTTATGTCAAAGAGCATCATGATTTTTGGTTCTTCGTTGGGAATTTTATCTGCGGTAAGGGAGAATTTGTGGACACACTCAACTGATTCAAACTGAAAGTTTCACACACACAATCTCCGCAAAGCAAGGCAAGGTCAGGATATCATTTATATTATAAGATTGAAGAGAAATTTTTCCTTCGGGCTATAATTCGCGCCCGAGACCCGGGTCCGATATTTCCGTGCAGGGAAATTGTTTCGTCCAGCACTGTGTGTTATAGATCACCAGAGATTTCGGAGGCTGAAAACAGTCGTGTAAAGTCTTCCTAAGAGGATCATTCATATTTCTGGTCTTGGATATAAGACTTCTGGTCTTGGATATAAGTGGAAAAAAATTATAAGTGGATATAGGTGTAGATTAGATTGGACGTTAATGTATATATGTGTGAATGTGAATGCATAAATATAAGTGGATATAAGTCGATTAAAGTGAAAAAAGGGATATAAATGTGAATGTGAGTGGAAAAAAGTGGATAAATATAAATGAGTCCAACGTTCTGAATCTGCAGAGAGCTCGAAACAACATGTATTTGTATGTATACTATGTTTATATTGGGATGTATTAGTTATGGCTCTCGAATCTCGATATGTTCAATTGTTCATAGATACAATACAATATTATTGTATTGTATCTATCCACATTATTGTATTGTATCTAGTAGTGGTCCAAGCGTGAGCAGACAAATGCGTGAACTATGGTGGTAAAGACAGAAGGTGAGACCGAGCGTCTGATGGCCCCGAGACGCCTCAGTTGAAAGAAGCAGGAGCGAGTCATGTTGGAGATATGCTCTGTGAATGTGAGGGAGGAGTCAAGTGTGACACCCAAGTCGCGGACGGTGGACGAGTAGGTGTAAGCAGGAAATTTCTCAGTCAGCAATGATAAGTTGAGTTTAGCAAGCTGGTGTCTAGTCCCAAACGAGATTAATTGAGTCTTAGCAGTGTTTAGGCAGAAACGGTTAGTTGACATCCATTAGTGAAGGTCAGAGACAATAATTGTGACCAGCCATAACGAAATGAGTCTCTAAGCACTTTTTGACTATTTTGAGTTATATATTTCACATTATTCTATGTTAAATTACCTTCAAAATGAGCTATTATTTATCAAAATCGACCAAGTGCTTGTTGAGTTATTAAATTTTTAAGCTTTCATCCTGTGCAATAAAAAATGTCGGGAAATCAAGATTTTCTATTTATATTTGTTTATCCAGATCCAGTTTAGGGCTTACGAGAAAATCACCTTATTGGTTAATTAAAGGTCATGTGGAAAAAATAATTTTTTCATGTCATAGAGCGAAGTCTAAGCTTTCCAATGATATATTACAACCATGATTTTATTCGCCAGGTGGCCACCGTCTAAAAACGTGAAATTCGTACAAAAATTATTTTTTTTATCTTATAGGTCACTTATTTTATATAAATAACACATTAAAAACAACAAAATAAATAAAGTTTTAGTATTTTTTTAGTGTACTATATAATGTAGATTCCGAAAATGTAAATATCACAAAATCGATAATTTGAATGCAAAACACCTTCAGAAGCGATTTGCAGCGTTTTGCTGTATGCGACTTCCGACTCAATCCGTCCTGGCGAGTCACAATTATGGTCAATGGATCGAACAAGGGAGAGTTGAACAGGTGACGGACCATGTACAAAAGCCTGAGCATCATCTGCATGAATATATGCCCCATGTTTAATAAAAGGGGACGGGATATCAGCAGTGAAGAGGATGTATAGGAAGAGACAGAGCACCGAGCCCTGGGGAACGCCAAATACGACCTCCATCCACTGGGTTTTGGATAAGCAACTGTGAGCGGTCAGCGAGAGATATGATTTACACCAAAGAAGAGGAATAACAGAAAGGCCGCAGGACAGTTCCAGACGCTGAAGCAGGATCTCATGGTCAACCATATCAAACGCAGATGAGACATCAAAGGCGCCAGGAGAGAGATGAGAGTAATCAATAGCTATATAAATATAAGACAGCAGGGGTAAGAGAGCAGTTTCGGTGGAATGGTGGCCCCTGAAGCCAGATTGGGCGGCCGGCAGAAGCCCAGCTTGTTCAAAGTAGAGCAGTAGCTGGAGTGAAACTAGTCTTTCAAGGGTCTTTGAGAGGAAAGAAAGATGGGAGATTGGCAAGTAGTTTTGAAGATACTCTTATATTAACATGTATTGCTTACACGTTATCTTATTTATTTTTCTTTACCCTACCCCGAAATATCTTACCTTTTCTTGTAGTACCTTACCCATATTTTCTGTACCATACGATGCATTACCTTACTCTACAGTATCTTAACATTACCTTACTCTACAGTATCTTAACATTAACCATACCTCCCCTTCCTTGACCATACATTGTCTTACATGTACATAACCTTGTCTTACTTTAAAATGCCTAATCCTACCGTTGCTCATTGTTTAGTCTATCTGCGATTTTCCGATCCTAGCAGTGGGGGCAGGCAGTGGAGCTTTCACATATTATATCCATTCACATACGCACTTATATCCAATTACATCCAACTGTATTCTCTTTTTTCCCACTTTTATCCAGGTTTATTCATGTTTGTCATGTTTGTCTTTTTGTGTCAGCCCTCCCAACTTCCTTGATTCGTTGACTTATTTAAGTGTAGCCTCATTGAGACAAGAGGCCTCTTGCATTTCTAGATTTCAACATTTTTCTGTGGGTTATACCTCCGCACCCCTACTACACCTGGACGTTCCAGGAGTTGCTTCTTCTTGAATTTAAGTCTGGCTACGTCAGTGAGTACGGATATCTTTGCATGGAGTCACTGGGGATTGGTTTCCCGGTATAAGGTTGAGGGTAGGCGCTCCCAAGGGGCCACATGAGGTTTTTCTAAGCAAGCACGGTTACATTGCAATCGATGCAAATCAGGAATTTATGTAGCTCCAGTTCTCCGCGGACGATGGCTTGGATTCACGATTTGTTGAACGCTGAAGATGGTAGGGTGCCTTGAAGATGCTATATTCCTAGTGATTAAGACAGGTTTTTGTATTATCCATGGTCTTGAGGTGATTTTACCATCTGTCTCCGTTCCATCTCCTTTCACGCTGTCGTCACTTTAATTCACGCCCTCATATGCACCAGGGTGGACTTTGGTTACGTTATCTAACTTTCACTAGCTATTATTTCGAGCGTCAACAGTTTTGATGACGCTACCCGTCTTATTGGAGGTGTCCCCAGGTTTGGCCATTTAGCTACCTTTATACGGGATACTTTGGACTGGCCTTTATCCAACAGCGTCTTCAGTTTAAGATTCTGACACTTATACGTAATTGTCCTGTCGGCTATAACCCATCTCACCGTAAGAATTTTTGCATTTCGTTCTCCTCTGTCCCCGGTCGTGGTACTCTTCGTAGTCATGGACTTCTGACTGTTCATTCTTGAAGTGGCGCCTTATACATGACAAATTGCAATTACACAAAAATAAAAGGAGACGTAAATTCAAAGGTAGTAACTCTTCTACGACTGTTGTGTTCCTAGGTTCTGTTAATGGGAGTGGCGATGTATGCACCGTCAGCAGCTCTAGAATCCGGTATTTTCAAACAATGTTTATACTGCTTTCTTTGTGTTTTTTCCTCATTCTCATCATCATGATCACCATTATCATCACCTTCACCGCCGCAGTCACCATCACCATCATCATCATCGTCAGTAAAAACATCACTTTGATCAAAATCGTCATCATCATTACCACGAATTGAAATAAAACATATAAATGAATAAATGATTAATTGGTGTTTATTCTTTCATCAGCCACTGGTTTGCCACTTTCCGTTTCAATCCCACTCATGGCCGTTGTGTCAGTTGCCTATACAGCTCTCGTAAGTACACTCACTACAATAGCATTGAGGTATTGACAAAATTGTTAGAAGCGTAGTTGTAATTGTAATCTTACTGCGTACTTGTCAGTTTGAATTAATAAAGATTATTATTATTATTATTATTATTATTATTATTATTATTATTATTATTATTATTATTATTATTATTATTATTATTATTATTATCATTATTATCATTATTATTATTATTATTATTATTATTATTATTATTATTATTATTATTATTATTATTATTATAAATATAATAAACGATGAGCTGACGAGTTTGCATGCTGGAAAGCATTGCATGAAGGCGGTTGAAGCGATTGAGGTGGCTAAGGTGGCACGTCAGCACTCTCTTCCCGCTCGTCGTGTTGTTGACATGGATGAACCTATTTTTGGACATGATGCTCTCGGCCGGTAACAGTACGCGCCCGGCGAATTCGAGGGTGGTAGCATACGCTCCGCCGACCCTAATGGTCGCTAACCATCCACGCTATTTCGAATTTTAACTGACACGCCGACCAAACGGCATTGTACCATACGATGGACGGATATGCCCGCGGGTTTGTGCGTAAGGAAATGCTTTTGGTGCCTCTGGGCACTGAGCTATCATCCGATAAAATTCTCAATCGTTGAGGAGCTCGTCATGATACTCGTTGAGATTATCCTTGACTTTGTAGTACCCGTTTGTCAGCGTTGTCATACTGTCTGGTGATATACATTTTTTGTGTCCATCGGGGAGAGGCTGACCTTATACTACTCGTAAACACCTATCTGGTGGTCGTGGCTTTGAAGTACGACTTGTGAGTGCTGCATCTCTCCTTGTTCAAACAAGTATTCCTTGTATAACTCGTGGCGTAGATCTTTCTTAATAAGTGCTCTCTGAGCGCCTTTTGGTTTCCTGATCTCTGATCCACCCTATTATAATATCGCGTACATCTTCGGGCGTATCCCACGAATTCAGCGATGGGATTCCGTTACACTCGTCCTTGAACTTACCAACAACTTTCTTGTTCTCTATGGTGTGATGCGGACTATCCTTGGAATACTCGCTGAAGTCGTATAAGTGTTTTTTGCTCCACATATCGGCGTTGGCATTCGCAGTCACCAACTGGAAAATAAGGCTGTCGCTCTGTGTATATAGCAATTAGACTCGCGAATTGAGTTCTCCATTTGCGCGGCGCTTGTTTCTTAATATCGTTATACCAGAAGTCACATATCAGAAGTTTGGACAGGTCGAGGACGGCCTGGCCGAAATATACAGGCCAGGTTAACTTGAGCCTGCTCTTGACGCTATGAACGGCAGCAAGCTGGTCGATTAATAAGCGGGATCGGCAATTACGAAGTTTCTCTTCGCGTGAGTCGGTACCAGGTCGACACTGATTCTCTTTGTAAGATTTTCCATGGTCTTACCAAACACCGCTCTATTGGCCAGTTTGAAGAAATCCTTATCACATTCTGATGTTGCCTTCGCTCTCAATTTCGTATTCATTTCAATGTATGGGGCGATTAAAACCTCCTGTCTGAGTGTAATGGTGCGATGAAATTTATTGATTGGCATGCCCAACGAGTGGTAAAGTTTAAGATTTAGGTAAAGAACCACCTGCCGATCATTAGGTCGTAGACTGGGTACTAACGTCATATGCTTTGAGCTTGCCTCGCAACTGGTTCACCAGCAGATACTTGTAGTCGCTCAACCAATCTTGGAATTTTATGGTTTCTGATGCCAGAGGATAGTCGTGGGCATCACTGAGGTGCGCCGGACACTCAAGATTCACTGCGACTAGTGATATTTTCGATAACGAAAACTAAAATTAGAAGTAAAAATAAATGATTTCGTTAACGAGAACTAGAAGTAAAAGTAGGAATTATTTCAGCAGCAAAAACGAAATTAAGAATTGAATTATGAATTATTTGCAAAGCTAAAATTATGAACGAAATTAGGAATTATTTTCAGAACTAAAATCATTTTACTTCTTGTGGTGCTTAAGTTGAGACGAAGGCGAGTAAAATTGCACAGATCCAAACGCATAATTCATTGGAAATTTTCAGTTGAGATGAAAACGCTGGCCATACCACTCTCGATGAAGGCACAAATCTACTTACTATCTTTGGTCTTGTCCCACGTGCGTACCAATTAAAAGACCTCAGTTTCGTACGCTATTTTGTTTTCGGTTTGATCGTTAAATTGTTAAATTATGAGTTTATTGAGAATGTTGGCCGGAGGAAGTGAGATAGCCCGGTTTTGGTGGCCTCAAAGACTTCTACCGATGCAAGGAATGATACCTTCTACGGTGCCTTATAGGGGGTCTAGCACCCCATTTCCCCCTACTCAGCCAATTGCATGCAATCGCAACTACTTTGATTTTCAGAAAACAATATTCTATTGATTTCAGAAGGATGTTTTGATTTTCAGAAAACACTATTCTATTGATTTCAGAAGGATGTTTTATGACTGTAGGGTGGAATGCGAGCTGTGATATGGACAGATGTCTTTCAGTTTTTCATCATGGTTGGTGGAATGATTGCCATAATTGTCAAGGTATCTTATAAAACTATTTAATGACGATAACGATGACGATAACGGCGACGATGATGACCTAACTCACTGACTGAAGTTTTCTGACAATATCCTATCGGTTAAAACTAATGTAATTATAAGAGACCTACAAACTTACAACACGAAATACGAGTAAAGGGCATGTAAAATCTAAAAAAAACTTGTTTATCTGTTTCGAAGGGAGTGATTGTCGTCGGAGGAATAACAAACGTATTCAGACTGGCTGGGGAAGAAGGTCGACTCGTCTTGGCTAAGTAATCATCGTTCATCATCATCATCATCATCGTCATCGTCATCATCATCATCATCATCATCATCATCATCATCATCATCATCATCATCATCATCATCATCATCATCATCATCATCATCATCATCGTCATCATCATCATCGTCATCGTCATCACCACCATCATCATCATCATCACCACCACCACCATCATCATCATCATCCATCATCATCACCACGACCACTATGACCAACACGATCACCACGACCACCACTGCCACCATTATAGTCATCATCATCATCACCATTGTGGTCATGATCATCATCACCACCATCATCATTAGCATTAACATCGTCATTGTAATCATAAACATCGTCATCATTGTCAGCATTGTCATTATCAGTGTCATCATCATACCGTAATCATCATAATCATCATTTCGAAATAATCATAATATTCATCATTATCACTAGCATCATCATCACATTAGCATCGTCATCACACTCTCAGCATCATTATCATCATCATGGTCCTATCATTTTCATCACTGTTATCGTTGTCGTAACCGCTTCTTCCTCTCCCAGCCTTATCACCTCTAACGTATTTTCTTAACTGACATTGCCTTAAACTGAAGTCATAGTTTCTATGTTGTGTTGGACAGTTTTAGCTTCGATCCGCGAGAGCGCAACACTGTTTGGAGCATTGTCATTGGAATGACAATCTATTGGATTCAGATATTCGGCCTGCAACAGGCTTCCGTTCAGAGATTCTCTGCCGTCGACAAACTGTCCAAGGCAAGGGCGTAAGTGTCGAACATCTTTCTCTCACACTACTCAGTGCTTAGACTAATCTATTATCATTAGTACAACATGTGGCACCGTAACCGAATCGACAGAGCACTTTTCCTGAAACGTAAAGAGTACGAGTTCAAGCCTCCACTCAGGCGATGACTGTGTAAGGATCTTGACCAAGTCCTTCACGCATAATTGCTCAACGCCATTCATGTTCTGCCATACACTCGCTTGTGAAGTTCTGAATTTTGGAAGGAGAGCAATATCAAATACAGATTCATTGTATTAAGCGTTAAAGAGTTTAAAAGAATTTTCATAGTGTATCTTCATGATTATAGTTCTCATCATCTACATTCGTTCATTCATTCTGAAAATTTCAAGATACCTGCTCAGTAGCGCTCCCAGTCAAGCCACGGCTAAAAAAAGAAAAAAATTGAGTGATCTATGAAATGCAGGCAAATTTTTCAGAGGTAGTAAGCGCAGTTCCAGCGGGAGCCTATTCCAAGTGGAAAGACCCAAAACTGAGAAGTCCCGGCGCTACCCAGTAGCACGTGGGACCATGAGCTACCCTCTGGTCGAGGAACGATGTGCCCGACGCGCTACGACGTCGGACACCGGGCCGCAGAGGTCGCGAAGGTAAGATGGAGCGCAGCCAAGAATACAGCGAGAGACTAAGGCAGCGATCCGATTTTAAACACGCTGGGCAATGGGAGCCTGCGCAACACTTCACGCATGTAGGTAGAGACAGAAGCCTACTTGGGGATACGCCCGACGAGTCGAGCAGCTGAGCGTAGGACCCGATCCAGACGCCCTAGGACTCCGAGTGGGAGACCGGCTAGAATCGAGCAACAATGGTCAATTCGGCGGGTAACAAAAGCGTGGACGAGGGCCACAGCAGCATCGTGTGAAAGAGAAAGTGAAACTACTCGAAGCTGACGCAACTGATAGTAACAGCTTCAAGTAAGCAGGTTCACGTATTGTGATAGAGTGAGTTCTTGGTCAAGGGTGACACCGAGGTCAGGGATGGTAAGTGAAAAGGTTATATTGGGGAAGACCCGGGCTAACAGGTGAAAATCAACGCCCGCTAGCTGCCCACGGCTACCCAGCCATAGAAACTGGGTCTTAGTAGGATTTAGGGAAGGAGTCGATTAGAAGCCATCCACAAGGAAAGAGTATCAACGGCTTAGCATATCAGCCGAACATAGGCCACCGCGTCACAGGCATTAGAATGGATGCAGAGGCCTGCACATCATCCGCATAGATTTGGTGTAGGAGCCTCTGAAAAGACAAAAGAGAACTGATATCAGCCGTGTAAAGAAGATATAGCAGGGAGCCAAGGACAGAGCCTTCTGGCACGCAAAATGGGGCTGGTACCCAAATGGAACTATAGGAGCCGATGACAACGCAATTAGTGCGCTCAGGTAAATAAGTAACCGAGCCATTCTAACGGCTGACCGAACAACCCAAAGGAAGTGGAGAGGCGCTGAAGAAGAATGGGATGTACTAAAGAGTCAAAGGCAGAACTGGCATAAATTAGGGCTACGAGAGTTATCTGACAACGATCTAAGGCGCCATAGAAGTCAGATAGAAGGCGAAGCAGAAGGTTATCCGTTGAGGGATTTCTACGGAAACCCTACTGTTGAGCAGGAATCAATTCATTCAAATCTAAATATGCGATTAACTGGTTGGCAACAATGCGTTCTAGAATTTTAGAAAGAAAAGTCACATTGGCGATAGGTCGGTAGTTGGTTGGATCGCTCGGGTCCAAGCCATCTCGCTTCAAGGCAGGTAGGAGAATGGACTGTTTCTGAGAGGATGGTAGGCAGGCCTCACGGATCGAGCGGTTGCGCAGCATCGTGAGGAACGCAAGAAGATCGCCAATAAAGTCCCGAATAAGGTACTTGGGCGCAGGGTCCAATTCGCACGTCCTCGGCGCGGAGGCGAGAATGAGTTCACGTAACTCCATGCTTGTGATCTCATTGAGAGTAGGAAGACGACATTCCATAGTAGAGTAGACGGCAGGAGAGGAACCAGCGGTAGTATCGCGGATGGATGATATTTTGGCCGAGATTCGCATTAGCAACGCTTCAGCAGAGAAGGACAGAGGAGAATGCGACTGTCGACCACCCCTCTGGCGACCAAGGAGGCCGTTTAAAGTGGTCCAGAGCTTCTTCGGGTCCTTCGAATGGCGAGTGATGATGGCCTCCCAGTATACCCGCTCTCTGTCCCTCCTCATTAAACGGATTTGGGCAGAGTTTCCCAAACTGTGGGTTGTGACCCAAAAGTGGATCGCGAAGCTCTGACAAGTGGGTCGTCAAATTTTTTTGAGAAACATTTATTTTTTCGGAGCTACAACATTTGGCAATGATTGTGATATAGTTGCTTTTAGATTGCAATAGATCAGGGATGGGCAAACTTGTTGCACATGGGGCCATATTAAACGCCAAAAGAAATCGGAGGGCCGGATAACAAACTTTTAGCTTTTAATAACGACTAAATGAAAAGAAGTTTACTTATTTATAGTATACTAAATACACTTTGGCTCTTACTAATGAGATGTATGTGACTGTAAGCATGCATGCATTTAACAAGTTTTCCATGATCCGGAGTGATTGCACTGGTTGCAATTCACAGTTTGAGTTCACGTTTAGCTCACTTAACTGAGATCAGTACTTGGATTTGTTTATCTTTATAGCTGAAAATCTTTGTTGAAGATGTAACTGGATGCGAGTAACACAAACATTTTTTTAAAGCAAAAGTTTGTAGATTTGAGAATTTTTCCTTCCTGAACGAAGAATAGAATGTTATCAGGTCTGATCCATTGAGCTTTAATTTGAGAAAAATGTGACGTTGTGGATCGGACCCGTCGGTTAACTCCAGCTGAAGTTCCGTATATGAGCTAATTGGCCCTATAGTAAGCACAGCAAATTCAGTCTCAATTGATATGAAATCCACAAATCTTCCGAATAAGTCTTCTGTCAAACTTGACAGCTGAAGGCTATATTTTTCCCGGACTCTACTGTGACAGTTTGCAACTGGATGGTAGGAAAGTGTCCTTAGTTTTGTTCTTTCACCTGCTTTGAAAGCAACATTAGCTTTACTTGAACAGATTTCACTTCTGCGTATACAGATCATGAGATTGTGCATAAACCTCTGCGGGAAGTGGGGGCAGATCAGCAGAGTTAGTGCATAGAGTTATTATCAAACACGAGACCGGAATAGTAAGAGAGCATCGCCACGTGAGTAAAACGAACAAAACCTCTGGCGGTCTGAATTTTTTAAACTTTTCTGAAGAATTGTGGGGGCCGGATAAAAAGTGTTGGCGGGCCGGATCACCCGCGGACCTAGTTTGCCCACCTCTGTTTGAATTGATTGTGAACTGTAGGTGGCCGAAGTAGCCTTTTGATGCTTTAAATGTGCCAATTTATAAACGTTTTACGTATTTCCATATTTCCACGACAATTTACAAAGCAAATTTTAGTACACAATGCTCAATTTTACAAGGCGGGTACCAAGACGGTCAAGGTGTTCACAAGTGGTTCCCGATCCAGAGAAGTTTGGGAACCGCTGGATTAGGAAATATCATTGAGGCGCTGTATTCATACATACAATATGTCTTACATGGAAATATACAAAGTAAATGCAAAAAGTACGTATGTTCTCACGTACGCTCGTGCATTCGCACATCATTTATACATCCCTACGTATATTTTCTCGTCATATTCAAAACTAAATGGTTCCTGTTTCATGAGAACTGATCTTGTTCTTTAGAACGTATCTGATAAACATTCCTTCCTTGACCATTGTGTTCTCGATGGCCTGCAGCATTGGACTAATCGTCTTGGCTTACTACTCTAGCATCAAGTGCGATCCTCTGGCCAACAAAGACATCGCAAATCCTAACATGGTCAGATAACCATTACTTGTCTCTGCTATCTGTTGTAGTGTTGCTGATGAGGGATTTATAAAAAATGGCACTACATTTTACCACTCCCATTGTATTATATGACATTACAAATTGTTGATATACGTTGAAAGAATATCACCAACATGAATGATTCCTTTACTTTAAAATTGAGAATAACGTGTGTGGTTTATTTGTACAGTTGCTTCCCTTTTTCGTTGTCTCAATTTTCGCTGACTCACCTGGATTTGCGGGGCTTTTCCTCTCCACACTTTATGGAGGAGCGTTGAGGTAAAGACGTATATGAATTAAATTAATTATTAAATTTTTAGTTACAATGAATCAGAAAATGAAAGAGGTTTGCCGTCATGAATAAATTCAAAACGTCTGTGATTCCAGATTATCTTTTTCCCAAATAAAACAAACTGTCCTTGCTACAGTTACAGACCATACCACAAAGCCACATGTAAATGCGTTTCTCGCCCTAGGCTTCCAATTCTGCTACCCATTTTAGATAATACAGCTATACATTTCTCTATTATATCGAGCTTTTGGTGTGTTATTTGTAATGTTTAGAATTCTTTTAACATTTAGACTAAATTTTTTAGTATTATTATCTTATAACTGCTTAAATGTTTTATATTGTTCCTCAATTTGTTCACTGTCACGAATTTGCCCTTATTACTAAACCGGTAGGCCTGCATAAGCATAGGCCTATAGGATCTATAGTATAAGATGTACAGTGTGTACAAGCCATGGAGTAATGTAGATATGGAGGTGGCGGTTCTAACGAATGTGAGGGACGTAGATCTATTTATATAGGCCCTACAGCTAATTGAGCGATGGTAGCGATGACGGTGGGGTCCAAAGGGATGGGCTAGGTCAAGGTGAATCGCCGAAAGGAAACAGACTTCGACAGTCGAACGTGTACTACAGACGGACGTATGGTCGCAGACGTTTTCGAGGACGTGACGACGGAACGGGTCTCAGGCGTTTTCTACGGACGGACGTATGGTCGAAGCGGAACTGAGGTCGACACTGTCAGCGCCAACGAATGCTTATGGACCGACAGGGAGGTCTGTGCTGACCTGAGATGGCGATGGCCTATGTTCATTGACGTTCTGGTGACGGAACGGAGTCTCGGGCGTCAACCGATAATGCAGTCGGGAAACTACGCAACGGACGGAAACTGCCATCATGTCGATATGCTGGTTGTGATGAGTCATCTGGAGAGTTATTGGACGGCCTGGTGTGGGAGCAGCCAGCGCTTTAATGCCCTAACGATAGATTTAAAGACATGTCATGTTAGAAGCTTGGACGCTTTTAGCTAAAACATAGAAATATATTGAACGCTTTCGGACAGACGTATAGCAGAGTTATCTCTTGGAACACTTTAAGGCTATAGAGAAAGCTATGTGATATCTTTGAACATTGTAATACTGCATAATAGACTATTTTTCGTAAGTTTGCACATATAGGCTATTTTTCAGCTTAGCGTGGAAAAGAATATATATTTTGAATAATAATTACTAGTGTGTTTTACTAGTGCTTATAAACACCCTGGTCCATTCCAGGGCATAACTCGCCATCTCCGGTCAATCCTTGGCATTCACCAATGTGAAGTTCGCTTCTGGTTTTTCAATAAAGAATAATAATAATAATAATAATAATAATAATAATAATAATAATAATAATAATAATAATAATAATAATAATAATATTAAATCAAGGAGGTCACCATGGTCTGGTCTGCAAACAATCTGGAGGACGAGCCAGCAGACACTTCGCAATGAATGACATCATTTGGAGAGCCCTTCAGCGAGCGGACACCCCTAGCACCAAAGAACCTCCAGGGCTTTTCCGTAGCGACGGCAAGCGACCTGACGGCGCGACGCTCGTTCCATGGTCGCGAGGCAAATACATCGCCTGGGATGCCACCAGCGTCCATACATGCGCTGCTTCTTACATCCACTTGACGTCGACAACGCCTGGGGCAGCGGCGGAACTGGCCGCGACGCGAAAAAACATGAAGTATGCAGCCCTTCCTACTACGCATAGCTTTGTCCCCATTGCACTCGAAACTCTGGGCCCCATCAACAGATCTGGCCGTGAATTCATTACAGAGTTACATGTAGGCCGGCGACTGACAACAATGTCGGGTGACCCACTCGAGACAATTCACTTGTTCCAGCGCCTCTCTATATATGCACTCAACGATTTAACGCCGTCGCTTTGCGAGGCACATTTGCATAGTTAATCGTGGACGAGGACCGCTAAACTCTGGATCTTAACGCTTCTAAGACAGTTTTAAAGTGTCTGATGGTTCATTTTAAATAATAAAATTTGTTTATAATAATAATAATAATAATAATAATAATAATAATAATAATAATAATAATAATAACAATAATAATAATTAGTAGTAGTAATGTTCATTGCTTCTTCTGTCACTTTGACACTTTCCGAGGATCGGCTACTTCTCTACAATAATACCCTTATCTTGCTTTGCCATTCTTACCTCACCCACAACCTTTCTTTCTCTTACTTCCCTTTGCTTCTCTTACCTCCTCTTATCTTCTCGTTCTATCTCGTCATACCGTATGAAAACCAGACTTGGATTTCCACTTGATATCTCTGGATAATCCCTCTTATACGAAAAATCACACAGCGCTCATGAATTAGCAAGAACCATATGCGCTTAGCTTTCGAGTAACACTTTAGAAATTTAAGACTACCTTAACTACCTTGCCCTGTCTTACCCTACAATGTTCTATTAATAATTTTGTCTGATTTGTGTGTGCATCATGAAGTACCGTGTCTTCGTTGCTAAGTGGTTCAGCCGCAAACTGTTGGGAGGACATTCTCAAATGGAAACAAAACCATCTGCCAGAAATAAAGAAGGCTTTCATCAACAGAATCTTAGGTAACCATTCGGTATTTGTTTCGCTCTAGTCGGGTCTCTGTGCCCTATTGTTCAGGGCGTTGTCCTTTTAATGCGGGAAGTACGGGTTCGATCCTCTAAACATAGCCTGTATAGACAGGGGCGTCTATCCCCCTAAGTCATTGGGGCAACGTCCCTTTCCCCTGTTCTTCCCCTCTCCCCGTTTCTTCCCCCACCCCTAAAATGGTGGCACACACTCTGACAGATCTCCCCCTTTTTCTTGGATGGAGCATTTGCTCCAAGGTTTCTATGGTGTGGACGCCCCTGCCTGTAGAACATAAATGCTCGGTGCAATTTTGAACTTTAGAAGAAGGGTTATGTCAAATGTAGTTGCTTAATTCCATTATAATTAAGTTTTCTGATATGCTAAATACATTTTCTGCGATAATCAATACTTTCTATGGTACACTCGCTATTACTCACGGATATTTGGAACTTTCTCTGGTAACCTAATTCTTAGTATTTGACTTAACTGCTGTATATTAAGAATGCATTGTGTCCTTGTGTCCAGTTGTACTGTTTGGAGCCTTATCCACTGGAGTGGCTTTCCTTGCGGATTCTGTTCCAGGGCCCATGTCTCAGGTAAGTCTGTCGTAGATTAGGCCTAGTTGTCACATCTCTCCTAAGAGCTGTCAGAATATTTCTTATTACCGACGGGAACATTTATCCATTTCTCCGAAACAAAATGAGTATCTGAAACTATTGTAGCGGTCGCTACACGAAATCCTTCAGTTTGTCTCGCCGTCTCTGCTTCGCCTCCGCCTCTGCCTTGTCGCCTCTGCCTTGTCGCCTCCGCCTCTGCCTTGTCGCCTCTGCCTTGTCACCTCTGCCTTGTCGCCTCTGCCTCGCCTTCGACTCGCCGACTCGATTCTCCCCGCCTTCGACTCGCCGACTCGTCTCTGTCTCGGCTCTGCCTCGCCTCCGCCTCACCGACTCGTCTCTGACTCGCGTCTGCCTCGCCGACTCGCCTCTGCCTCTGCCTCGCCGACTCGCCTCTGCCTCTGCCTCGCCGTCTCTGCCTCGCCTCCGCCTCGCCGACTCTGCCTACGACTCGCCTCTGTCTCACCTCGATTCTGCTTGGACTCACCTGCCTCGCTCATGACTCTTGTTTTAGTATATAAGGACAGAACTGGTCTGTAGAGGAAGGAGAAGAAAGTAGTGAGAAGCTAACGAAGGAGAGGTTATTGCTCAGAAGGACTCGAGTCTCGAAGAACAGTACGAAGTACAGTACTAGGGACAGTTTGCGAAGTGAACTTAGCGAATTGCGGTTGTAATTCTTATCTGTCGGACAGACATTTCTAAATGTAATTTAGTTCAATCAATCAATCAATCAATTTATTGATCCACAAAGCAAACGTGACAATATACAAGAAAATATAATTTAAACAGCCACTATGATGCTGAAAAGGTTTGAAACATTAAGATATTCATGGGTTTAGAAGGCTATATCATGCTGTGAGTGGTCAATAGGAAGCCCTAAAAGGACCAGGGTCCCGCTAGTAAGGGCCCCCATTTACTTAACAAAACTCGACGACGGCCATGTACACATGAGCCTTTGAGTAGACCTATTTAAAGACAACGAATTTGCAAAAGGTGGGCAACTAGTTAACAGAATAGTGGGGCGTGGTGGCTCAGTGGTAAGTTCGGCGCCTTGTGACCGGAGGGTTGCAGGTTCGAATCTCACTCTAGCCGCTGCGTACGGACCTTGGGCAAGTCCTTCACTCGCAATTGCTCGTGGCGCTTCGGCGTGAAAATTCCGGCACAGTATCAAATGCTGTCGTCGGGAGCGCCTCTGAGTAGTAGTTGACTTCGTGAGGCGCTATAGAAATATCAGGAATAAATAAAAAGAATAGTAAGACTTAGTGGCAAAAAAAGGAAAAACAAAAAAAGCAAAAAAAAAACAAAAAAAACAACAAAGTAAAATAAATCAGATGGGAGGGGGTCGCAGCAGGCTGTCACTGGGCAATCTGTCTAATAAGTAGGTGTGAACGAAGGCTTTTTTTAAAAACATAGTAACTTGGAATGTGTCGTAAATCAGAGGGGAGACTATTCCATAGTTTTGGTCCTAGATAGGTTATTGAGAATTTCCGTATGTTAGTACGTGCAAATTCAATCTGGTAAGTGTTGGGTTTATTCCTAGTAGGGTAGGGATGAATATCCGAAGTACTTGTGAAAAAGTTAAAAAATGCATTGGGTAGTGAATTGAAGGTATAGCGGTGCATGAAATCGCAGATTTGATAAGATGTTATACTGGCAATGGTCAATAAGCCCATGGACTGGAATAATTGGAAGGTATGGGAATTTCTTGGGGATCTAGTAATGACTCGAATAATGCGCTTTTGGAGGACTACAAGACGTTGTAAGTTTGACTTGTAGTTTGCTGCCCAGACTAAATTGGCATAAGAGAGGTAAGGGTATACAAGTGAATAGTAAAGATTTAACAGAATTTTTGAGGGAATGAGTGAGGAAATGCGTGTGATGAAATTTTATTTGCAATTTGAGCAATATGGACAGACCAGTTGATGTGTTGGTCAATGTGAATACCCAGAAATTTAACAGAGGAAACTTGGGGTATTGGTAAGTTGTCAATTAAAATTGGTTCACTGAGCTGGGGAATTAGTTTGTGGCTTGAAGAGAATAGTATAATAGTTGGACTTATTTATGTTAAGGGATAATTTATTAGCTTTAAACCATTCAGAAATAAGGTTTAATGCAATGTTGATGGTCGTTGCAATTTGACGGTGAGAGGACCCAGAGAGGAATACATTTGTATCGTCAGCAAACAGTACGACGTGGAGGAGCGATGAGGCTTTAGAAAGGTCATTAATGTAATAAAGATTATTAAACTGTTTCATTTTGAGTCTCTTGACAAAAAGCGGAGCCTAACACTCGCGGACTGCAGTAACGGGGTTAGGCATCCTGGTAAGAAGCTACAGAACCCCAGGATAACGTAACACTATGTGCGTTATTTTCTTAGAATAATAAAAATTATTAGAATAATAATAATAATAGTAATTACAATAATAAGAATGATAACGGTATTCATAATAATAATAAAAATAATGATGATAATAAATGCCATTCCTAAGATCACAAATCTTCAGGGACTACAATCATGTACCTTAGGAAAAAGCATAATAACAATAGTAATAATGATAACTTATTACTATAATTACATTTATGATCCATGAGATTTTAGAAGCAAATTTACAGAATATTCAAATCACGTATAATGACTGCTACTATTACTACTACTGCTACCACTACTACGATTACTAACAGTGATCGTAATCGTAATCTCGAAACTTCTAAAGCGCCACTCGACGGCCAAGTGCAGGGCACCAGCCTATTCAATATTCATTGTCCAGAGAAAGTCAGAGTCCGGCTACCATGGGAGCAGATCAAGAGAGGAGGCAGAGCAGCTGTTGAGGCGGGTGTCGTTTATGGGAAGAAGGATTGGAAGGCGGAGGATCAGATGAGTCAGAGTAAGAGTTCTTGGAAAGGTGAGACTTCACTTTGAGTGCAAAGCCCAGGGGAGGGTGGTGATAGAGAGAGGAACGTGAGGAGGAAGAGGATGAAGGACGGGTTCCAAAGATGACGGAGGAACCGAGAACCTGCGTAACTCAGAGCGGAGATAGTTCCTGAGGCGTGGTGCTGCTATGGATATTGTTCGGTTGGAGAACTTGAGATAACTTGAGAACTTGTGGGGCGTGGTGGCTCAGTGGTAAGTTCGGCGCCTTGTGACCGGAGGGTTGCAGGTTCGAATCCCACTCTAGCCGCTGCGTACGGACCTTGGGCAAGTCCTTCACTCGCAATTGCTCGTGGCGCTTCGGCGTGAAAATTCCGGCACAGTATCAAATGCTGTAGTCGGGAGCGCCTCTGAGTAGTAGTAGACTTCGAGAGGCGCTATAGAAATATCCGGAAAAAAAAAAAAAAAAAAGTAGTGACCGGAGGTCGAGAGAGACTGAGTTAGGAGAAGGATCGGGTGGAGCGGGTTGCCTGGATGGTGAAGAGATTATCGAGATGCCTGGCCTGGGAATATTGTAGAGAGTTTTAAGATAGTGATAGGATTTGAAGTGGATTCGCTCTGGGATTTTAACCAATGGAGTAATTTGAGGATGGGAGCGATGTGATGATGTTTGGGCGTTCTAGTGACAGCTCTGACTAATGAGCTTTGGATAAACTGCAGACGCTTGATTTTGGTGGATTCTAGGTCGAGGAAAAGAGAATTGCAGTAATCGAGCTTTGAATGAAAAATGGAGGTAACAATGATGGAGGCAGTTTTAAGGTCGATACGATGGTTAAAAAAGGGGAGGTGTGGATCAAAGGTAATACCAAGATTGCGGACAACGGACTCGGCAGTGAAGATAAGAGACGAAGATGACATCCTTTATATAGGTGCATATTTTTTGATTGGATTTGCTCTGAACGCGGCTGCCATGCTCATTGCCCGTTTCCCTCGCTTTTCCCACACAACTACCTTGATGATTGATGTACTTCACTGTCTTCCTGTTGCTTCCTGCATACAATACAAGGTCCTACTCCTGGTTTCTAGGACTCAACAGGGAAAGCTCCTAAGTACCTCTGTGACCTAATGAGTAAACCTCTCTCTGCCCTATCTTCCCGCCCTCTTCGGTCTGCGGACCGCATTGATCTCCTTGTCCCTCGGGCTAGGACTTCGATGGCTCAGCATCGTGCTTTTGCCATCATTGGCCCTTCCTTATGGAATGACCAGCCCCCTCTCTCTGTAGCAAGATATTGTTTGGGATCTAGCCCTATTCTCTCCGCTGCCTAAAGACTTCTTTTCCCTAGGGGCTCTCACTCTGGGAGCGCCCCGGAATAGTCTATACTGTGAGAGGCGCTTCATAAATAACGATATAAGATCAGATTTGCGCCAGGCAGTGAGTTGACACTGCATGTATAATGAGTCGTTTGTGCAGATCTGTATGAGGCGAAAGGGCTCGCACACGAAAGAATTTGCTTGTAGAGTTTGTTCAAATTGTTTTAATGACGCTGACGTACATTTTAAGAGAGCTCTCTTAAAAAACATTGTGTGTGAATTAAAAGAAAAACAATTGAAAAATATTTGAAAAATGTTTGAAGGGTGCTGAATGTACATTTTAAGAGAGCTCTTTTTAGAAATATTGTGTGTGAATTGCAAGAAAAACAATTGCAAAATATTCGGACTGTGTTCCCATGAAGTGAGCCTCAGGCTATGCAATTAACTGAGCTACTTATACGTAGAAACAGAGAAGCACAGAAGACAGACAAGTAGGTGAAGCACAGAAGAAGAATAAATTGAAGTGTCAATAGGAGAGTTATTAATGCTGGTAATAATATTTGTTTGTCTGTTTGCAGTTGATATTGAGCATGCTTGGCTCGGTCAACGGTCCACTACTGGCGTTCTTCGTCCTTGGTGCAGTCTCTCGACACGCCAACTGGAAGGTTGATATATTTTTCATCTTTTGACAATGATCGTGATCTCTAGCGAAAGTGATGATGATTGCGATAATGTACATGCGATAAATACTCAGATTTGAAATCTGACTTTGTGATCTTTGAACGTCTGCCTGTGTGAGACTGTAAGCATTTATCCAAGCGAATCCCATTCCAATCACAACATTCCAGACAGCATAGTTCTATCACGATAAAAAGTTTCTGCTATCTAAATCTGACAAAGGCTATCAGACTGCAGAGTCTCTCTGTAGAAACATCTTCATTATCATTCGCTACGAATGTCTCTTTACACGGTTACACAGCGTTCACTAGCAGATGAATGTCTTTTCACGAATGTTCAGTTACACTACGTTGCACTGACGATGTTCAGTTACACTACGTTGCACTGACGATGACGAGATCAGATGACCATGGAATGCGATAACTACTATAACTTCTACGCCAGACTTCTTAAGAAGAACCCTGGTGTCTGCTTTATACTAGAGATGTTTCTATAACGTATACATACTGCCAGAAATCAACCCCTCAACTCGTGAGCGTCCGATTACAAGCACCAGAACTTCCCAACTGCCCGAACAAGCCTTCGCTCTTCTCGCTCCCAGCCGTACCCCTCTTCCCCTTTGTGCAGCATATTGGCCTATACCTCTACTGACCAGTCTGACCAATCACATGCTTACCCGTATAACTTCATGCCTATCAGAATACCAGACAAAAATTTAAATATCAATGACCACTATATGCGGAGCTATCTTATTGAACAGCAAACTCGGAGCCTGACCCAAGTATCATTGACTAACCGTGTGGTTGACTGTCTAAGTCTGTCTACCTGCCTACTTAGATACTATTGGTTGTCAGCGTGACTCTCCCTGCCTTTGACAGTCTAAATCCTTGTTTGCTCGTTCTGGTCTACTTTCTGACTCTGGGTCATCCAGCCTCTGCATCCTTTGTGCTCATCTGTCCGTAGCCTGGTTTGTGGGTCAATCGGTCAACTTGTTCCCTATACTGCATTACGCCCAATACATATATAAGAATATATCTATTTTAATAAAGAAGATCATTATTATAATTACCTTGCATACCTAAACCTACTCTGTGATAGTTCTTTATCGGGTTCAAAAATAGCATTGCCCAACACAACGTTGTGTCCACGGTCATCATTTATCCTTAAAGGATTGCTTTCTCTAAACTATAATACTTCGACAGAGCTTCTCCACCAATTATACGACAAGTGTGGGGCGTGGTGGCTCAGTGGTAAGTTCGGCGCCTTGTGACCGGAAGGTTGCATTTTCGAATCTCACTCTAGCCGCTGCGTACGGACATTGGGCAAGTCCTTCACTCGCAATTGCCCGTGGCGCTTCGGCGTGAAAACTCCGGCACAGTATCAATGCTGTAGTCGGGAGCGCCTCTGAGTAGTAGTTGACTCCAGAGGCGCTATAGAAATATCCGGAATAAATATATATGAAAAAAATCATTGATTGAAGTCTTTGGCTAAATTAAAGTTATTAGATAGGAATAGGTCAGACGATAATGAAAAATTGTTGCTGTGACTGACATTTTCAACAACAGTAATACGATTGATCATTGCACTGTTACATGCAAGTGAATAAGATGGGTGAATTTTTTGTTTAAAGGGCACGCTACTTGGTGGCATAATGGGTGTAATGGTCAGCCTGTGGTTGAATATCGGTTCTCTGACGGTGCGCTACAAACATCCTTCTCTGCCGCCTGTGTCCGTGAACCAATGTTCCATTGGAAACGGTAATTTCACTCTCTTCCCTCCCTCACTTAACTTCACCAACTACACGTCTTTCGAGATCGTTGATGGAATCAGCGTCAAAAACAACTGGAATCAAACAACTGAGGTCCTGACAGAATCTGGAATCCAAGAGGTAAGATATGTCTACGAAAAATCAGACACTTCGTTTCATTACATTGTATGACATTAAAGTTCCTTGTATTACATTAGAATGCATTACAACTGAGTTTCTGTAAGAAGCTGGAAGTCATATGGCAAGCAGTGAGCACGGTCTACATTGGAAGCGAAACCATTACATTGCTTTGCAATGCGCTTAAATTGCATTGCTTCATATAAAACAACTTTTTAAATTCTCCGTTGTGTTCTTTCCACAGACTCAATTTCGAGGTCTGGAGAATTTCTATGCCATTTCGTATTTGTGGTTCTTAACATTTGGAGCCATCGTCACAGGAGTCGTCGGTATAATAGCATCCTTCATTATGAGTAAGTACAAACAATTCTTATATAGGCCTACTATTATTTTAATATTTCGGTAGAAACAAGTATAATCTGCAATGTAATTTAATTCGGTCTATTCCATTTCAGTCTTGTTCAGTCGAGAAGAAGAAGAAAAGGTGGCGATGATGAAGTTGAAAGAATGAAGAAATAGTTATTCCTGCCTCCTATCCACATTAATTTACCCTAATGTATCAAAGAGGAATCTCGCGTTCCTATTCTACTAATAAAATTCAACCAAATTTATTCTTATCGACTCACATCAATCCTAACTCATCTGGTCTTGCCTAATCTAAGTCTCGTATGACAATGTTACCGAGGTCCACTAGCTACCAAACAGTTGCTGTCTAAAAATTATTATCGTACGGTCTATTTTCCTAATGTATGTGAAGTTTCGCCACTACTTTAGCTTTGTTTATAAAACAGGGGACAAAGATCTGGAGGCGAAGGTGGAGGAACGTTTTCTTATGAGGATACGCTGTTGCGGATGGTCGGACGAGAAGGAAAATCAGGAACACTTGGCTGACAAGAATTGCATATCGCTACAAGAAATTAAAGTATGCGTCACATAAATGCTATCATCCGTCATTTTTATACTCCTATTACATGCATTTTTATCATCTTTTACTTCTTCGTCTTCATTTTTGATGCAATGCAAATGCCGGCAATTTTACAGATTTTCAGCCAAATTATAGAGTTCTCTGGTATTCTGATTTCGACAAGTAAATACAATCAGAGATCCATTTGTTTAAAAGCCAGTGACAACTAGTGTTTTGAGGCTCTTGGTGATGGAAAGGAGTTTAATGGTCGGAGAAACATTGGTGGTCTGTTCCATTTCTTGGTGGTATCTACAGGGAATGCAGGAAATGACACGTGACACGCATAAAAAGTTCTGCATCGCTACTGAGCCAACAGACCCACACCTGAAGATCGCAGGTCTCCAGGAGAGATATAGGGAGATACTGGTTGTTTAATGTAGGTAAGAATGATCGTTTTATGGGTTCTGTATGTCAGAAAATTCTTCCAGAAGCTCGGCCTTACTTTGTTTGTTTCAGGGTCTGAACGGACCAGAAAATGGTTTTCGTAAAGATGATAAAATGACGTCTGTAAAGAAAACTGAAGACCGGTTTCAGAAAGAAATCAAAGTTGACCAAAAGAAAGAAACGGAAAACGGTTTACTCAACAAAGACGACCAACGAACAACATCTTCTTGCAGCATACAACCTTAGGCTCGACAACAAACCGTCCAATAAAATAAATGTCTAGTAACTGCACACAGTATAATACCGTTAGAACGTTTCTAGGCATGTAGCCTTCTGAATACAGAATTCTTCAGATATATATATGTATATATATATATTATATATATATGTATATACATATGTATATACATATGTATATATATATGTATAGTTGCAATTTTCCTAGATTATGTGTGTAATATGCTCACACCAGGTTAAATGCTGGTCTGCGTAGGCCTACACATAAAGGAACTTAGATGATGTCTGCACAATTTCCTTGCCATCAATCTCAAGTTTTAGATTTAGCATTGAAACAAATTTACGATGCGAACGAAACTAGCTGGTTTTAAGTTCAAAGAAAGCTTGTTTGCTATAAACCATGATGCCATTATTTTCAGTTCACGATTTGCTCGCTCAATGAGAGAGGTAATTGATTTGTTAGACATGAATGCATTAGTACCATCGGCAAACAAAAAAAGTGAAACTGATCGGAGGTCTCTGATAAATCATTTATATGTATTAAGAACAGTAGAGGTCCTGATATAGAACCCTGTGGTACACGACAACTAATGGCCTTTCTGTCAGAACTACCTCCATCAAAGTAAACATACTGAGACCTGAAATTTAGGTAATTGGAAAACCACAGTAGTAATATACCCCTAACGCCACAATGTTTGAACTTTTTTGAGCAAAATCTGATGATACACAGTGTCGAATGCTTTCGACAGATCAAAAAAGATTCCTAGTGCAGTAAGGAAAAACCTAAATAGGTCTATAGTTATTAATTTTATTTTTAGTGACAGATTTGAACAGAGGATTGAACTTTTATATCAATCGGAGCAACTCCATTGCTAAAGGAGCTATTTATAATTCAGACAGCAGAGGGGCTAGAGCCTGGATAGTGTCCTTTGCTATAATGTGGTTTTATATTATCTTTTCCACTAATGTTTGATGATCAAAGTTGCTTGGAGATTTCAACAATATCCTTCGGGGAGGTCATAGTAATTGCAAATGAAAATAAGCAGAGGTTGCTTCAGAATTTATTAAACGAATTTTGTTTCTGTAAATGCAGAAACCAGTGTTGGACCATCATTTATAGAGTAATCATTGAAATTATTGGCTATATTTTTGACCAATCAGTGGTTTCAACATCGTCTATTATAAACAGCTTCGAAACTAATGAATGGTCTCCATTATTTGGGATACATCGGACTATTTTCAAAGTTTTTAAAGATTATATTGAAAATTTTTAAATTTTTCTGAAAAGTACATCTTTTCTGCTAAAATTCTGAGCCTTTTGAATTTATTTCGAATATGTTTTAAATGTCACTTCATTTGTTGCAGTTGGATTTTTTTTAGGTATATAGAGAAACTTATAGCCGAGATTTCTTATCACATGACTTAAGGAGGGTAGGCCTACTTATCATTAAATCTGACGCCATTTTCTATTAATTACTTGCGAATGCAGCAGTGGAAATGCCTTATCGTACAAGTGAGCATACCTTTCAATAAACCGTGAGCAGGACCCGGAATGGTCGTTGCTTTTGCTGGCCTTTGTTACATCTGTCCAGTCTGCATTGGTCAGTGAGGCTTGAAATTGTGCTATGGCCCCATCACTCACAAGCCTCCTGCTGGTAGTGATAGGTTTGGAGTGCTTCACGGGATGGAGATCGGCACAGAACATGACTGTTTATTTAACAAATTATCTGACAAGTCCTTTACCAAAATGAATAATTCTTGGCTGCTAGAATGAACATTTAAAAAATATATAATCAATTAATGGCTGATAATGGTGTAATTTTGTTTAGCCGAAGTATTGCAGGCACTAACTGGTATGAAGTCACGATATCGAAAAATGGGAGGGTGGACGAATGTGCATCAAATTTAAAAAGATCAATGATAAAATCGCCAGCTAACAATACATCACTACTTAAACCTTTTAACTTTGAAAGAATGCAATCAATGTCAGTGTTCAAGTCATCCACACAGTGTCCAGATGGGCAATACACAAAACCAACTACATCTTTTCTTTTGTCCTAGTGCAATTTTAATAACATAGATTCAAAAGTGTTGTGCCCCGCTAGTGTCCAATCTGCCATAATTTCCTCGTAGGAGATATTTTCTTTTATAAAAAATCCAACAACCCCACCCTAGAACCCTCTCTGCATCTGGATACACAGCTGCAGTGCTTTTTTCAGCCGGAACGTGCCGGAACGGCGTTCCGGAACCTTTTTTCAGCTAATAAAAATAATTAATTTAATTTAATAATAAAAACAATAATTCAGTTATTTTAATTTAATGTAAGTGTTGTGAACAGTTTTCAGTGTTTATTGAGACCACTCCCACCGCCAATCCCGTTTTTCTCGGGATTTTAGTCCTTCCAATTGTTCACTTCCGGAACCTATTGTTCAGTTCCGGAACCTTTTTTCTAGAAAAAAGCACTGCACAGCTGTAACCTGAAACCACCACCATACTAGGCACAAGATTAGAATTCAACCATGTTTTCGAAACAGCTACAACAGTTGCGTTTGTTCGTTCAACTAGCAATTGAATATCAGACAATTTATAAAACAAAATCCTGCAGTTCAAGTGAATTAAAGAAAAGTTGTCCTTATGCTGCAGCTGTGAAACAGATGATGCAACCTGTTCAATATCTGAAACCTGACTTGAATGGTGACAAGCATTACCATAGAAACTTAAGTCTGCATCAACATTAGGATCCATCAAAATGAAAGTCCGTCCTCACAATGTTCTGCAGGATTGAAAAACAACTGTTTCACATTCTTAGATTTGACCAAAGAAGTGCACACAGATCAAGAGGTTGTACATATGAAGTCCTGTTCATCCTCAATACAGTAAAATGGAAAAACAGATATATATATATATATAGTGTGCATAACTCAAAATACCAGTTTGACCCTGGAGCAGCATTATCAAGACTATTGCAGGTCAGATGGCTCCACGAGCTACACAACGGCCATTGTATTGAATTTTGTGCAGTTTTAGCAAACTGTTTACAGTATGGACATGAGTTTGGAGACATAATTACATGAAGAATGGACATGGTAACCAAGCAGTGACATGCTGAAACCAGTTTGACACTATATAAGAAGACAGAAAGGTGGATAAATATTTCTTCAAATCCTCCAATGAGTTAATCTTCAGAAGTTCCGAAGACATTCCGTAGACATTGTCCTCTTCACGAAGACAATTCCACCAGTCGCCCATGTCGCTGAGATTTTCTAATTTATTTGCAAGCAACGAGCTTCCGAGAAGATTTCTGCATCTTTTGGTGAGATTTTCATTTATGAAGATGGGTGAAGATGACGACTGGCCACGTAGCTTCATTTGATCGTAGTAAATGTTATCCCTAACACGTCGGGACGTAAACCGTACAATAATGGTACGAACTTAATCACCCCTTCCATGAGGCAGACGGTGTGCCGTCGAGATATCCGCAGGAGTCACTTCGATGCCGAGGGACTTCTTGCAGAGGTTGATGACGACTTCCTCTGAGCGGTGATGACTTTCGATAGGTGCCCGATTGTGGCAGCCTTCGACGTGGATAACTTTGGTAATCCATGAAACACCCGATTCTCCGATCTGGAGTTAGACATCCAGATGGTCAAGACGTGTCCTCCTGATTGTATTTTCTTTTTCCAGGGCGTCCATCCTTTCGTCGTTAAGTTTCATTTCCTTCGTCGTTTTAGTTTTTCGAACAAACCGTTTGTAATTTTCATCATAGAAGTGTGTTCACAGGCGCTCAGCCAAAATATACTCAGTAGGCAGGTAAAGACAGATTCGGTTCTAGGTCGCGGTGCAAAGGTCATTCGTGTAGACAATCGTGCAGTTGCGGTGCATGTTTGGAATTGAAACCGGGATGAGGTATTTTTCAGTTTTGAATGAAAGAGACTGCGAGAAGTGAAATGTTGATGAGTTTTACCATAGTGACAATGATTATATGATGATCAGAAAAATATGATGGTATGGATGACGATGATGACACTGATGATGATGACATGCATGAGGTTGATATAGATGATGAATGATGATAATAATTATATGGATGATTTTGATATGGATGAGTATATGGATGATGATACTGTTAAATGGATGGAATCTGATAATATAAATTATGGGTGATGGTGGTGATGATGATGATGATATTCGAACGTCACCCTATATATGGATTATGATATGGGTGATGATGATGATGATGATGATGATGATGACGATGATGATGATGATGATGATGATGATGATGATGATGATGATGATGATGATGATGATGATGATGATGATGATGATGATGATGATGATGATGATGATGATGATGATGATGATGATGATGATGATGATGATGATGATGATGATGATGATGATATGGATTATGGTATGGATGATGATATGGATTATGGTATGGATGATGATGTTGAGTATAAGATGTTAGAAGAGGAGTTAGAGTCAGAGTTGTAGTTCGTAGTTTTCCTAAAGAAAGTGTTGAGAATTTTATGAGAAACTGAAGGAGAAATCAATTGTGAAAGACATTTGTTACGCGATCAAAATTGTTACGAAAGGTACCTTCGACATTAGGACACCAAAACATGACTCATAAATCATTGAGGCACGGTAGCCAATATCACCGAAAACAGTTACCTTTTAGGGACCTTGAGCAAGTCCTTCACTCACAAGTGCTGAGCACCATGAATAATACTGGTGCTAGGTCATTAGCTAAGCTAGCGGCGATTATTAAGTGCGTAACAAAAAATACTGCAGGGTCGCCTTTAGCCTTCCCGCGGATTCTTTATTGTGCCAGCTGAGACAACCTCTTACAATACGGGTTCACACTTTTCTCAGATATTAATAACACTCATTATCGTATTGTATCATGTCTGGAAATTTATAAAGCGCCTCTCGCATAAAAACTATTCAGAGGCGCTTTCAGCACAGAAGCCTAGGAGAAACAGAAATGTCTTCAGGGAACGCGACTAGGTAGGACTAAGTGCTTGTTTTTGATAACATACTATGGTCTTCAACTTGTGTGTACCTTCCTATGTTATTTGTATAAAATCTATCAGGTAACGCCTAAAGTTGGTTTGCCCTTCGCCTCTGTGAAGTGAAGTTGAATTCTCGACGCAGACTCGTAGGGGTGCTGGTTCAGTTGTTGAAATGTTGATTCCGTGAACGCGTTCCAATGAAATTTCCTTTCAACTCATGACCATGTATCTAAAAATGTATCGAGGAGTCATTTGCAGATGTAATAATATTGGGAAACTCCTCCACCAGTTCAGATTATCTTCCTATGAAGTTGCATTTCCCCATACATTTTGCTGCTGCCTGCACATATCCCCACAGGTTCTTCCAGCCGATAAGAGCAACTTGATTCTATGTTGAAATGGGCGCCCTATAAATGATTGCTATCTTACCCTACTTTTCTTTACATTACCTACTCGTTCGAGAGAAGAATGTTTGCTCAGTACTAGAGCAATGTACTTTCGAACCGCTCTAAACTAACCTTCTCCTGTGCAGAACTGTCGTAACTTGCCGATGATACAAAGAAGAAGAATAAATCCTAAAGTTTTCCGGCTGCCCAGGTCGTTAAACAGTCACATTGGCTAAAGCCTAGCTCATATAGCTGTTTACTTAACCCTTTCGCCAACCCATAAGTCAACTCTGGCATTACATTAAGATGTAATATTTTTTCAAGAGAACAGGCCGGTGACGTCTGAAGGCATTTTGTAACCTGATTTCTGACCTCGCGACGATTCTTTCAAACCAGTGACTCAGAAGCTTAAAGTCTTCATTCCGTCGTGGATGTTTTGGCAGATGAAACGTACAACAGCCAGCTCGAGACACGCTCGCGGTATGATCTACTCTTTTCATCGATTGGTTGATTGATTGATTGATTGATTGATTGATTGTTCGTCATCAGCTTGCAAAATACACAATCAGGATTACATCAACAGACGTCAGTGGGGAAGATGCTAAAAGAGTGAAGTAGGCCTACTCTAACGCTTGCCTAAGGAAAGTTTTCTTCCTATTTAATCATTTGCTTCACGGAAAGATATGGTTCTTAATTTATGCATGCTTAATAGAATCGAAATTGAAAACTGCAAAATTCATAAAGCTCTACTGAAAGCTAATCGCAGGACAATAGCTTAATTACAAGCGCTGCGTCAAGTCAGAAGATTTTGTGAAGATTAAGGTCGCCAGGGGGCGAAAGGAAACCCGGGTGTACTAGTCCTGCCCTCTGACGTCATCTTCTGCATCCTCTCAATCGCCCAAGAGTTCGCTACGTTCTTGTTTGGTATAGTTCATGAGATCCGCAACCACAGTCCCCAAGGAAGTAGGCCTCCCTTTAGATGTTGAAAAGGTAAGGTGCCTGGTGGTAAGCAGTTTGATGTTACTAGCAGGATGAGGTAGAAAAGAAGATAGTTAGACAAGGTATCAGAAAGGCCCACATAGGTCGATGTTAATTGACACCTTTCGATAAACAAGCCGGCTCGAGGGAAGGACGGGAGTCGGACAGATTTCTACTCTGCGGTAAGAATAAGGGTTCGTTGACTGTGTCTTACTTACTCACTATCTCTCTCTCTATCAGTTACATACAGCTGCAAAGGTTTATCGTTTATTAAACAGAAGCATTGGTTACATAAGGCACAACACAATCCGATCTCTAACTCCTAGGTTCAGTCGACATTTATATAATTATTCTAACAGGGCTCCTACCTTATTTATCTAGCGCACAGATTCTTAATCAAGGGTTCAACTATACGGCATTAAGGGAGCTTACAGTTAAAGGGGCAGCTGGGCGTTACAATCCTACTCACTAGATGACACTAGCGGGTAGCGGGACTCCACTCTACTCTCTCTCTAATACTCCTCGACAGGGCATAACATATAGGGCAAAGGGTTACTCACGAGGATCAGCAGACGTCGTCCGTTCGTATCCATAGCTCTTTTCCGTAGGCTGTTGCGTTCGCGAAGACTCTGTCCGTGAGGGAGGCCTCAACTCTCTGACTCTAGAGGAGGCGACCTCGACGAGAAGACGTGGGAAATAGGGAGGTGGCATCCGTGGCGAATTGTCCATGCAGACGGATCATTCTCGGAGGTAAGTAAGCACTCGTGGCCTTACTCTTCAGCACGGCATTCTCCTTCGGCTGGCAGGTTTTCGGATGTACCGGCATTGTCCTCGGTTACATACGGAGTCCCCGAGGTTCCGCTGTTTGATCCCTGTCCGTCGGACTTGTCGTAGCCCCGACGGACACTGGCTGGAACAGACGCTCGCTGAAGCCTGACTGATTGGCTTCGGAAGCCGGACTTGTACCTCGTCGGAAGCCGGACTGACTTTCCTTCACGCTCTGGGCTTATATAGTGGAAACTAGCCTCATTCTAGAGATACCTCAGTATGCGGTTCATATGATAATTATCCCTGGGCTTATTATACATTCACCATCTACATTCTTCAGCTCATACTCGGCATGCTTACATTCTGTTGGACGCCGTCCAGGCAATCCAGGGTTCCTAAGGGACTACATCTAGGGTTGAACCGTCTGTTAAGGCATTGGTATAGCATGGGCTGGGGTTCGAATCTTGCTTACTAACTTAAATAGCGTTGTCGCTTCTTTATATAGGGGATAATAATAATAAACTTGAAAGGGAGCTGGAAGCGAACCTTTCAATTTGAACGATTTTAGTGAAAGGTATTTCTAGTTCTCAATTTTGCATAAAATGACCATATACTACTACGAAAATTTAGTACGTCTCATTATCATTATGCAGAATAAGAATATTAATAATAACAACAATGATAGTAATAATACTCTGAGGTCTCCTGAGATGGCGCTACAGATACAAATGATAATAATGAAGGTGATATTAATAATAATGCTAATAATGATCAGGGCTTTTTTCAGCCGGAACGCGCCGGCACGGCGTTCCGGTGTGCCGAGATATTCTATCCCCCCTAAAGCGTATCCCCCCGGATGGAATAAACCGGTTTAGAGTATCCGGTGGGATGAACCATTCTACCCCCCCCCTCGTCATACGCATCACGATAGCCTCGACGAAATTCCAGTCAAAATCACCAAAAACAAAGTAAATTGATTTCAGGTCGACGTACAAACTAAAGATACGCAATTCAAAAGTTTTATGTGTGCAATAAATCCAAACATACGACTGAATACACTTAGAAACCGCCAAAAATGCAAACTAAACCGAATACTCCATTTCGCTAAGGGGGATACGCGTGTATGGGGGATACTCTATTTCGTGACACCGGTCCGTCGCATTGAAAGTGAATTCCTGCCGGTCCGTCACACTGAGAAGTTTGGGAACCGCTGGCCTAGTTCTCAACTTTAGGCTTGTTAATGTCAGGATTCGCGAGGTCAGCTGCCAAAAAGCGGGTCAGGCATAGCCAGTCTTGTTGTCAAGACCTTAAACCTCAAGACCAAGACCAAGACCAAGACCTTGAACCTCAAGACCAAGACCAAGACCAAGACCTTGAACCTCAAGACCAAGACCAAGACTTTGAACCTCGAGACCAAGACCAAGACCTTGAACCTCAAGACCAAGACCAAGACCAAGACCCAAAAACTAGCAATCAGCTGGTCAAGACCTCTAAAATAATATTGTCAAGTCGGAATATTCGCTATTTTAATGAAAACATGAGTCTTTTATTTTATTCAAGCAAATTAACTTTAAATGCAAACTGCAGAGAAATCCGAATCTGTATTCAAAAGTCCTTCATGCAAACTATTATTCCAAATGCCTTTTGTATTTTATAAAAACCAATTCACTCAGAATTTTCTGACCAAGACGTGCCTGGTGGGCCTCATAAAAATTCCGCCATGTGAAAAAATACGTTCTACAGGTGCTGAAGTCGCTCACACACACATACACACACACACACACACACACACACACACACACACACACATACACACACACACACACACACGCACACACACACACAGAAGCTTTTCAAGCACTGGATGTAAATGTACAGATAGTGAGTCCTTTTGAAATCTTCCCATGGTTTATCATACCGTCTGATACAGAATAACTGTTGCTGCTACCAATGGGTTTTCCTGACCAACAAGACTTGTATCCATCCATAGATATTGGTCGTATGATGCAAGCATGCTTGATACAGAATTCTTGAGTTCTGTTAAATGACTGTTCATATTGACAGCCGGTCTTGGTCTTGGTCTTGAGAGACCAAGACCAAGACTTTGAGCCTCAAGACCAAGACCAAGACCAAGACCTTGAACCTCAAGACCAAGACCAAGACCAAGACCTTGAACCTCAAGACCAAGACCAAGACCAAGACTTTTAAAAACGAACTCGAGTGCACTCGAGACCAAGACCTTGGTCTCGAGGACAACAAGACTGGGCATAGCGCCAACCAGCTACTAGCCCGTCTCCTGCACTCGTTGTTAGTGTCACTTAGGTATAGACTTGTTAACGAATGAATGGAAGTTAACTGAACGAATGGAAGTTTGTAATGTAATTGATTAACCTTAATAGTTATTCGCCGTATGTTCTGTACTGTTACACTCGTTTTTAGAATTAAACAAACTGTAGATATATGCTTATTAAACAAATTGAAATATATTCCGACTGATGTTGAGGTATTAGCAATGGCTTAGTCCTTTTTGCCGTCATCACGCGTCATGATATATGTGTGTAATATAGGTTATTATTTCCTAGCCTGGGGGGATTATGTCCTACCCCGGTGAATTCTGTCCGGGGATAATGCCCGGGGGGATAATGTCCGGGGGGATAATGTCCTACACTCGTTCACAGCGCTCTCGAGAGTATCTTAAAATGAGCTCTGCAAAGGCTACATGTAAGTTACATAGTACATCCTCTTGCGGATGTCGTTTATGGATAATCCCTTACATCGCAGCGAAACACACGACAGGCCCTTGGAGAGACTTTTCGACCAGCATTATAATTTCAAAACATGACATCGTTTTATGACACCCGTAAACACTTGGCAAACTTTTTTCATTGATCTTGTACATTTTCTGCAGGCATGTATACCAGCATTGTTGCATTTATAAGTGAGACTGAAGCAGAGAGAGGGAGGGAGAGAGAGAGAGAGAGAGAGAGAGAGAGAGAGAGAGAGAGAGAGAGAGAGAGAGAGAGAGAGAGAGAGAGAGAGAGAGAGAGAGAGAGAGAGAGACAGAGACAGAGACAGAGACAGAGACAGAGACAGAGACAGAGACAGAGACAGAGACAGAGACAGAGACAGAGACAGAGAGAGAGAGAGAAAGAGAGAGAGAGCGTGAGCGAAAGAAAGGCTAGGAAATAATAACCTATATATCACACATATACATCATGACGCGTGATGACGGCAAAAAGGACTAAGCCATTGCTAATCGCCTCAACATCAGTCGGAATATATTTCAATTTGTTTAATAACAAGAAGGCGATCATGTAAAATCGGGGTGCGTGAATTTTAAAATCCAGCTTCCACTCGCAGCTATAGTTTCTTTAGTCGCACAACTACATAGACTACACTGACCCTAACCCTAAGCCCTAACCGACCCTCACGGCGCTTACCCTGACCCTAACCGACCCTCACGACGCTTACCCTGACCCTAACAGACCCTCACGACCCTAACCGACCCTCACGATGCAGACACCCACCCCGATAGTAAATAGACACCCCGATTGTACATGTTTGCCTCCTAGTCCATATATAAGTGACGCTAACAAGGGTGCAGGAGACGGCTTGTAGCTGCTTGGCGCTGTGCCTGACTTGCTTTTGGGGCAACTGACCTCGCGAATCCTGACATTAACAAGCCTTAAGTTAAGAACTAGGTGACTAAAGAGTCTTATTTTTACACCTGAATGACACTAACAAGTCTTTAGTTTATACCTTTACAACATTAACAAGCTGACACTAGGGCAACAGGGCTATTAAGGTTTATCAATTAAATGTAGAAATAGGCTTATTACACAGAGGGGGGATTTTGTCCGGGGGGATTATGTCCTAGCTAAAATGGGGAGGGGGGATTCTGTCCGGGGGATAATGTCCGGGGGATAATGTCCGGGGGATAATGTCCGGGGGATAATGTCCGTTCCCCAAATATTTCTGTTATTTTCTATGGCAATGAATTGCGTGGTTCAGTGTATTTTTATGTGGATGGACTCGGACTTGGACTCGATCTTTAGTGACTCGGACTCGGACTCGAGCACCTCAGGACTCGGACTCGACTCGGACTGGGCTTATATGGACTCGGACTTGACTCAGACTCGGCTTAGATGGACTCGATTACATCACTGGGAGACAGAGAGAGAGAGAGAGAGAGAGAGAGAGAGAGAGAGAGAGAGAGAGAGAGAGAGAGAGAGAGAGAGAGAGAGAGAGAGAGAGAGAGAGAGAGACAGAGACAGAGACAGAGACAGAGACAGAGACAGAGACAGAGACAGAGACAGAGACAGAGACAGAGACAGAGACAGAGACAGAGACAGAGACAGAGACAGAGACAGAGACAGAGACAGAGACAGAGACAGAGACAGAGACAGAGACAGAGACAGAGACAGACAGACACACACAGACACAGAGACACACAGACAGAGACAGAGACAGAGACAGAGAGACAGAGAAACAGAGACAGAGACAGACAGACAGACAGACAGACAGAGACAGAGACAGACAGAGACAGAGAGAGAGAGAGAGAGAGAGAGAGAGAGAGAGAGAGAGAGAGAGAGAGAGAGAGAGAGAGAGAGAGAGAGAGGTTGATAGAGGCGCAGAAGGGCGACCCTGGTACGATATATAAGTGTAGTGTCTGCGTTGTTCGCCCGAAAATTCGGGGTTCCCGACCAACGGAAGAAGACTCGGGTGTTGACGAGTGGTTTAATCAGCAGCACGACCTCCGACCAGCCACTCCGACCGACTGAGCGCGACCAACAGACTGTGCGACTTTACAGTCTTAAAATTGCTCTTAAATACCCTTCTTTTTCAGCGTCGCTTTGTCTACATATTTTGTGCATGCACGAATACCAGCTCCCTATGTGGCTTCAGCACAGGTGCCAATCCCCTATCTAGTCTAAACACCAGTGCATTCCAGCCACGCCTACGCATTCCACAGCTCCCTGCCTCTGTCATTCCTCTCTGCCTGTCTGTCTTCCCATCACTGTGTCTATCTATCTGTCTGTCCGTCTCTCTCACTTTCTGTGCGTCTGTCTTTCGCTCTGTCTCTCTGCCTCTATCTCTCAAATGCCTGCGTCTGTCCTATACACCACTACATAAGTACTAAATATAAAGTGTTTGCTTTCTTAGTGGGACACCATAGCCGATTTGTGAGAGTGCGCGCCTTGTAACGAATAGAATAGGAATTCGAGCATCCTCCCTGAGACGGTCACACTATAGGGACCGTGAACAAGCCCATCACTCACAATAATATTGCTCAGCGCCATCGATTAATGTATGGACTTTTACAGAGTGCATTTTAAGAATCTATCTAATGTCTATGTGTATATTTACACGCCAGTGGCCAGGGGCGTCTATACCCTAAAGTCATTGGAGCAATTTCCCCTTCCTCTTCTTCCCCTCCCCCCATTTATGATGGCACATACACTGACAGATTTTCCCCCTTTTTTGGATGGAGCATTTGCTCCAAGGTTTTTATGGAGTAGACGCCCCTGTCAGTGGCGCTATACGGTGTACCAATCATTAACTAATGCTTGGTAATTTTATAGTGGCGCATAATAAAAGACTAATTAAACTTTCATACATGCAAATGTATACATGCAAAGACTTATATATAAATACGTACATGCCTACATACCCATGCATACATAGGCGTACATTCATGCACGCACCGCATACATACATACAACGGTATCAAGGCACATTATCTGTATACAAACACTTGAGTAACTATCGAACAGCTTGGTTGGCAACTACGCTACGTTTATATAATTGTTTTATTAATGCTTGCGTCCGCCCATAACTTGGTTTCCTGCCTATAAATAGGGATATAAAATTTGTTAGGCCGGTGATTTCTGAAGGCTTCTCTAAACTTATTTTTTACCTCGCATCTAAATGGCGATCCTGAAGCTTGAATCTTCATTCTCTCGTGATTGTCCTAGAAGCTGAACGTCCAACAACTGGCATCGACACACTAACGGCGATATCCACTTTTGATTGAATGAACGATTGATCACTGTATAGCTCGTTAACCGTAAAATTCAAAGACAATCAGGTTTTTATCAACAGGTGTAAGGGTAAAGCTCAAGAGGAACCACATGGGTGTTTTCCGCTGGCGATCTTCATGTTGCCCACAGGCTCCACTTTAGCTGCTGTTACAACAACTCTAGTAGAGGTGGTAGTACTACTCTGCTGCTACTAGTGGACCTAATGTTGTTGCTACTACTGTTACTATGCGGTGAAATTCTTCATTTCAGGTAACTAATATTAAATCGATGCAATGGAATCGCATTTGAAATGGGCTGACTATCTGATCCTCGTTGGATTCCTCGTTATCTCCCTGGCCATCGGAATCTACCATTCGCTGACAGGAGGTCGACAGAAGACGGTCGAGGAATTCATCATGGGCAATCGACGACTCAAGGTCATTCCGACGGCCATATCCTTGTTTGTGTCCTTCCAGTCGCCCATCTTGTTTCTCGGCATGACGGCAGAGATGTATGGCTACGGAGTCCAGTTATTATCTTAGCCAACCTCTCATTAGCACTTGTGGTTTTCATTGTTGAGCGCATCATTGTTCCTTGGCTCTATCCGCTGAAGCTGGTCAGCATCTACGATGTAAGTTAAATGGAGAAACTTGAGTGTGGTGATTGGGTTGTGAATAACTGCCAATGGTTGGGAGAGTGAACTGTAGTATTACATCTAGTTGAGTTTTCTTACCGAATCTAAACTGTTCGGCCACTTATTTTTCCAGGACATTTGACCTCTGTCCTTCTTTAAGAAGCAGCACACAGCCAGATATGCACACTAGATGCTTGCATTAAAACGGCTACCTGTTTACTCCACACCTGCCGGGCAAGTGGCTGAGGATATTCTTTCTGTGGATGTATTGCAATAATAACGCCGCTTATCGCTATTTGAGGTAACATCTTGGCGTCGCATCGCTGACACGGCTACGCTCAGCTGAGTCAGAAGAAAACTGTGCGGTAATTACATAAATTATTCAAACTAGACAGGTGACGCGATTAGGCTGATTATTAATAATAAACATGCCAACAAAATCATCAACGATACACAGAGACGCAGGTTTTATTGTCATGTTTTACGAATATTATATCTGTTGGAGTCTCGGAATACACACATAAATCTATCATAAATACATATATGTTGTGTTGTGTTGTGTTGTGTGTCGTGTGTGTGTGTGTATGTGTGTGTAGGTGTGTGTGTAGGTGTGTGTAGGTGTGTGTGTGTGTGTGTGTGTGCGTGCGTGCGTGTGTGTGTGTGTGTGTGTGTGTGTGTGTGTGTGTGTGTGTGTGTGTGTGTGTGTGTGTGTGTGTGTGTGTGTGTGTGTGTGTGTGTGTGTGTGTGTAGGTGTGTGTGTGTGTAGGTGTGTGTGTGTGTGTGTGTGTGTGTGTGCGTGCGTGCGTGTGTGTGTGTGTGTGTGCTTAAGTACACACTCACACGCGCATAAAAAGGATGCGACTCCGTTTGTGAAGTCAGCAGTGACCAATGTTAGGCGTGGCGAATACTAAGAATATTCAACGTAAAGTGACTTTAGATGCAGTTAAGCTCAGGCTTGCCTCTCAAAAGATCGGATCCTAATATCACCCATTGTCCTCATTCTTCGCGTCGCTTCAATTCTTAGCATCGTCCGTTGTAGCCATCTGCCTGACCTGTTCATCTGAACTTTCACTCATTACCTAATCATGTTTGCATAACCGATTTTGTTTGTCATGAAGCGTTTATAAATAAACTTATTCTCAAGACTTAGCATATTTTGGGGCTGAAGACATTGCGATATTACCTTGCATTATCTTCGCCAAAGTGCTTTTTCTTCTCTTTTCCTCTATTAAGATACTTTCTCTTTTTGCAGGAAATTCGGAACAATGGAGTCGCATCTGAAATGGGCGGACTATCTGATCCTCGCCGGATTCCTCGTCATCTCTCTGGCCATTGGAATCTACCATTCGCTGACAGGAGGTCGACAGAAGACGATCGCTGAGTTCATAATGGCCAATCGACGACTCAAGGTCATTCCGACGGCCATTTCGTTGCTCGCTTCCATGCTGTCGGCCATCTTGTTGCTCGGCATGACGGCCGAAATGTACAGTTACGGAGTCCAGTTCCTTATCGTCATCACCGTTGCTGCACCACTGGCTTTGTTTATTGTCGAGCGCTTCATTGTTCCGTGGCTGTATCCGTTGAAGTTGGTCAGCATCTACGATGTATGTATATTCTGGTTTTTATTTCGTAACTGTAAGACGATGATATTGCAATATGTTGCACTGCAGTGATTTGTAATTGTAATACTTTACAAAATTATAGCATCTGTGTGCAGTGATCAAATTCCAGGATGCTTTTAAATGACGGAGTGTATCTTATATGTATCGCACCATCAAAGCATTTTTCTTAATTTTTTTTCTTCTGATTATCTTCCACAACAAACTGTAATATTGTCAGGCAACTTAGAGCAGTAGAAATAACGTAATTGTATATGTAATTACAACTCTAATTGTAAGTCTAGCTGTAATTACAAGGATGCTTGTGATAATGCCTGTTCTTGTACAATTATGCTAGAACAATTACGCAGCGAAGCATGAAAGCCTTTCATAATATAAATATTGTCATCACAGTATATATACGCCTACCCGTTGTCTCCTAAGCTATTGTTTGCGTAATTGAAAATGAGAGGCAAAGAATAGCTTGTACGTTGCTTTAGTAAGTGGGGGAGCGAGGGATCCAATCTAAAGCGCGTTAGACATTGAAACAACTCACTTTCCATATAATTGTTTACTGCAATTGCCAGCATATCTTCTGTGTGCGTTTTTTAGTACTTCGAAAAGCGATTTATGTCAAAGAGCATCAAGATATTTGGTTCTTCGTTGGGAATTTTATCTGCGGTAAGGGACAATTTATGTGCACGCTCAACTGATTCAAACAGAAAGTGTCACACACACAATCTCCACAAGGTAAAGCAAGATCAGGATATCATTTAAAAGATTGAAGAGAAACTTTTCCTTCAGGCTATTCGCGTACTAGATCCGGGTTCGATATTCCAGTGCAGGGAAATTGTTTTTGTCTAGCACTGTGTTTTTCAAACTGTGGTCGCGGACCAAGAGGGGTCCGCGAAGGATATGACGGCGTTCGCGAGAGCGTTCTAAAAATATTAATTAACTCTGCAAGGTTTTAACGATAATAACCTAAATTTAACTTTTTAAATACTTGGGTCCGCGAGCCTAGAAAAATAAGGGTCCCTGGTCCAAAAGTTTGAAAACCACTGCTATAGATCATCAGCGATTTCGGAGACTTAAAAAAGTCGTCCAAAGTCTTCCTAAGAAGGTCATCCAGGCTTTATACAAGGTAAACTTCTGGTTCTGAATACAAGTGGACAAAAGTAGATATAATTATATATTAGTGGATAAAAATGGATATAGGCCTAACTGTAGATTAGATTTGATATAAATGGATATGAATGGGTGAAGTGCATATAAGTAAGTGGATATAAATATTGATGTGAATGAATATAAGTGAATATGAACGGATGAGGTGCATATAAAATGGTCAGAAGTGGATATAGACCTGGGAGTGACTTTGGTCAGCCAATCTGACCCCACTTGACCCTTAAGTGACTTGAAGAAGACTTGAAGTCGACGACTTGAAGCCAAAACGACTTGATCCGACTTGGCAGAAAAACAACCAACTTTCGACTTAAGGTCGACTTCTGACATGGTAAATGCGATTTTAAACGGCCGAGTTGTTGACAGTGTTCATTGAGGAAAATAGTTTGCGTAGTTACTGATTCTGTTTGTTACACGTTTTAGTTAGCAACTAAGAAACATTAGTTAAACTATGGTTTTAACTCAACTATTTTTGTTCTAGTTAAACTACATCCTTAACTGAAAAATGTAAGTTTAACCAGTTAGCAACTTTTTAGTTAACTATTGCCCATCACTGCTAACAGGTTGCAAACCATTATTTTTACACCTTAACCCATCAGTGCCTAGCGTCCCCAAAACGGGGACGGTGCGGAAATGTACAAAAAATGGCGAATTTTACATTATTTTACCAAAAATATTGCTTCATATCATGTCACATTATGCTCACTAATGATTTCATAAGAAACTGATTGCACTAAAGGGGTGTTATAATGATACATTTTAAGTTTGTTGTCATAATTATTTGGCCACTAACGTCAATCCGTAACTTAGCAATGTTTGCGTATCATCCTACAGTAGGCCTACTACTCAGTGTACTCACTGTCCAATATAACAGTTTTTCCGTGTGCAGACGACTGATGCAATGCACCAAAGTAGCTCCATTCGACCGATTTATTAGTATGAGAAACAGCTTTCCTAAACGTCGAATTCACTGACGACTAGAAGTTCATTGATTTCAATGATTTGCGCGCGTTCAACTCTTGATGAAGTAGACGTGCTAACATTTTTATTAACATTTCGAATCGTCATTTTATTTATGAAACGTACGTGTGACATTTTAACATAGAATAACAAATTATATTTATAGGCACGCGCCGATAAAAAAATAGATAAGAAACTAGCCCATCCAGCGTCGATAATATAAAATAATATCGCAGCCTAAGTACGCGGTAGAAGTTAGAACTGGTAGGCCTATGCTTAAATCATTTTGCCAAAACACTACAACACTGCTTAAATGCTGCCCTGCCCTTATTGCCTCACCATCATTAGTGTGACGACGTGATAAATTTAGATTTGTTTGTATCTCAAGTAAGTTTAAGTCGACTTGCTGAAAAAAAACTTCAAGTCACTTTTCTGGTACAAATTCGACTTGGGGTCAGTTGCGGTAAGCAGAAACGACTCGACTCGACTTGGGATAACCAAGTCGACTTATTGGGGTCGACTCCCAGGTCTAAGTGGATATAAGGGTCAATATCCGAAATGTTACAAATTTCGTCTACGAAAAACAAAAAATTTGTTTCCCCAAAATTTCTTGCAATTGTTTTCTTTACTCGTGTAGGCCTACATAGTTAAATTTAACTAATTTGAAAGAAATCCACTATATTTTTATTTATAAGTTATTTTTTCTGAATTTATAAAGTCAAAACTCCTCTTTTTTCATTACAGTCCGCCCTTTTTGAGTAAACATATTTAACCACAGGGACCTTAAACATTCCTCTGGTGCCTACAAAATAGCAATTTCTTCAAAGAAGATGATACCAGCATTAAGTATGAATGCAAGAGGCCTTTCCTTCACATAATATATTAATCTGGTGTAAAAAATTAAGACATTTGTCGAAATTATTAAGAAAAAACTATAGTATTTTCAACTACAGAAAAAAAATCAATCACTAGAAGTGAATAAAAAATGGTAAAAGTGACTGAAAGCGGATACAAATCGACTAAAGTGGATAAAAGTGGACAAAAGTGGATACAAGTGGATGTAATTGGATATAAGTGTGTATGTGAGTGGTTATATGCGAAAGCTTCACTGCTAGTCCGGTCATTAAATAGTTGAGGTTCAACAAAATTCGAACAAAAGGTTTCTCAACGGTTTTCACCTCTTTGATACGTCTACATTTAAAGAAATTTTTTTAAACCAAAATATGACGTGGGGAACTACGTGAAAAATGGGTCAAATCCAAGATGGCCGCCGTCAAAATTAACCAAAGTGGAAAAATGTCATATATGGAACCAGTCAAGCTAAAATCATCTATGATGAGTCTATTCATATCAGCATATACTTTTACATGTCATGGAATGTAATTTTCAAGTTAAATGTTTAAAAAAAACTAAAAATGGCCACCAAAATTTGACGAAAAAGCCTAATTATTATATCTACATCATTAACCACATTAGAAGGTATCAAGACATCTCTATCAATTAGCAGATATAATATTCAAATCCCTGACATCTGTATATTCACTTTTGATGACCAAATTATAATTTTAATGGAACCAGGGACGTCATTTGAGGGGCAAGCGGGTATTTGCCCCACACCAACTTTTTGAAAAAAAGAAAAGAAGAGAAGGAAGACGAAAGGGGTAAAAAAAAAAAGAAATAATCTCAAATTCAGGTTGCCCATGAGCGGCGACTCCATCTTTAGAAGTGGGGGGGGGGGCGGGACACAGTATACAGTTGTCCCCCAAGTTTTGAAAAACACCAAAAAAGGTTAAAAATTTACTCTTTTTTGACCAGATCAGTTCAAAAGTGTCCAGTGTCCCACACCTGTCAAACAAGATCGCCGCCAGTGAAGCTGCCCCCTTTGAAAAAGCTGAAATGACGTCCCTGAATGGAACTGTAACACATGGTCTTAATACAAATTTACTGTAATTGCTGGATATAGAGTAACAGGCATTGACATATTGAACACATATTGAACACAGGTAAGGTAAATATTACCATGCCTCTCTACATCCAAAATTGTGCGTCACTATTAGTCGCTGGTGTCATTGGAATCATGAATTTGCCCATTTGTGCATATTAGTCCTGCACAGTGTCCATACACAAAATTACACGTTAGTCCATTTCTCCCGCAGGAACATGTATTTTTGGAGCACATTCCAGTACAGTTACATTAACAATATTGAGCAGAGATGCAGTGCATTCTGTGTGGCTTCAAGACAGACTCATGATGCTGGGCCTTACAGACCACCCAGCCCCATTCTGTTGCCTACATGTTGTTGCCTAACCAGACCTGCACTTGGAGGTAGACCCGCTGGCTGTGGAATCTGGCAGCATCTGATGTTGGTGGAAGACGTTCAGGGGGCAGATACAGCCGGAGCTGAAGCAACCTCCTCAGTGAACCTATATGCAGTATGCACGTTCATAATTCAAATCTGAACCATACTTACAACCATAGATAATTGCAAAGGCCTGATTACCAGTTAACTCAATTTCTTCACGATTAATATCAGCTAGCATGAAGAACTCTGTGAATTCCTTGAGGCCATGGTATTTACCCATAGCTGACATTTTTTACAGTGTCATAGGGTTTCGATGTCGTATCACATCCAGAAAGTGCATGAATGAAGAGCATAAGTGGGATTGAAACGGAGTGACTGAGGTCAAGGTCAAATTCCTTCTCAGTGCCATTAACACATCATACATTTTTTACATTGATGTGCGTAAAGTGTTTGAAGGTGGGGGACACTGGACACTTTTGAACTGATCTGGTCAAAAAAGAGTTAAAAGTTTTTACCTTTTTTGGTGTTTCTTCAAAACTTGGGGGACAACTGTATACTGGGTGAGCGACCCTTCGCCTGCAGTTTAAAATCCTGACCCTTTTGCGGAATTGTCTTGTCGGCTCTGACCCATCATATCGTATGAATTTCAGCATTTCGTTGTCCTCTGTCCTGTGTCGTGGTATTCTTCGGTCCCATGGACTTCTGACTGTTCCCATTTGAAGGGGCCTTATAAATGACAAATTACTATTTGTTCAAAGGTGGTTCTACAGTTGTTCTGTTCTTAGGTTCTGACTATGGGAGTGCTGATGTATGCACCGTCAGCAGCTCTAGAATCCGGTATTTACAAACAATGCTTATCGTGTTTTCTTTTTGCCTTTCCTTCATTCTCATCATCTTGATCATTATCACCACCACCACCTTCACCGCCGCAGCCACCAACATCATCATCGTCAATAAATATATCATCACTTTGATCAAAATCGTCATCATCATCATCATCGCAATGACCAATTGAAATAAAACAAACAAATGAACAAATGATTAATCGGTGTTTGTTTTTTCACCAGCCACTGGTTTGCCACTTTCCGTTTCAATTCCACTGATGGCCGTTGTATCCGTTGCCTATACAGCTCTCGTAAGTACACTCGCCTCAATAGCATTGGGTGTGTTTAAAAGAATGTTAAAACTGTAATTGTAGTTGTAATCGTACATTTATAAAAGCGCCATCCAATGATTTCAAGACGCACCCGACCCAAGTCAGTGCTATCGTTTAAAAATAATTATATGGTCTTCAGGTGTTTAAGGGGAATGAGAAAGGCTGAGGAGCTCCAGCCGCAATTCCTGCTTATGACGATTCTAATTAACGGGGACAACATAGAGCAACCAGAAGGTCTCTGGCAGCCGAGGGGAGAGTAGAGCGAACAAGGAGTGAAGAAAGCAAGGTACAGAAAGTCTTGAGGTATGACAGAGCTACCCCAACCAAGCAGTTGCGCATAAGAGTTAAATTTTGAACTGAATGCGTTGTTGCACAGGAAGCCAGTCGAGAGTGTCCCGAATGCAGGCATTTATGCGGACAAACGTCAGAAGACCACCAATAAGGCGGGCAGCAGCGCTAAGTATTGGCATTAAGTATTAAGTATTAAGCATTAGATGATTTATTTAGTGATTAAATAAGTTACTTAATGAACACAGAATTGAACGAGTGAACCAGCAAAATCAAACTCAAAATCAATCAATCAATCTTCAATCACAACTAATCAGTCAAGTGTCTTAGACACTCGCGAATAGCCAAGAAAAGATAGATTAACGGTCTGTAGGTACAGTTATCTTTGCTAGTGGCCCAGTCACTTCCATGCACTCGCAATGAATTTGATCTTCAGAAAGCAATATTGTCGATTTCAGAAGGATATTTAATGACTGTAGGGTGGAATGCGAGCTGTGATATGGACGGATGTCTTTCAGTTTTTCATCATGGTTGGTGGAATGATTGCCATAATTGTCAAGGTATCTTATAAAACTATTTAATGACGATAACGATGACGCTGACGGCGACGATGATGACCCAAATATATGAGCTAGAAATTAATGTGATTAATATAGACCTACAATCTTGCGCAGCCCATCGCGGCTCTCTTCAACCTTTCTATTGGAGCAGCGTATATTCCTCCTCAGTGGAAGATAAGTTGCATCACTCCAATCCCGCAGGTTTCCCGCCCGAAGGCGGAGGCAGATTTCAGACCAATATCAATCACACCAGTCCTCTGTCGGATACTTGAGAAGTAAATATGTTCTTAGCAGCAATATCCAAACTCAAACGCAAATATTTCTATCCGGTGTTGATGGACGAACAGAACAACGTCGACTGTGAAGATCAATATGCGTTTCGGCCCACTGGGTCTACTACTGCCGCACTTAGTTCATTAACGCATCAACTCAGTGAAACGCTGACGCCCAGCGCCTATGTACAACTGATAGCGCTGGATTTTCAAAAGCATTTGATATGGTGAGGCACGACTATCTGGCTGAATAGATGGCGGACTTACCAATTCCCGACGCTGCTTGCAATTGGATCATCGCGGCCCTCCACCAACGACAGCAATGCACTAAGTTTAAAGGAATTACCTCTGCGGCGATTGATATCAACTGCAGTATTGTTCAGGGATCTGGAACTGGTCCTATAGGCCCCTACTGTTCTTAGCAGCAATATCCAAACTCAAACCTAAACATCCAACAACCGGATACTTAAGTACGCGGACGATACCTACATGTATCTTCTGGTTCCTGCTGCCAACGGCAATTTGATAAACTCGGAAATCAGGCACATCGAGATCTGGGCTGCGAGATGTAATCTAAAGCTTAACCAAGCAAAGACCCAGGAAATGGTTGTCCGTAAGCCGAGAACAAAACTGAATGAAAACCAGCCGATAGAGGTCGCTGGTCTTACCAGGGTCAGATGTATGAAGATCTTGGGTGTCACGCTCTCCGATGACTTCTGCTTTGATGTGCATGTTGACAATCTATGCACTGGTGCAAGACAGTCAATGTATGCATTACGCTTCCTGACTACTCATGGACTACTTGGCCCCTCAATGTACGAGGTTGTGACAGCTACCACAGTAGCGAGGATGACGTATGCTGCATCCTCTTGGTGGGGCTATGTGGGGCAGAGGGGACGTGAGAGACTGCAGGCAATATTTAGGAGACTGATTAAAGCTGGTTATCTTCCTGTGGACTACCCTAGATTCAAACAATTGATCCGAACTGCTGATTCCAAACTTTTCATGGCCGTCCTTACATGTCCTACACGTGTGCCCCATGCGCTATTATCCCCTCTTAAGCATACTGGTTATATTTTGCGACCCCGTGTTCATAATCGGGTTCTCCCGACTGCTGACAGTCTGGATCGCAAATCTTTAATAGTTAGGATGATTTTTTATCGAATATATATCCTTAGTAATTTCACCTGGACGTAATATACACGTGTAAACCAAAATGCGGTTAGCAGTTGGATTAATAAAGGATGTACTTACTTACTTACTTACTTACTTACAAGAAACGAGTAGAAGGTATGTGAAATTCAAATGAACTTGTTTATCTTTTTCGAAGGGATTAATTGTCGTCGGAGGAATAAGAAACGTATTCAGACTGGCTGGGGAAGAAGGTCGACTCGTCTTGGCTAAGTAATCATCGTTCATCATCATCATCATCATCATCATCATCGTCATCATCATCATCATCGTCATCATCATCGTCATCATCATCATCATCATCATCATCATCATCATCATCATCATCATCATCATCATCATCATCATCATCATCATCACCATCATCATCATCATCATCATCATCATCATCATCATCATCACCACCACCATCATCATCATCATCATCATCATCATCATCATCATCATCATCACCACCACCATCATCATCATCATCATCATCATCATCATCACTAGCACCACTCCCGACGACGACATCCACTATGACCACCACGACTAACACGATCGCCGTGACCCTCACTACCACCATTATAGTCGTCATCATCATCATCATCGTCATCCTCATCAAGATCATCATACTCACCCTCATCATCATTAGCATCAACATCATCATCAGTGTCACCATTGTCATTGTCATTGACATCACCATGCCGTAATTATCATAATCATCACATCAAGATCGTCATTATCATCATGATCACCATCATTTTCATCATGGTAATCGTTGTGTTAACCGTTTCTTCCTCTCCCTACCTTATCATCTTTATTGTATTTCGTTAACTGACGGAAGTCATAGTTTAGATGTTGCGTTGGACAGTTTCAGTTTCGATCCGCGAGAGCGCAACACTGTTTGGAGTCTTGTCATTGGAATGACTATCACTTGGATAAACGCATGCGGTTTTTCACAGTCAGCCGTTCAGAGATTCTCGGCCGTCGACAAACTGTCCAAGGCGAGGACGTAGGTGTCGAACATCTTTCTCATACATTAGTCAGTGTTTAGTCTAATTTGTTTAGTAATGTAATGTAATGTAAAATAAGCATTTGTAAAGCGCTTCTCGCAGCAGAGCTATTCAGAAGCGCTCTCAACGTGATAGGCTTGTGTAAAAAGAAAGTCTTCAAGTCTTTAAGGTTTTTAAGTATTTAAGTGAAGCTGGTGAAAGCGCCCAGAGGATCCTGCTCCGGATCATAGAAGGGAGTTCATTCCACAGTGAAGGGCCAACCAAAGCAAAGGCCCGATGCTGAGTTAATGAGGTTCGCGACCGAGGTACAAAAGTCCAATCGGTCAGGAGAACGAAGGGGGCGAGAGGAGCGTGAAGGGATTGGGTTGCTCATCAGTTCAGAAAGGTGTATAGGCGCTAAGCCTAACTGGGATCTACACTGTGAGCCATAAAAAACCGGGCCACTTTATGTTTAGCTATATCGCGGTCGGTATTTTAAATTTTTTTATAGTTTTTGTGTCGTTTGAAAGAAAAATTAAATCTCTACGATTTACTTATTTACTTGCGCGGATGACGTCATATCCGTTTCGCAGCATAATGTAAATAAAGTTGATGGTTGAAAATTTGAGTTAAAATTTTAAAATGTTGAGTTTTGAGGATAAAATTTTAATTAAAAATCTGCGGGAATGCAAAAATTATTCTTCTAGACGATTAATTAAGGAGTTTCCGAACAAGAATTGGAAAAGAAAAACATTAGATGACTTTCTGCGAAAGTTGAGAACTACCGGTTCAGTTGAACGCGCTGCGGGAAGTGGTCGGCCAAAATCGTCGCGAACTGAAGATAATATCGCCGCCGTCAATGAATTGGTTCAGAGCCAGGAAGACAAGCCTAAAACACATCTTTCAACCAGACAAATCGCGAGAGAGCTGAATCTTACACAAACGACGGTCAGACGCATTATTCATAACGATTTGGAACTGAAATGCTTAAAAAGACGACGGGCTCAGGAACTGACCACCGCTAATCGTCAATCTCGTTTGGTACGAGCTAGACAATTGCTGCAGCGTTTCTCAGTATCGGATGTCGGTTTCATTTTCTTCACTGATGAAAAGTTATTTACAGTTGTTGCGCCGTCAAACACTCAAAACGATCGTCTTTATGTGCCTCGTTCAGTGTCAAAGAAACAGATTTCATCAGACCGTCTGTTGCGTACCAAGACAACATTCAGCAAGTCGCTCATGGTTTCCGTGGGAATTTCGAAACTCGGTCGCACAGAGGTTATATTCGTTGACCCGGGAGCCAAAATCAATGGCCAATATTATCGAGACGTGATGCTAGCACAACATTTGTTGCCACAAATGCGCCACATTGCTGGCGACATGTTCATTTTCCAACAAGATTCAGCTCCGGCGCATCGGGCTCGTGAAACAATTGAGTATCTGTCTCGCAATGCACCATACTTCATAGGGCCAGAGATGTGGCCACCCAATTCGCCTGACCTAAATCCACTCGATTATTCCATCTGGTCCATTATGGAACAGCGCGTGTACCAACAGCGCATTCAGAACACTGATGAACTTCGGCAGTGTCTCGTATCCGTCTGGAACGATCTGGAACAACATCTTATTGACACTGCAATTGATCAGTGGCGACGTCGCTTGGCAAAATGTGTACGTGAAAAAGGAAGTCATTTTGAACACAAACTTTAAACAAATAAAGGCACTGAAGAATTGTTTGCATTTAAGTAGTAAAAATGCAGCATTTATCGATTCTCACGTGTTTTTTAGTGTCTTCAGTTTCGCAAGACAAGTTTAGCATACATGTAGGACTAAATCGATAATGTTTATTTCTGCTCTTTATAGTATTGATTCCTGTTTAAAATAATGCAAAAAGTGTAAAAATCGATAAAGAAATGACAGAGATATAGCTAAACATAAAGTGGCCCGGTTTTTTATGGCTCACAGTGTAGTAGATCATATGGCACGGCAACCGAATGGAGAGAGCGCTCATCTTGAAACGCGAAGAGTCGGGGTTCAAGCCTCCACTCAAGCAATGACTGTGTAGGGATCTTGAGGAAGTGTTTCACACACAACTGCTCAACGCCATTCATGTTCTGTCGTAGGCTACGTTCGTTTGTGCAGTTCTCACTGGCGTAAACTTGTCCAAATTATTGGGGCGGGGCATTTTGTCATTTCTTATACACTTATTGCATTGGGTGTACAAGCCATCTCAATTATTGGGGGGACATGCCCCGGCTGCCCCTCCAGAGTCTACGCCTGTGGCTGTTCTGAACTATGGAAAGAGAGCAATATCAAATACAGTTTTATTGTATTAAGCGTTAAAGGGTTTAAAACAATTTTCATAGTATATCTTCACCGTTATCGTTCTCATCATTTACGTTATCACCGCTACTCAATTTTGTCAGCACTACCGATCGTGACAACAATACAATACAACTGCCTTTGATATCGCCCTTCTTCCTAAGGTGGCCCCAAACTCAGAAGTGCACACGCCTCGGCGGCGCAGAAGCAATTATATTGCAGAGCAATTATGCGCGAGGAACTTGCTCAAGGTCCCTACACAGTTAAACCACCCCGGACGAGGGTTGAACCCGTACTCTCGGCGTAACAGGTCAACCGCTCGAACCAGTCGGTTCGAACCATCCTCCTTCTCATCCTGCTCATTAATCGGGTTATGGAATTTGATATTCAGACATACAATATGTCATACATGGAAATATACAAAGTACTGTATATGATGACGTATGTTCTTACGTAGACTCGTGCATTCGTACGTCATTTATACATCCCTACATGTAATTTCTCGTCATATTCAAACCCAAACGGTTCTTGTTTCATGAGAACTGATCTTGTCCTGTAGAACGATTCTGATAAACATGCCTTCCTTGGTCATTATGTTCGTGATGGCCTGCTTCAATGGACTGATCATCGTCGCTTACTACTCGAGCATCAAGTGCGATCCTCTGGCCAACAAAGACATTGCAAATCCTAATATGGTCAGACAACTATTACTTGTCGCTGTTAGCTGCTTGTAGTGTTGCTACGGAGGGATTAATAACAAATGGCGCTACATTTTACCAATTTCATTGTATTAGGCTGCATTACACTACAAATTGTTAGCACGTTGAAAGAATATAAAGAATATGAATGATGTGTACAGTTTTTTGTTAAATTACGTTGAATAACATTCCTTTACTTTAAATCGGACAGAAACGTTTGATTTATTTGTGCAGTTGCTTCCCTATTTCGTTGTCACAATTTTCGCCGACTCACCTGGATTTGCCGGGCTTTTCCTCTCCACACTGTATGGAGCATCGTTGAGGTAAAGACTTAATTATTTAGCTATGGCTTACAGTCAATGAAAAATACAAAACATCTGTGATTTCAGATTATGTTGTTCGCAAATAAAACAATCTGTTCTTGCTACAGTTACATACGATACTACAGAACCACATGTAAATATTTTGTTCACCCTAGGATTCTAATTTGGCTACCAATTTTAGGTAGTATACCGGTAGCCTAGTTTTAAGTTTCTCTGTTATTACGATGCTTTTGATGTAGAGGTATTAGTAATATTTTTTACTTTTTTACCATCTAGACTCTCCTTTTTCAAATATTACTACCTTATAATTACTTAATATTTAATATTATTTCTGAAATTGATCACCAGTGTGCGATTCGCTTTTTCGTTTTTCAATCATTCAATCAATCAATCAATCGATCAATCAATCAATAAATCAATAATAATAGTAATAATAATAATAATAATAATAATAATAATAATAATAATAATAATAATAATAATAATAATAATAATAATAAAAATAATAATAATAATAGTGAGTCGGCGAAAATTGTGACAACGAAATAGGGAAGCAACTGCACAAATAATAATAATGATAAAAATAAAAATAATAATAATAATAAGTCGTAGTAGTAGTAGTGATTTCCATTGTTTCTTCATTCACTTCGACACTTTCCGAGAAGAAGCTACTTCTCTAGTATCACAGCTTCTCTCAGTGCTTTTCCTAGAAAAAAAAGATTCCGGAACTGAACAGTATGTTCCGGAACTGAACAATTACAGAAGGTCTAAAATCCCGAGATAAACGGACAGGTGTTTGCGAGGGGTATCAGTAAACACTGAAAACAGTTCACAACACTGAAATTAAATTAAAATAACAAAATTATTGTTTTTATTATTAAACTAAATAAAAAAAATTTAGTAGCTGAAAAAAATGTGCTGGAACGCCGTTCCGAGGCATTGCGGCTGATCAATCAATCAATCAATAATAATTCTCTTACTTTGCCTACGATCTTGCATCACCCTCTCGTTTTCTTTCTTTTACCTCCATTTTCTCTTCTCGTTCCTATCCTATGTAGTCTGGCAAAAGGCCTTGGATTTCTGCCTTGGTATCTCTGGATAATCCCTCTAAAACGCAAAATCACACAGCGCTCGTGATTAGCATGGTCTCTGCGCTTAGCTTTGAGTAAAAAGTCATAAATTTTGAGACTATATTAATCCCACACTTTATTACCTTGCCTTGTATTGCCATACAATATCTTTTTTGTCTGATTGTGTTTGCATCATGAAGTACCGTGTCTTCGTCGCTAAGTGGTTCAGCCGCTAACTGCTGGGAGGATATTCTCAAATGGAAACTAAACCACCTTCCAGAAGCAAGGAAGGCTTTCATCAACAAGCTCTTAGGTAACCATTCGGTACTTGTTTCCCAATAGTCGGGTCTCTGTGCCCTATTGGTTAGAACGTTATCCTTATAATGTTGGGAATACGGGTTCGAGCCTCCAAACTCACCCTGTAGGACATAATAATAGCTCAGTGCCATCGATATTCTTTTTATGATCGTTTGTGCAATTGTGAACTTTAGAAGAAGTTCTTTAATTCCAATATTATTAAGTTGTCTGATATGGTAAGTACATTTTCAGCGACAATCAATACTTTCTATGGTACAATAGCTATTTCTCGCGGGTATCTGGCACTTTCTCTGGCAACCTAATGCTTAGTATTTAACCTAACTGTTGCATGATTAACAATCATTGTTTTCCAGTTGTACTGTTTGGAACCTTATCCCTTGGAGTGGCTTTCCTTGCGGATTCTGTTCCAGGTCCCATCTCACAGGTAAGTCTGTCGTCGATTATTTGTCAGAATTCTCATAAGAGCTGTCAAAATATTTCCTCTTACCGATGGGAACACTTATTCTTTTCTCACAAACAAATATGAGTATCTGAAACTAGGACTGATCAGTAATGTTGAGAACAGAGAGCGATAGTTTGGGATATAAGATGGACGCAGTGGAGGTGATGAGGAGATCAAGAGTGTGATTCTTGACATGGTTCGACAAGTGGACGTGTTCGGTGAGATTGACTGAGGAGAGGAGTGTCAGGCAAGATGGTGAGAGGGCTTGTCTACATGAATGTTGAAGTCGCCGGTTACTGTATTATAAGAGCTCGTTGGAAGTAGTGGCAGCGAGACAGAGAAGGGAGCCGAATTCATCAAAGAAGATAAAGGAGTAGGCGTCCGAGGTTGGAGGGCGATAGATATTGAAAACTGTCAGTATGCCGAGGGAAAGTCGAAGAGATGTGGAGGAGTGTTCAACAAATCGGAAGGTATGGCGACATACAGCCGGTTCACGGACCAGGAATTCGGTGCCGCCACCAGAGATAATTGCGTATTTTGAGGAGGAGATTATGTGAAGAAAGCTTCGCAGGGAAAAGCCAAGAGGAGTGCAGTAGAAGAGATGAGGTTTAGAGGACGAAGTGGATATCCAGGTCTCTTGAAGGCAATGAGATTGGGTGGGCGACAGCAGATGACAAGATCATTCAGGACAATGGAGTTTTGGGGTTGAGGAAAGACCCAATATTGAGGAAAGAGAGTAGAAATTTCTTTTTGGAAGACCTGGATGTGCGATGTCAGGAGTTTGTACTGGGACCCGGATTTATTTTTATGTCACCGGAAAGTAGCATACCAAGCAGGATTTGCCGGGGGTTGATGGCAGAAAAATGAACTGTGAGGCGGCGAGTGAAAAGGAATGAGGCACCGGGGATAGTGTTGAAATGAGAATACTGTGCAGCGGCGGTCGGTAGTGCAGGACTGGAACAGGAGATGTGTGTATGTACGATGGAATTGAGCGAGAAGCGGATGAACAGGAACGGCAGTAATATGATAATGATGATGACGACGACGACGACAATGATGATGATGATGATAATGATGGTGATGATGATGATGATGATGATGATGATGATGATGATGATGATGATGATGATGATGATGATGATGATGATGATGACGACGACGACGATGATGATGATGATGATGATGATGATGATGATGATGATGATGATAACGATGATAACGATGATGATGATGATGATGATGATGATGATGATGATGATGATGATGATGATGATGATGATGATGATGATGATGATGATGATGATGATGATGATGATGATGATGATGATGATGATGATGATGATGATGATGATGATGATAACGACAATTCATATGGCGCCGTAAAGCGGCCATACCGCTACAGGGTGCCTCACAACTTCAAGCGGGCAGGATAAGCCTTAGCAAACAGGTGGGTTTTCAGCCTGCATTTGAAAGAGTTCACTGAGTCGGCCAGTATGATGGCGGGTGGAAGACTGTTCCAGCATCTGGGACCGGCGGCCGAGAAAGCGCGATAACCGAAACGCGTCCTCATCCTCCTGACGCAGAGATGAGACGACACTTACCTGGTGGTTGGCGAAACAATGAGGGGTACGGTCGGAGAGGAACTTGCTTAGATAGCGACATGGGCTAAAACAATCTGCGGCTAAAAGCGTGCAAGTCGCGCGAGATGTTTGTTGTTTGTGGCCAGACGTGGTATCTCCGAGGCGCCGGCTTTCATCGGCGGAGTGGAGAGGGTAGCCTCATTGTGCATCCTTGGTGTCACAATACAGGACAGCCTTCGGACGACTCCATGTCACTAAGACACTTAAATCGTGTTCTAGGTCATTATAAAATTATGATTGAGAATTCTGAGGTATCGGGGACTGCCACCAGCGGTGCTTCATGAGGTCACTAGAACCACCTTCGTGGCCCGCCTCACATATGCTGCGCCTGTCTGTGGGGCTACACGTCGAGCGAGGAAAGGACCAGAGACTGGGCTTCCTACTAGAGTCGACTCACAGCTTTGCGGAGATGGCAACAGGAGCCGACGGAGGTCTACATAACTGCGCGCTGTTACGCGCAATGAACATCACGTTCTTCGAGGATTGTTCCCTCCTGTCGCTAAGAGGAGCCATAATCTTCGTCCTCGTCCTCACCAGTTCACACTCCCGAACAGGGGTGATCGAAACTTCATTCCCAGAGCCTTATTCTCTAGTCTCCACAGCTAAATAATTGTAAGATGTTTCTCTTCTGTCTAATGTTAGGATGTTAGATAGTAATATATGACAAAATTTAATATTACATTATTCAACTAAATTACATTACTTACTTTTCTGCTTTAGCTATCCATATTATTATTTCGCTATGATTCCCATGTTAATGTTCCTGGGTGCGGTGTGCCATGCAGTTTTCTTCAATAAACGAGAGAAAAAAATATATATATATATATACAAATATATATATATATATATTTTTCGGTCGCTGGACCTGCAACCTGGAATGGCCTTCCTGTTGCACTTCGCCTGGTCCCTATGACTCACTCTACCTTGTTTCTTGCAAACTTAAAAACTACTCTCTTTAGCCGTGGTTGGACTAGGAGCGCTCCTGAGTAGATAACCTTGAAGGGGCGCTATATAAAAGCTCATTAATAATAATAATAATAATAATAATAATAATATATATATATATATACAGTGATGGGCACTAAACTATTTTTTTAGTTAAACAAAAACTATTTTCCAACTAAAAAAAATAGTTTAACTAAAGTTGGCAACTGATTTTGGAAATTAGTTAACTAAACTAAAAAAACTAGTTAAACTTTTTCCAACTTTTTTCCAACTTTATACGACGAACATTTTCACAATAGAAGACGTTAAGTGAACTGTAATAATGCAAAGCGTCAATGACAATTTCACCTTCAAACTATGCAATGTGTGCTGTTCTGGCATACAGTTACATGAGTAGGCCTACTGTAAGTAGTGTATGAATTTGAAAACACAGGCTGTTAATGCTAAAACCATGCAGTGTTAAAATGTTTTTTTGCTGACAGTGTTCAATGTTCACTGTGGAAAAATAGTTGCATATTGCTGATTTTTTTAGTTAAACTTTTTAGTTAGCAACTAAATTTTTTTAGTTAAGCTATGGTTTTAACTAAACTATTTTTTTAGTTAAACTTCTTCCTTAACTAATTTTTTTTAGTTAAACTAAAAGTTAGCAACTTTTTAGCTAACTATTGCCCATCACTGTATATATATATATATATATATATATATATATATATATATATATATATATATATATATATATATATATATATATATATATATATACATATATATATATATATACCTCAGGCTGTTAGAGGCGGTTGTAGCAAGTTTAGATAACATAGGAACGACCTCACCTGATATCCCGAGTGTGATTGGACTGAACAGAGTGTTAAGATAAAACCGGGGCCGATTAAAAGTGGAATTATTATTACTAGTGATTATAATTACTACTGATTATTATTATTACTACACTCTATCACTACTGATACTACAAATGGTGCGCCGACAAAACGGCGCAGGACAAAACGGCGCAGACATAACGGCGCAGACAAAACGGCGCGGCAACAAAACGGCGCAAAACTGAACGAAGGAACAATAGTTTATAGTAGTTTAACTGTTTAATATATACTAAAATATATACTATAAATAAATGTGTAACTTCAACAAGTCTTTTAGTTCATAGTTCATACGTTGTCATAATATTTGCGCGTCTACCCCTTCTTTGCCTGCCGATATAAGTATCTTCCCAATATAGCTAAAATATAGCTAAAATTAGTAGCGGGATCAACGATTAAAATATATCTAAAATGAGAAGCGGGAAGAACGATTGAAATGTAAATTAAACTAGTAGCGGGATGAACGATTAAAATATAGCTAAAATTAGTAGCGCGATCAACGATTAAAATATATCTAAAATGAGAAGCGGGAAGAACGATTAAAATGTAAATTAAACTAGTAGCGGGATGAACGGCACTTTTTGATCGCTAATAATCAAACAATCACTAGACGGGTATCATAATCTTTGTACTGCGCCGTAGTCCCCGGCGCCGCCGCCATCCGCCGCCGCCGCCGCCGTTAAGCCCTCAAGTCGAAACCAGTCGCTAAGCTATCGACTGCTAGCGACTTCGTTCAATTAATATTTTGCTTGTTGTTTTAATCGCGGTTTTCAAGTAAACAATGACAGAACAGTGCTTCTACTAGTTAACAGCTGATAACATATAATCAATTGTACGTCCATGTTATTGTCTATCAGTGCAAATAATATCTATGTTGAAACTGAAACTGAAATTTTACAGTAAGCTAACTGAAACGAACACGGAAATTATTTCAGAATTTAAACTCTAATGAAAACTGAAATTATTTCAGAACTGAAACTTGATCTGAAATAAAAAATTACGAACCAAAAACCGAATTAAAGCTGAAACTGTAATTTATTTTAAAAACTGAAATATCACTGGCTTTGACTTAGTGGTATGTGCTTTATTTTTTTTGTAAACACTGAAATGCGTCACAAATTCACATTAGCATTAATTTTCACAGTCATCGGGCATTCGCACATGAAGTGGAGCCCATGTAGGACCCATATTCTCATTCTGGACCCGTATAGAGTTCATGTGGGTCCCATTTAATGTCCACGGAAATGATGGCACGCTCAGTACAGTATGCGGTAAAAATGCATTTTATTGTTAGATAATCAGGTATGTCCAATGGACATATCAGATTACATGAGAAGTCGATAGCAAGTCGCTAAGTCAGTCGATAAGTCTAAGCGACTTAGTCAATCGATAAGCATGCGACTTAGTCGACTGAGTCGCTAAGTCAGTCGCTAACTCATCAAGTCAGTCGCTAACTCCTTAGCGACTGACTCCGGGTACTACTGCGCCGTATTGTCTGCGCTGTTTTGTCGGGGTACTTTGAATTGCGCCGTTCTGTCTGCGCCGTTTTGTTTGCGCCGTTATGTCTGCGCCGTTATGTCTGCGCCGTTTTGACCTGCGCCGTTTTGTTACGGCGCCACTACAAATAATACTCCTACTACCACTACTACTAATTGTCAGCGCATTTTGAGAACAGAGATATTTCTTTGTGATGGACTCTATTATTGATCAATTTGTTTTGAAATGGAGTCGTACAAATAAATATATATATATTTATATGTAGCCCTATATTTTAGGAGAGAGCTCTTTTAAAAAATATTGTATGTGAATTCTAAAAAAAACAATTGAAAAATATTCGGACAGTGTTCTCAAGAACTGAACGCCACGCTATATACAATTAATTGAGTTACTTTTACCTAGAAACAGAGAAGTAAAGAAGACAGATAAGTAGGTGAAGCACAGAAGAAGAATAAATTGACAGTGTCAATAGAAGAAAGTGTTGCATCAATGCTTATTATTAATGCTGTTAATAATATTTGCTTGCTTATTTGGAGGTGGTAATTGGCATGTTTGGCTCGGTCAACGGTCCACTACTGGCGTTCTTCGTCCTTGGTGCAGTCTCGAAACACGCCAACTGGAAGGTTGATCCACTTTCCATCTTGAGACAATGATCGTGATTTTTGGCGAAGTAGTTATGATTGTGACAATGTACATGAGATGGATACTCTGATTTGAAATCTGGCTTTTTAATCTGTGTGAGACTGTAACCATAAATTTAAGCGACTTCCATTCCAATCATAAGATATCAAACAGCGTAGTTCTTTATCACGTTCAAACATAACATTGCCCAACACATTGTTGGGCAATGAAGTAGCCTACGTTCTCTGAACAATCATACTTTACAACAAACTGCGAGTGACAATCAATTGAAGTATTTCGATAATGGCTAAATAAAGGTTATTCGATAAGAATAGGTTAGAGTTAGACGATGATGAGAAATTGTTGCTGACCATGACTGACATTTACAACAAAATTAATATGATGATAACGGCGATGAAATGATCATGCAAAAAGTATCATTGCATTCTTACATGCAATTGAATAAGATAGGTGATGTTTTTGTTTAAAGGGCACGCTATTAGGGGGCATTAGGGTGGTCCTTAGCTCCATGTAAAAAATTTGTTGGGGGAATTTTAAACGAGGCACCCTCCAAACTTTTAGTTTTAGGTACAAAAATAATAATACTGAAAAGTTTGTGGAGATTTTATGAGTTTTAGAGGTTGCTACCGGACATAACATAATTATATCAAATATATTGTAAAAACGCACACAATACATAGAATATTGTATAGGCCTACTATTCTTATGCACAAATTTAAAACAAATTCTGGTGGGCAGTGGTGGACGGTAGTATTTACTATTTGGGTCAAGACACACAAGTGAACATTAAAATGTTTAGTTCCAGTTACTACTTAATGTATTAATGAATCAGTGTCTTTGTTCCTGTCTGGCTATCTGTGACGATACTGAGGTGGCAGTGGCCTTGGCTAACTTGTAGTTCTCATCGTTTGGCCAAGTATCAACATCTTGTTGGATGAAACTTGCTGGAATGCATGTAATGCTGAAGAATCTTCTAGTGTTTTCCGTGAACAAATTTTCCAGTTGCTTCCAGCTGATCAGAGGTTACCTGGTATTCTCTTTAGTGGATGTTCGATGCCAGTTTTGTCCAGAGGAGCAGCCATATGGCGCTTGATAAATCAATGGAGACCCCATCATCAAAGAACGAAAAAGTCTCCAATTCCTCCGACAGATACCAGAAGTGACCCGGAAATGTCTTCATTGCAACCTCTGCATCTGCACAATTTTTCTCCTTGTTTATCAATCTGTCAATGTCCTTCAAGAGCTCCAGGTCTATTCGAGGAGCCAATGGTGCATATGATGCTTGAAACCAGACTTTGACATACGGCATTACTGTGAACAACCAGATGTCAGCTATCCCCTTTTCTTCTCTTCTTGTCAACTTGAACTGTCTCTTGAACATCCAAATCTTAAGACTATAAATACTCCTGGCCATCCACTTTGTTCTATGCAGCCCAGCTGGTGCTCTGAATGATATGCCCCTGGAATAAACGCCGCCGAAGAAAGTGATGGTCAGCTCCAAAAGTTTGTGACAGGAAATTGCTTCTTGTAAAAACTCATCGGATGTCATTGTGTTCTATTTTGATCGGTCTATAAGTCGCCAGTTTCTCTGGAATCTCTGAAAATCATTATGTCTGGATCTTGGGATGGACCAAGAGAAAGCATGACCACTGCCTCCAACATTATTTTTAGTATGTGATGGCGACATGCACGCCACAACATATCCTTGTGCAGCCTATGCTCCAACACAATGATATAACTATAATTTGATTAATAACTACTTACTGCTTGCTTACTTATTGACATCTTTTCCATAATGCATTTGGCAACCATTTTGTTTCATATTGGGTTTCTTAAAAAGTATACTGCTTACTTTGTTAGTCAAAGAAAAACACTAAAAGACCACTGAGTTTGAAAAAATAAATTATTTATTTCTACGTTTGTTTATCAAATAAATAAATAAATAAATAAATAAACATGAGTACTATTAGGGTATACTAATTGCTAGAAGTCATTTATAGTGTTCAATAATGAATTACACACACAACTGTATGTCACTTTGCAATTTTCTCACCTGCTAACATCAGTACAATTAGGAAAATTGCAATGGCTAGTCTAAATGAATTCCTTGTGACATAGGCTTAAACTTTAGCATCTGGTAGCAACCTCTAAATATTGTCAGATCCTCTTCAAATTTTTTCTGAATTTTTTCTTCATCAGTAGAAACAAAAGCACAGGGTGCCTCATTGTGAAATCAGACTTTCAAAAATAAGGACCACCCTAGGGGGCATAGTGGGTGTAACGGTTAGCCTGTGGTTGAACATCGGTTCACTGCGCCACAAACACCCTCCTCTGCCCCCTGTGTCCGTGGAACAATGTTCCATTGGAAACGGTAATTTCAGTCTCTTTCCTCCCTCGCTTAACTACACCAACTACACGTCCTTCGAGATAGGCGTCAAAGACAAATGGAATCAAACAGCTGAGGTCCTGAGAGAATCTGGAATCAAAGTGGTAAGCCACGTCTACGAAAATCCAGACACCGTTTTATTACATTGTATGACATTAAAGTTCCTTGTATTACATTGCAATGCACGACAACTGAGTTTTTTAAGGAGCTGGAAGTCATATGGCAAGCAGTAAGAACTGCCTACTCTTGAAGCGAAACCGTCACATTGTTTGGCATTTCCGTTAAAATTAGTTATATTGCATCATACAAAAGCTTCTTTTAAATTATCCGTTTTGTTCTTTTCCAGACTCAATTTCAAGGTCTCGAGAATTTCTATGCCATTTCGTATTTGTGGTTCTCAACAATTGGAGCCATTGTCACAGGAGTCGTCGGTATAATAGCATCCTTCATAATGAGTAAGTAAGCTACAAACTATTATTTTCTACTATTATTTTCATTATTCAGTGTAAGCAAGTATAATCTCCAATCTAATTAATTCAATCTGATCAATTTCTGTCTAATTCAGTCGAGAAGAAGAAGAAAAAGGTGGAAATGATGAAGATGAAGAAAGGAAGAAATAGTTATTCAAGCCTCCTTACCACATTAGTTTACCCTAATGTTACAAAGACGAATCTCAAATTTCCAATCTATTTATAAAATTCAACCGAATTTATTCTTATCGACTCTCATTAATCCAAACTTATCTGGTTGTGCCTAATCTGAGTCTTGTATGACAAAGTTACTGCAGTCCACTAGCTACCAAACAGTTGCTGTCTAAAAGTTATTTTCCTACAGTCCCGAAGAATGTCTAATTGTCTACGTCGCTTCGCTGCTACTTTGGCTTTGCTTATAAAACAGGGGACAAAGATCTGGAGGCGAAGGTGGAGGAACGTTTTCTTATGAGGATAAACGTCTGCGGATGGTCGGATGAGAAGGAAAATCAGGAACACTTGGATGACAAGAATAACGTATCGCTGCAAGAAATTAAAGTATGCGTCACATGAATGCTATCATCCATCATCATCATTATTATTATTATTATCTTCTTCTCTTTCGACTTAATTTTCCGATGCAATTCAATTGGCGGCAATTTTAAATATGTTCAGCTATTCTGATTTGGCCCCGTAAAACACAGCCAGAGATCTATCCATTTGCCTAAAAGTCATTGAGAAATAGTGTCTTAAGGCTTTTCGTGATGGAAAAGAGTTTGAGGGTCGGATAAACATTGGTGGTGGGTACAATTCCTTGGTTATGTGAACAGGGAATGCTCGAATAGACACATGACACGCATAACAGTTCTGCATCGCTGCTAAAGATCGCAGGCCTCCAGGCAGGACATAAGGAGACACTAATGGTTGAATGTAGGTAGGACTGATCGTTTTATTGGTTCTGTAGGTCAGAAAACTGTTTCAATAGCTCGGTCTTACTTTCTTGTTTCAGCGTCTGAAGGAACCAGAAGATGATTTTCCTAAGGACGTGGAAATGACGTCTTTAAAGAAAACTGAACACCGGTTTCAGAAGGAAATCAAAAGCGACGTAAAGAATGAAACGGAAAACGGCATACTCAAGAAAGACAATCCATGAACATCATCTTCCTATAACATACACGCATTGACTTGACCACAAACCGCCCTAGTTAAATACAAATAATGTCAAGTATAATGTGGTTATAACGTCACTAGTAGGGTGGAGTGAAAATGGCCCCACAATTTTTTTTAAAGCAAACGTTTTCTAATAGCGATGGAAAGTTGCCAGCATGTGAGTGTAAATAGTGCTCAAAATATTGTTGATTTTGCTTTGCGTCTTCTGCCCTCTACCGGAGGTAAAATATATACTGTCATATGCATTAATTGTGGGTAGGTGTTTGTTAGGCTTTAGATTGGGTAGGCGTGGTTTATATGTAATTATGTATATGCTTGTATAGTATAATGACAGTATATCTACATAAAGACTTTGTTAGGATAGGACAAGTATAATTAGTATAGGGCATACGGCTTTAGCCAATCAAAAGAGCTGTATGTGCATGCCTGTGTATGTATCCTGTATATAAAATTCGTATTTCATAGTATTAAATCAGTCATAACTTTTGTGTGGCTCGTTGTCGGTTTATGAGGCTGACATTTTGGTGGCAGCTTTGCGGGATGCGAATATCCCTGGCTACGCAACAGTGCCGAAGAGACTGTTTGTGTGTGACCAACGTAGAGAGATAACTACAACAAAATAGTTATCTGTGTCTGAGTGGTCGAGTGGGCCCATCCACAAGTCGAACTCGGACGGAAATCAGCAGTTGGTTAGTGGATGCGATAAGGGCTGATCATATTTAGGTCTGAGTCGTATCCGCTGCCTTCTGCGTGATTTGGGGTGCAACGGAGGAGGCCACGCTGATTCGGAAACAAGGAAATCAGACGAAGCCAAGCAGTTCGGTATCCAGGTCAACAGTACACGCGGTGACTGAAGCGGACGATTTCTGGTGCCGTGAATTGGAGAACAAGCCGTGCAACGGATCGACAGGCGAAGTTCTGGATCGACAGACGGTGAACAAGTCGGAGACAACCGGATCTGTTGGTGATTTCAACGATAACGGAAGAAAAGAAAACCGTGGTTGAAGATAAGTTGAATTTGTGTACACAATAGCTTGACATTTATCACTTTTGTGTGTAATTTTGCTTTGTGTACTGATTATTTGGTTCTTGAATAACGTGTCAAGATGGAGCGTCTTTCAAGTGAAAGAAGAGCTCAGTTTAAGAAAATGTCGACCGAGAGGGTTAGAGAAGCGTTGGTAAGGTATGGTAAATCGGAGGATGAAATGGTTTTGCTTGACAGAGAAGCACTTTTGGAAGAGTTGGCTATGGCGTGGATTGCAGAAGAAGGAGAGGAATATGAAGGAGCGTTTGCAAAAGTGGAAGAAGAGAGTAGAGAGTTGGAGGGGGAGAGGCAAAGAAGGATGAGTGAAGATCGAGAGGAGAGATTGAGAATGGAGGAGTTGGCATTTAAGAGAGAGGAGAGAAGAGAAGCAATGGCTTTGAAAGAAATGGCTTTAAGAAGAGAGGAAATGGAGATGAGAAAGGAGGAGATGGCATTTCAGAAAAAACAATTACAGATGCATATGGAGAACATGGAGACAGAAAGATTGAAATGGAGAGAGCGTGAAGAAGAAAGGTTAAGAAAGAAGGAGGAGGAGGAGAAAACGCCTATTGTGAAAATGAAAAGGCTAGGTGATGCAATGAAGCATGTTTTACCTAGGATGCCTGCTGATTTGGGAGATATACCCCTGTATTTTGAAACGGTTGAAAATGCTTTCAAAAGCTTTAAAGTCGAAAAGGCGTTTTGGGTAAAACTGCTCTTACCCTTAATGACATACAAAGCAAGAGCAGTGTTAAACAGATTAGCTTTCCAGGATCATGATGATTATGATCGGGTCAAAGATTACATTCTCCGGGAATTTAAATTGACGGCCCGTGAGTACCGAGTCAAATTTTTTGAGGCCAAAAAATTGCCTGATGAAACTTTTACTCTGTTTAATACCAGATTAAAGAACATTTTTAATTATTATTTACGCAGCAGAGATGTCAAACAGAGCTTTGAAAAGCTGGCCGATCTAATGGTGGCCGACAGGCTGAAAGAATCCTTGGGACCGGGACCACTTCAGTTTGTTCTAATGAAAGAGGGAACAGATTGTTTGACATCTGATGTTATAGCCGAGTTGGCCGATCTGCATGTGAATAATAAAATTGGTTATTTGGGTCAACCGAAAGCATTTTACAGTCAACCAAAAGAGAATTATGTTCAGCAGGGCAAGGTTCAAGGTAATGGAGGCATGAAGGACATGTCTGTTAAGGAAAAGGTGTTTCCGAGTAAGTATGTAAGACCTGAAGAGAAGAAAGGTTTTACCGCAGAAAAGAGTGAGAGAAGGTGTTGGGCTTGTGGTGATAAGTCACATCTTTTGAAGAATTGCTGGAAAAAGCAATCAAAAGAAGTTTCTTCTAGGGCGTGTGCATTAGAAGAAATTGAATCGCCGACTATACAGGTGACTAACAGACCAGAAAGTGAAAATGTAGAATCGACCGAGACTGAAGCGAAGGTCGTAATGAAGTGTGTAGTGGACAATGAAAGAAAGACAAGCAGGGCAGAGAGTGAAATAATGAAGGAAGAAAATTTTAATTGCCCTAAGCCTGATGTGGTTCTAAAAAAAGCGATTTTACAGCATGTGGCAGTAGAGATCAGACAGAATGGAAGTGAGAATAGACGGATAAATTGCCTAGTGGATTCTGGGACAGAAATTCCCGTGCTAAGTCAGGAGGTAATAAAAGGCGTGCCTGTGGAAGAAATGGGTAGGGTAAGCCTTCAGTGTGCAGCGGGAAAACCTGTTTCGGCTAGATTGGTCAAGCTTGAATTGAGAATGGCGAATGAGGAAACGGATAAGGATAAAAGGTGTCTAAACATTGGACCCTTTTTGCCTGTTATATGTGCAGTTGTTGAAAACATGACGGGAAAAGAAAACTGTCTTCTTCACCCACAGTTCATTGCAGAACTAAAACAATTACCACAAATTCCTATTTTCAACGCACAGGTGCAGTCAAATGTAATGACAAGGGCACAAAAGATAAAAGCTGAACAAGAGATGAGTAAAGAAGTAAGCCAAAGTGAAGAGACAGATAATTTGGAGAAATCTGATACAACAGATTTACAGTTGGGTAGTCTTTTTGACACAGAGAAAACTGAAAATGGTGTAGATAATAATACATTATCATCACAACAGCAAGTAACATCATCACAACAACAACTACAACAGCCTGTAGGTTTATCAGATTCGGTTTTGTTTGGCAAGCAACAACAGAAAGATGAGTCTTTGCGGAAATGGTTTGATAAGGCGAGGGAAGGTCATTCTGAATTTTGTTTGTGTAATGGTCTGTTACATAAACGAGCCATTATAACTGGGCAGATCGTATTACAGTTGGCTGTGCCCGAGGAAAGGCGGATGCAGATAAAGAAATTGGCACATGCATCAGTTTTGGGAAAGCATTTTGCCGAGGAGAAAACCCGTGAGCGGATATGTTTGTCTTTTATTTGGCCGTCGATCAGAAATGAGATAAAGGACTGGTGTACGTCCTGTGCCGAATGTCGATTAAAAAGCAGAAAGTTAACGCTAGATCGAGTGCCAATTGCTCCCATTCCACGAAAGAGAATCAGTTTATCTTTTGTTTGGCCCGCAGTGAGGCAGGATAACAGTGAGTGGTGTAAGCCCTGCGCTGTGTGCCAAAGGAAAGCTTTGAAAAAACCTGGCATACATACTCAGTTGAAACAAGAACAATTTGTCCATGTTAAACATGTTAAAAAGAAATCTTTTGAACTGGGAGACACAATTATTGTTTTGTTCTCCACTTCATCTAACAAATTAATGTCTAGATGGCATAGTCCTTGCAACAGTTTGCAGGAAAGAGCAAAGGGCTCATATTTGGTTGACATGGGCGATGGTAGTAGAAGGGTTGTGCATGCCAATAAAATATGCAGATTTGTAACAAGAGCATTATTATGTGGCCCTGTTGTGGACGAAGATGAAACGTGTGGAAAGATACGTGAAAGGCCAGTGAAAACTGAAACCGAAACTAAGTCGTTGCAAATAGATCATAAACAAATTGATCATTTGACTGTATTACAACAGAAACAATTGTTGAATGTTTTGAATAAATATTCTGATCGTTTTTCTGACAAACCTGGTTTTTGTACTGTAGTTGAACACGAGGTTAAACTGCGTCCTGATTTTGTACCGAAAGAATTTTCTGCTTATCGTGTACCACTGATTTATCGATCCGAGGTCGAGAGACAAATCGATGATTTGATGGCCATGGGCATTGTGAAGCCGTCAACGAGCCCGATGGCAACGCCTCTAGTGATCGTCAAGAAAAAGGATGGTTCACTTCGATTGGCTTGTGATGATCGATATGTCAATAGTTTAACAATTGAATGTCAATATCCGATGTCTATTGTTGATGAAATTCGTATGAAAGTTGGTTAAGCTAATGTCATTTCAGTGTTTGATTGAAGTGTTAATTGGACACGTGATTAGTTCGAGTCATAAGAAAATGGACCTTGTCAAACTGAAGACAGTGACAGACATGACTAGACTATCAGCTAAGACGCAATTGAGACGCTTGATTTGTGTAGTGTAGTTAGTACAGACAATTCATAAAAGACTTTGCCAAAATTGCGAAACCATTAGCTAATGAAACTGGAAAGAAAACGCCTGAAAGTGTTTGCTGGACAGAAGATCATCAGAAAGCAGTTGATGAATTGAAGCATTGTTCGTGTCATAATGTTGTATTTGAAATATTTCAGTTAGGTCAACCAGTAAATTTGTATTGGGATAGCATGTGAGGCAGGTGTTGGTAAATCCTGCCCAGCTACATCAGTATGTCCCTGAAATGGACTGTTTGGAGATAACTCATGACAGATAGAGAGATTTAGTTGTGATCCAGACAGTCAGAGTTATTCGTTTTAATTATTAGCATTGTTTAATCTTATTAGTATAAAAAATGTGCATGCGTAAAGAGGTACAACAGCTCGAATCATGTGTATTGGTGGCCAACAAGCTATAGGTTGTAGTGCTGTTTGATATCATCGTGGTTGAAAGCCAGTGTGTGAAGGAGTAGTTTTTGGGAGTTGCTTTAAGATAAACAATGTATTTGATGTTCAGAGAGCGATTGTCACCTTTAGTCCAGTGCCATACTCTCTCCTATGATAATGCTGCACAGTAATATAGATAGTGGAGTCATGAAGATTAAAAGACTTTTAGTGTTGACCGTATAACAGGCCAGATTATTTTATCAGTCAGAAATTGACTCCTAGCCAACAAAATTGGGCAAGAAGCATATGCCGTTGTTTGGGCGTTGTCCAAATTAAAAGATTGTATTCTGGGTCCCACATAATGGTATACACAGATCATAATCCTCTGACCTACTTAAGCACGACCATGTCAAAATCAGCCAAGCTAGTAGGCTACGCTGGGGATTGGCACTAGGCCTACAAGTAGGGAAAATTGAACGTGGTAGCGGACTGCCTGTCTAGACTTTAGATTAGGAGCAAGACGTGTAATGTAATGTACATATGGACCCAGGGAAAACATATGTAGTGTATAATTTTTGTGTTTTGTGTTTTTATGTGTTTTTGAATTATTTTGTGTTGATAATTGCATTGTATTCAAGTTTGCAAATTTATATGATTTGCAAACTTGAAAAAGAAGGATAAGAGGTATGTCATATGCATTAATTGTGGGTAGGTGTTTGTTAGGCTTTAGATTGGGTAGGCGTGGTTTATATGTAATTATGTATATGCTTGTATAGTATAATGACAGTATATCTACATAAAGACTTTGTTAGGATAGGACAAGTATAATTAGTATAGGGCATACGGCTTTAGCCAATCAAAAGAGCTGTATGTGCATGCCTGTGTATGTATCCTGTATATAAAATTCGTATTTCATAGTATTAAATCAGTCATAACTTTTGTGTGGCTCGTTGTCGGTTTATGAGGCTGACATATACCATATAAAATTCTATGAATAACGACAATGTAGTGCATTATTTTTCTTTTTCTTCAACTGACTGTCTTCGAACGGTTACAATTAATGAAATACACGTTCAAAACAGTTGCGGAAATCGCCTCTGGTGTGTTACAGGATTATATAATTGTAACCAGAAGCGTAACTTTGGTCTATAAAGTGGGGGGTACCAATTTCTTACATACAGGAAGCAAGGCGTTGACTACGATCTCTGGGAAGGCAAAAATAATAAAATATTGATTGACATTGCTCATAAAGTGGGGGTACGGTACCACAGCCCAAAACGTGGCGTGGGGGTAAGGTTACCCCTCGTTCCCCCCACAAATTACGTCTATGATTGTAACGCCTAATGAATGCAGCGACATTACTGAAAGAAAGAAAATTAGGAGAGAACGAAAGAACTACCAAAGCTCTGTTCAAGCAGGATGCGCCAGCATACGACTGTGAGTGTTGAGGGGGTTTTCCAGAGAGTAATCCAAAAGAGGTCCGAGTCTGGTTTGGGGGGGGGGAGATCAAGAGAGGAGGCAGAGCAGCTGTGAAAGCGGGTGTCATTTAGGGCGAGAAGAATTGGAAGGCAGAGGATCAAATGAGTCAGGGTAGGAGTAGGCCCTACTTGAAAAGGTGAGACTTCAGTTTGGAGTGGAAATCCCGGAGATAGATAAAGGAACATGAGGAGAAGGATGGAGGATGGGTTGGAATGATGATGGAGGAACCAAGAATCTGGGGAATTCAAGGGGAGATCGTTCCAGAGGCGTAGTGCTCTGTTGGATATGTTTGGGTTGGAGAACTTGAGATGAGTAGTGACCGGAGATCGAGAAAGACTGAAATAGGAGGATCGGTTGGAGCGGGTTGCCTGGATGGTGAAAAGACCACGGAGGTACTTTGGCTGAATATACTGTAGAGAGTCATGGGTTAGTGATTGGACTTTGAAGTGGATTCACTCTCGGATTTTCAGCCAATGTAATAATTTGAGGATGAGAGTGAAATGATGATGTTTGGGCATTCTCGTGACAGCCCTGGCTAGTGACTTTTGGATAAGTTGCAGACGCTTCACTTGGGTGGATTCAAGGTTGAGGAAGAGGGAATTGCTGTAATCAGTGAACAATAGAGGTAACAATGGCAGAAGCAGTTTTAAGGTCGATCTTGGACCGAATGCGACGAAGGTCACAAATGTGCCTGAAGCAGGAGCGCGACAGGTTGGAGATGTGGTTAGAGAAGGAGAGGTGTGGATCACAAGTAATGGACGGGGGTCCGATGTGAAAGTTAAGAAACGATGAGTTAGTCGATAGGTGTATGGAAGGATTAGGGCTTTTCTTTATATGATGAGGAAGGCTTAGGATTATGAATTCTGTCTTGGAAAGGTTAAGGCAGAGGAGATTGAATGACATCCATTGTGATATTAGGTTAATCACGTTGAAATATTGCTTCGACGGTAGAGGGCAGAAGATGTCATTTGAAATTTAAAATATTTGGTGTGTTTCTTTTCCTACCTAAGTTGCATCTTTTGCCCACTATTAGAATTCATTTACTTAAAAATAATTGCCTTCTGATTACAAAATCCTTATAGAATATATATATATATATATATATATATATATATATATATTCTTTTATTGAAATCCTAAATGGCAGACCGCATTAGGGTGCAGAGTAACGTCCAGTTGAACACATTATTTTATTTATGAATGTGGAATGAGAGGCATTTAATTGTCTTTCGAACAGAATATGGGATATAAAATTTCTTCGTCTCTGATCAGGAGTTTAAAGGAATGTATAATTACGTAACGCCGAAATGGCCGTTTTTGACCCACCCACCCTGTTACGCTTTGTAACGTTTCCATAGACCCACCCACCCACCCACCCACCCACCCATCACAGCGTTACGTATATATTGCTACGAAAAAGTTTAGATTTACTATGTGAACGCGCATTTCATAATTCATAGTTTATAGCGAATTTAGTATAGTATGTGAATTAGAATTTGACAATAAGCCTAAAATATACATAATGTTTTATTTTTATGAATGACAGTCATGTTTGACATGCAATTTTGTTTTTTAAAGTTTTACGTCAGGAGTAAGAAGTTTAACACACTGCTGAAATGTTTCATGGACTAAAATATTAATGATTAACCAAAATTAAGATTAACTAATTATTTGTTTAGTCTGAGCACTTCGATAATTATTAATAAAAATATTGCTCAGTATTTGTAGGGCATCAATTTTGAATGTTTGAAATTCGTGTCCACTAAGTAAAATATGCTTTAACTGCACACAGTATGATTCCGTTAGAACGTTTCTAGGCATGTAGCCTTCTGAATACAGAATCCTTCAGATATATATATATATATATATATATATATGTGTGTGTGTGTGTGTGTGTGTGTGTGTGTGTGTGTGTGTGTGTGTGTGTGTGTGTGTGTGTGTGTGTGTGTGTGTGTGTGTGTGTGTGTGTGTGTGTGTGTGTGTGTGTGTGTGTGTGTGTGTGTGTGTGTGTGTGTGTGTGTGTGTGTGTGTGTGTGTGTATGGTTGCAATTTTCCTAGATATGTGTGCAATATGCTCACACCAGGTTAAATGCTGGTCTGCCTACACACAATTGTCTCCAGCCTCCTGCTGGTAGTGATAGGTTTGGAGTGCTTCACGGGATGGAGATCGGCACAGAACATGACTATTTACTTAACAAATTATCTGACAAGTCCGTTACCAAAATGAATAATTCCTTGGCTGCTAGAATGAAAATTTAAAAAAATATAATCAACGATACTGGCTGAGAATGGCGTAATTCTTGTTGGCCGAAGTATTGCAGGCACTAACTGGTATGAAGTCACGATATCGAAAAATGGGAGGGTGGACGAATGTGCATCAAATTTAAGAAGATCAATGATAAAATCGCCAGCTAGCAATACATTACCACTAAAACCATTTAACTTTGAAAGAATGCAATCAATGTCAGTGTTCAAGTCATCCACACAGTGTCCAGGTGGGCGATATACAACACCAACTATATCTTTTCTTTTGTCCTAGTGCAATTTTAATAACATAGATTCAAAAGTGTTGTGCCCCGCTAGTGTCCAATCTACCCTAATTCCTCGTAGGAGATATTTTCTTTTATAAGAAATCCAACAACCCCACCCAAGACCCTCTCTGCATCTGGATACACAGATGCAGTGCTTTTTTCAGTCGGAACGTGCCGGAACGGCGTTCCGGAACATTTTTTCAGCTAATAAAAATTATTAATTTAATTTAATAATAAAAACAATAATTCAGTTATTTTAATTTAATGTAAGTGTTGTGAACAGTTTTCAGTGTTTATTGAGACCACTCCCACCGCCAATCCTCTTTTTCTCGGGATTTCAGTCCTTCCATAATTGTTCAGTTCCGGAACCTATTGTTCAGTTCCGGAACCTTTTTTCTAGAAAAAAGCACTGCACAGCTGTAACCTGAAACCACCACACTAGGCACAAGATTAGAATTCAACCATGTTTCCGAAACAGCTACAACAGTTGCGTTTGTTCGTTCAACTAGCAATTGAATATCAGACAATTTATAAAACAAAATCCTGCAGTTCAAGTGAATTAAAGAAAAGTTGTCCTTATGCTGCAGCTGTGAAACAGATGATGCAACCTGTTCAATATCTGAAACCTGACTTGAATGGTGACAAGCATTACTATAGAAACTTAAGTCTGCATCAACATTAGGATCCATCAAAATGAAAGTCCGTCCTCACAATGTTCTGCAGGATTGAAAAACAACTGTTTCACATTCTTAGATTTTACCACAGAAGTGCACACAGATGAAGAGGTTGTACATATGAAGTCCTGTTCATCCTCAATCCTTGATGTTCCAAGATGGTGGCGAGTTAACACAACAATGAACGGCGTTGAGCAAATTTCGTCGTTATTAAAGCTACGGGATTGAAATTAGCGATTTCTTTGCCTATGGATTCAGTATCCATCCGTCAGGACTTATTTTACGCGATTTGTAATACCTAAATGCATTAATATATCGAAGAAATCGATCGAGTTGGCGGCGAGGTAATTCAACGGTGGGCGAGTCAACACAACGGTGGGCGGCACCGAGCTAGTTTTCATCATTATTAACGTTACTGAGTTAAGCTAACGAATTTTTGCCTGTGACTTCAGTCTTCATCTGTCAGGACTTGTTTTACACGATTTGCGACACTTAAACAACCTAAATATGTCGAAGAAGTCGATCAAAGTAGACGACCTAGTGGACGTTATTCAGGACGACCGTATAATCAGCATACTTGAGGTTCGTCTAACACCGATAATTGAGAAAATCATCGACAAATTTACTTCAACTCTCGCAGCGTCCATGGAACAACTTATCAAGACACTAACCGTGGAACAATCGGGGAAAATCAATACTACTACAACTGAGAAGGTGACTACTCTTGAGGAAGAAAACAGATCCCTTAAGCAACGTCTGGAGGTTCTGGAAAACAATGATCGCTTGGACTCACTTATCATCCATGGCCTTCCAGAAATTCCCCACTCCTTTCCTTCTACAAGCGAACATTCATATGGTCAGCGACGGGAGGAACTCAATCAAGGCACTATCGAAGCGGTTCTGAATCTCTGCCAGACCAATCTCAAATTAAACACATCAGGATCTGACATATCCTATGTTCACCGTCTTCCGCAGAAAGGGGCGAACAAATGTCGGCCACTCATGGTCAAGTTTACCTCGCTACGTATGCGGAACCTAGTCTTTATGGCAAAGAGGAACCTTCGCCACGACATGTCCCAGACTCATCTTGGCCAAACTCATGGTTCGGTGTTCATCAATGAGAATCTTACGAAGACGAATATACATGTGTAAACCAAAATGCGGTTAGCAGTTGGATTAATAAAGGATATACTTACTTACTTACTTACTTACTTACTTACATTCACGCCCTGACAAGAAAACTTGTCCGAGAGAAAAAGATTCTCTCTACCTGGACGGCAAACGGATTCGTATACATCAAACTCACTGACTCACCTAACGCACGACCTGAAAGAATCACCCGTATCGAGGAACTTGATCGCTTTCTGTGAGTCTGTACGACTTTGTTTATTTCTATGAGCTAGGCCTACGGACCACTTGGGACTGAACCTCAGCAAGAAACTATAACAAAACTTACATTCTGACAATAGTTCCCATTGATAACTTTTTGTGTTGCCAATGAAGGCCTATGTGATTGATGTTCAGTAAACTTGTTTAACTTAAGGTTACAGTTTGTAACCCAATTTATTGTTTCAGTTTGCTTCAGTTTATTTCTAATTATGCTCAGTTTCTTCATCTCCGCCTTACCTTGCCCCGCTGGTACCTTTACAATTAGCTAATGACCTGATACTCACTTACTTGATTTTAACTAACTCTATATTAGATTTGATCAATTTAACAGTTTTCTTGCCTTCCGATTTGATAGATTTTTCCTATAAATGACGTGATGATGCCCAAAATGCATTTGCTATGTCATCTGTTACTTTCTTAATACTCTACAAAGATTATTTACGATGTTGGATTTGCTCGGGCCGTTCTTTTGTTTTTCTTTTGTGCTTTGTTGTGTTATGATCTCTGGTGGAATTTTACCCAGAGATAATTTAGTTAAGGATAGTTTAGGCATGCACAGTTCCTTTAACTTGTATGAAAGAATTAAATGTGTACTTTGTGATGGGCCCACTGATTGCATATCAGACACGCTGTCACAGTCTAGTATAGTTTCACGTTACTGTATAGGTTGTACGTCTCAACTACTTCCATTCAACCATATAATTGACGACGACGAATTTAAAGACTGTTTGCTTGACTCAACGAATGGCCATCTCACTACTCGCCGTCTAAGGGAAGGGCCGAGACTTGAATTATATACTGATACAACAGACACCCGTCTCTTACTTAACAATTTCGACCTGGACCCTGATGTAAATTACTTCACTGCCCCTCCCGCTGATTCTACTTATAAAACTCCTACTTCTTTACAGGCGCTGCACTCAAGCAAGGAACAACTCTTTTCTCTAATGCACATTAACTGTCGTAGTATAACCACTAAGCTTCCATCCATTGAGAACTTGCTAGCCCAGCTATCAGTTGATATCTTGGCAGTTACTGAAACTTGGCTAGAGGATGCCAATGCAACTTTGACTTATATCCCAGGATACCACTTTGAATTCCAGTGTAGGAAAAGTGATCGAGGGGGAGGTGTAGGATTCTTCGTTAATAAGCAAATAACCTATCAGAAATATAGTATGCCAACTGAAACTCTCTCTCATACTACCTATGAATCATTGTTTCTTCGTATTCCTCAGATCAATGGCTCTTATATTATACTAGGGGTAATCTACAGGCCTCCTGGACAACAACTAGAGGAGTTCAATTACGAATGCACTCAACTAGTATCAATATTATCAGCCAAAAATAAAGAAATGTATATATTGGGTGATTTTAATATTGACTTGCTTAAATTCAATAACCATGCACCAACAAATAATTTTGTGGATATTATGTCTTCTCATCATCTTCTACCGCTAATCACTCAACCTACGCGAGTCACTACTACATCTGCAACTTTAATAGACAACATATTTTCAAACCGAATTACAAAAATTATTGATTCTGCCATTGTCATTGAAGATATATCGGATCATCTCCCGATCATAACCTGGATTGACCTTAAACCTAAAGTTTATAAGGATCCTGTTACTAAGCTCACCCGACACATTGATGAAGCCTCTAAACAGTATTTTAGTAAGCTATTGGCTGAAATTGACTGGTCCTGCATTACGGATTCGATTACCAGCACAGATCCGGATACTGCTTATAACAGATTCTTCTCCATTGTTAAACGTAGCTATGACTCTGCCTTTCCATTAAAACTAACTAAAATCAAACCCTCGAAGATATGTAAAAAGCCCTGGATGACACCCGGTCTCTTGAAATCATGCAAAACGAAATCGAAACTATACAAAAAATTTATCAAGACTCCCACTATCGAAAATAAGAATAAGTTTACAGTTTATAGGAATAAATTTAAAACGCTTCGAAACAAAGCTGAGAAGACTTATTACGAACTGGAATTCCTTAAATGTAGTAATGATATTAAACAGACTTGGCAGACCATTAAAACAATAATTAATCAGAAAACTTCGGACACACTGGTAAAATGTTTAATAATCAATGGCACTAAAGTAACCCAAGGTGAGCAGATAGCTGAAGCGCTTAATAACTATTTTACTGGTATAGCTCAAGAACTTGTAGATAAAATACCAACTTCTGAAAACTCAGTTGCCTCTTACCTTAAGCCATCAAGTTTGAATTCATTTGCAGTTTTCCCAACCACACCGGACGAAATAATGACAATAGCTCATAATCTGAAATCTACTCATAGCACGGGGCCTGACGGTGTCAACCCGAGCTTGATTACCCCAGTACTCCATCACATTGCTGCTCCCTTATCGGCAATTATTAATTGTTCCTTAAATGCTGGAATTGTTCCATCTGCGATAAAAATAGCGAAAGTTACTCCAATATTTAAACAAGGTCGTAAAGAAGACGCAGCTAATTATAGGCCGATTTCCATCTTACCATATTTTTCTAAACTTTTTGAAAAAGCAATGTACAATCGCCTATACGACTATATAAACAAAAAGAATATCATCTATGCTATGCAACATGGGTTTCAACCTAATCATTCAACTATGATGTCTCTACTCAACATACAGGACAACATATCTGCTGCAATCGACCGTAATGAATATACATTAGGAGTCTTTATCGATATTGCTAAGGCTTTCGACACGGTAGACCACAAAATACTACTAGCCAAGCTCGAGTGTATGGGTATACGTGGGACGGCATTAGACTGGTTTCAAAGCTACTTAAGCAATAGACACCAACAGGTTCTATGCAATGGATTCTTGTCTAGATTAAAATTAATTAAATATGGGGTCCCACAAGGATCGATTCTTGGCCCTCTCCTTTTCCTCTTGTTTATTAATGACCTGCCTGGTGCTTCCCCCTTTTTACACTTTCTGCTTTTTGCGGATGATACGAATATCTTCGCATCGCATAAATCGCTTGATATACTATTCTCATTAATGAACCAAGAGCTTAACAAAGTATATGATTGGTTTAAAACGAACAAGTTATCCCTCAATATAAGTAAGACGAATTATGTTTTATTCCGCTCCCATCGCAAACAGACAATAGTGCCTAGTGACCCTATTACTTTGAATAATATTCCAATACCGCAGGCGGTCTCTGTGAAATTCCTTGGTGTCTATGTTGACCAATTCTTAAAATGGAACGATCACATTGAAAATATCTCGCTAAAAGTTGCCAAGAATGTAGGCATATTATCCCGAATTGCTTACCTGTTGCCCACCCACATACGTGTTAGTCTATATTATTCCATTGTCCATCCATACCTCACCTACTGCAATATGATATGGGCTTCTAACTACGCAATAAGGTTAAAACGATTAAATATTCTTCAAAATAGAGCTCTTCGTATCATAACCAATCACTCGCAACATTATCCAGTGCATTCTCCTATCGACTCGGCATACCGGCAAACACGCATTCTAAGACTTGAACAAATAACCATACAGCAAACCAATGAATTTATGCACAAATATACGTATAACCAACTACCTTCATCATTTAATGATTATTTTAAACTTACATCTGAAACCAATCCCTATGCTGTGCGCTCCTCAGCAAACTATAGACCTGTATACTCTCGTACTAATACTCGGAAATTTTCAATTAGAAGTGCCGGACCGCGTGCCTGGAACAATATTCCCAAAGACTTACGATGTCTAATCAATTTTAACCTATTTAAACGTAGACTACGTGCTTACTTGATCGACTGTGGTACGACATGCTAATTTCTGTTTGTACAACTGTGCATGTTAGTTAACTAGTTAAGGCTTGTCATAGATAAAAAAAAGAATACAATAACATTATATTAACTTCTGCCACTGCACAATATATGATGAATGGGTGACCCTGCTAGCCGGGACTTGTTCCCTTTAGGGTTTTTTCTGTTCCCATTGTTTTCCTCAATTGCTGAATTTGTGTTTGTTCACACTATCTGCTGCTTTTGATGGAAATCAATAAAATATATGGTTATGGTTATGGTTATGGTTAATACAGTAAAATGGAAAAACAGATAGTGTGCATAACTGCAGGGTCCGATTTGTCAAAAAAGAAGCAGGGGGGTCGGATATCTATATAAAAATGACTAAGCCAAACAGACTGGCGGCTATCTTGTTTGACATGTGGGGGGGGGGGAAACTTTTGAACTGATCTGATAAAAAAGATGTGTTTTCAGTTGGAGTTTTAGCTAAAGTAGCGGGAAACTTTTGAACTGAACTGGTAAAAAAGATGTGTTTTCAGTTGGAGTTTTAGCTAAAGTAGCCTACTAATAGGAAACAGGGCCGTTTTTAGGGCGGTGGGCCCATGGGCGCCCAATATAGTGGGGCCCCTTCTGCAGCGGATTTCTTGCCTTTGCCGATGCACAGTCTTCAACAGGGACAACCCGCATACCAACGGTTAAAACATGTCATACTGACTCATACATGCAATTGCGTGTTAAGGGCAATGTATGAATTTTTTTTTCAATTTAAAATATATAAATGAAAATAAATTGGGAACGTCATTTTGCTTATAGCCTAAATAAAGTGTCTTCTATTATATTAATAGGTAAACATTAATTTCTCAAATACAAAACAAAAGGATAAGCTTTAAAATTCTTAGCCAGTTTTTAACAGAAGTTGTTGATACATACAAACAAACAAAAACTAGAGGTAAGCCGTAACCGGGACCTTCAAACTAAAAGCAGATAGCTTGAGTAAGTTAATTAGGTCAAATGAACTTTTAACACATTTGTCGAGTATTAATTGGTACATGAACTGCTCCTGAATTATGTTGCAGCTTCTGGCGTTCGACCATAATTAGTAGGAGACATGCGTTTTGATGACGTGCTCTTGTTTGAATATATTCTGCTATTCCACAACAGAGTGAGACCCAACTGAGCGGGAACGTTGTTGAACTGTTCGACAACAACTGCAGTATCGCCAGTGACACCAGGAATTATGAGCCTGCATTTTTGCCATCGTCCACGTGAGAGAAGATGTACTTAGATCTGTTGCTTAAGGAAAGCAGTAAGCGTCTTTCCAAGTACTCTCTCATTTTGAGATGTGCTTTTTTTTACTTAACTTGCGTTTTTGAAAGTCACTAGGCTGATTAGTGGCCTTATGTCGATCTAAACTTCGATTCATATCTGTCGGCTGAAATTACTGCGACATTTCAAATTATATCATGTATGATGTAATACTGAGTTGCAAATTCTGACTGTATGATATAAAGGTCGAATCCTATAGGTCTCAAAGCCGCTACCAGCACAGAAATGACAGTCTATACAGCTGTGGAGTGTGGACTGATATAGATGTGAATTGTAGGTCACTCGAGGTCAAAAGCCCCAGCGAGTGCTGGATCTCAGACAGAATACCCACGGAAGACCTTTACCCCACAACTGGATGCTAGTGGCTTTGGAGCCGATATGCCTGAGGGTGCTGGCTTGAGCACGGGCTTCTGTCCATACGTTGTCTGCTGTATGTGGACCGAGCCCCGAGGTCATGCCCTGTGAAATAGGCCCTATCTCTATACCCTGCTTCTGCCTACAACAGTAGACGACCTCAGTTTGAGTTAAAGTAAGATCATCTCTCAACAGCTGTAGATGCCAAGTTGTTGTATCGTCTCAGAGCCTGTCAAAGGATAACCTAATTCTTAAAAAGTGTATCACAATATCAACCTACACAAGGGTACCGACTGCAGATAATAAATAATTACTGAATTACTAGGCAGTATTGGAGTCGGTTGGTTTAGCACTGTGGCTAATAAATTTGAGGGGGTCAGCCAAAGGCTAGAAGCGCGGGGGTCAAAACAAGAAGCTGGGGTCCAACCCCCTTACCCCCCGGCAAATCGGACACTGCTGCAATTTACTGTCGAACCGCTCTAAACTCTCCTTTTCCTGTGCCGAGCTGTCTTAACTTGGCTATGATACAAAGAAGAATAATAAATCCTAAAGTTTTCCGGTGCCCATGTCGTTAAACAGTTACGCCGGCTAAAGCCGTACTCATATAGCTGTTTACTTAACCCTTTCGCCAGCGCATAAGTCAACTCTGGCAATAAATTAGGATATAATATTTTTCAAGAGAACAGTCGGGTGACGTCTAAGGCCTTTTGTAACCTGATTTCTGAACTCGCGACGATTCTTTCAAACCAGTGACTCAGAAGCGTAAAGTCTTCATTTCGTCGTGGATGTTTTGGAAGCTGAAACGTACAACAAGCAGCTCAATATATGCTCGCGGTATGATCTACTCTTTTCAGTGTTTAATTGATTGATTGATTGATTGATTTATTGATTGATTGATCGCCATCAGCTTACAAAATACACAATCAGGAGTAAATCAAAAGAGTGTCAATGGAGAAGGGTGCTAACATAATCAAGTAGTCTAATGCTTGAAAAAGGAAAGTTGTTTCCTATTTAATCATTTGTTTCACGGAAATCTATGGTTACTTAATTTATGCATGACTTAATAGAATCGAAATTGAAAACTGAAGAATTCATAAAGCTCTACTTAAAACTAAGCGCAGGACATCAGCTTAATCACAAGCGCTGCGTCAAGTCAGAAGATTTGAACGGCTTTAGAGAATGGTATTTATAGTTCTTAATTTTGTTTCAATTGATCATAAACTACTACCAAAATTTTGCACGTTTTATTATCATTATGCAGAAAAACAATATTAATAATAATAACAATGATAGTAATAATACTCTGAGGCCTGCTGAGATGGCGCTTCAGATACAAATGATGATGCTGATGATGAAGGTGATATTATTATTATTTTTAATAATAATAATTAGGGCCATTCCGGACACCTTTTTTTTTACATTAGTTAATATTGAAGTCCCTGAGGGATACTGTATACCTCGGGGCAAAAAAAAAAAAAATAATAATAATAATAATAATAATAGTAATAATAATAATAATAATAATAATGATAATAATAATAATAATAATAATAATGATGATAATAATAATAATAATAATAATAATAATAATAATAATAATAATAATAATAATAATAATAATAATAATAATAATAATAATAATAATATAAAAAGATAGTAATATAGCAATCCGATCGGTGACCTCGCTGGCACTGTCCGCCTTTAGGGCATTCAGGCGTGAGCACCGATCTCCTCCAATGAACCATACTGGGAAATGTTGTTTTAGCCGATCCACAACGCGAGGCGCTACTTACTAGATGGCGCAGGGGTGGCGCAGTGCAATGCCCAGAGGGTGGTCTTGCCCACAAACGGCAATTATTGGATAGAGTCCTGAAGAAGAAAAAGAAGAAGAAGAAGAAGAAGTAGAAGAAGAAGAAGGAGAAGAAGGAGAAGGAGATTGCCACAGTTATTACTATTATTACTATTACAGCTGCTACTACGACCACTGGCGTAAACTTGTCCAAAATATGTAAAATGTAAATGTTCGCGATTTTCTATAGCGACCGTATATGGCTTCGACCCTGCTCATTTTTCAATGAATTGATCGGGTGAGATCCTTCACCACCGCTTGCCCGTTTGAATGGGTGCCACACCATTTAAGGTCCCCGTGTTTGAATCGTTGGGGGGCATGGGTTCTGGACCAGAGGTTAAAAAATTTCTAGATAAAAAGTTGTTTTGTTGTTGTCTTTTTTTTGTTTTGAGGGTTTTTGTTGTTTTGGATGTTTTTTAAGATTTTCGGATTTCGGATCATAAACATCTTGGAAAATGGCATGTAGAAGAGCTCCAACTCAGTTTAATTCAGTTGCGATTTTCCAAAATTAAAAATCATTAAATCAATGTTATTAAAATAACTTCTAAAAAATAAGAAATTAATTTTTAAACAAAAAAACAAACAAATTTTGTGTTTTCTCTTTCCTTCTTTTTTAAAAACCAAAATCCGAAAAAACTTTTTTCATCGCTGGACTGGACCGTCAGACGAGGCTTCAGGTGTTACGTTAATGCGTATGAAATGGGGCGTTTTGTTTACATGCATGTTTGTTTCATTTTGAAGATTTTGAAGATAAAAATGAATCTTTGTTTTAATTATGAATTTCTGATTGTATTTCAGTTCTGTGTCGCTGTTTTCTGCTTCTGAAGAAATTTGTCTATACTGAAACATAATATTTTAATATTTGAAGAAATTTTCCTCTCGATTTTTTTGGGGGCATTGCCCCGGCTCCTCAATTATTGGGGGCCACGTGCCCCGGCTGCCCCCACCCCAGAGTCTACGCCTATGACTACGACTACAACAAAAACTATTACAAATACTGCTACAGTTACTAATTTTAGTACTTCTACTGATAATACTGAGTCTACTGCATTCTTATGGCACTGGCTTGTCGCTAAGACCTAGGTTAGGACAAATTAAGTATCATGTGCTTTCGCCTTCTGTACTCCTCCTATAAATTTGGAGTCGTCTACTACGGAAGGATTTGCCAGATTGCTACATCATTTAAATCACTTGCTAAGGCAGATTATTTTACTGTGGTCTTTATGCAATTCGTCAGATGAGTTTCTCTATTATTGTAACTACGTAAATCTGTAATAGGATCGCATTTTTTCAAGTGCTGCGTTGCATCGTGCCTATTTTTCCTCTTTTGTACGAAAATTGAATAATGTGCATCGACCCGATTTCCATACTACACGCAGGTATAATATATATATATATATATATATATATATATATATATATATATATATATATATATATATATATATATATATATATATACATACACACACACACACATATCCTTTCGAGAGGATCTTAAAATGAGCTCTGTAAAAGCTACATGTTAGTTACATAATACATACATTTGAGTGACTTTTCATCATCCTCTTGCGGGTGTCCTTTATGGATTACCCCTCACATCGCAACAAGGTCAAGCCCTTGGAGAGACTTTTCGACGAGCATTTATCTTCAAAGCGTGACATCGTTTTATGACATCCGTATAACACTTGGCAAACTTTCTTCGTTGATCTTGTACACTTTCTGCAGGCATGTATACCAGCATTGTGCTCTTATAAGTGAGACTGGGGAGAGAGAGAGTGAGACAGACAGACAGACAGACAGACAGACAGAGACAGAGAGACAGAGACAGACAGAAACAGACAGAGACAGACAGAAACAGACAGAAACAGAAACAGAGACAGGGACAGATGGAGAGAGACAGAGAGACAGAGAGAGAAAAAAAAGAGAGAGAGTGAGAGAGTGAGGCGAAGAAGGTCGACCCTGGTATTATATCTAAGTACTAAATAATATAATGTGTACGCTTTCTTAGTGGGACATTGTAGCCGCTTGGTGAGAGTGCTCGCTTTGTAACAAATAGAGACAAATTTGATCATCCTCCCTGAGACGGTCACTCTGTTGGGACCTTGATCAAGTCCTTCACTCACAATTGCTCAGCGCCATCGATTGCTGTATAGGCTTTTATAGAAGGCATTTTAAGAATCTCTCAAAAATACTGCAGTGCTGCGGATGGCTGTCTAATGTCTACGTATATATTTACGCGCCAGTTGCCAGAGGCGTCTATCCTCCCTAAAGTCATTGGAGCAACTTCCTCTCCTCTTCCGCTTCCACTTCTCCCCCCGCCTATTTATGATGGCGCATACAGTGCCACTGACAGATTTCCCCCCTTCTATTTTTGGCTGGACCATTTTCTCCAAGGTTTCTATGGAGTAGACGCCAATGCCAGTGGCGCTATGTACGGTGTATCAATCATTGATTAATGCTTGGTAATTAGATAGTGGCGCTCAATAAATGTCCAATAATAACTTTCATTCACGCATATGCATACATGCAAAGACTTATATACAAATACGTACATACCTACGTACACATGCGTAGTCATAGGCGTACATTCATACACACAGAGCATACATAGGACTACATAGAACGGTATCAAGGTACATATCCGTATACAAACACTTGCGTAACTATCGAACAGCTTGGTTTGAAACTACGTTACCTTTATATAACTGTTTTAATAACGATTGCGTCCGGCCATAACTCGTTTTTCTGCCTTTAACTTGGGCTGTAAAATTTGTTAGACCGTTTATTTCTGAAGGCTTCTCTAAACTTATTTTTGACCTCGCTTAAAAATGGCACTCCTGAGGCTTGAATCTTCATTCTCTCGTGATTGTCTTAGAAGTTGAACATCAACAACCAGCATCGATACACTCACGGCGAAATTCACTTTTGATTGAATGATCAATTGATTGGTCTCTTTATTGATCACTAGCAGCAAAATTCACAGACAATCTGGTTTTCATCAACAGGTGTCAAAGGTAGAGTTCAAGATGAACCACATGGGTGTTCTCCGCTGGCGAACTTCATGTTGCCCACAGGAGCCACTTTAGTTGCTGCTGCTGCTACAACAAAACCTACTAGTAGTGGTGGTAATACACTGCTGCTGCTGCTAAGACTAATACAACTACTGATGCTACTACTACTATCACTACTACTGCTGCTGCTGCTACTACTACTGTTACTACTAGTGCACCTAATGCTATGGCTACTAATATTACTATGCGGTGTAACTTTTCATTTCAGGCATATTAAATCGATGCAATGGAATCGCATTTGAAATGGGCGGACTATCTGATCCTCGTCGGATTCCTCGTCATCTCTCTGGCCATCGGAATCTACCACTCGCTGACAGGAGGTCGACAGAAGACGATCGATGAGTTCATAATGGCCAATCGACAACTCAAGGTCATTCCGACGGCCATTTCGTTGCTCGCTTCCGTGCTGTCGGCCATCTTGTTGCTAGGAATGACGGCCGAGATGTACAGCTACGGAGTCCAGTTCCTTATCTGCATCATCTTCGCTGCACCACTGGCTTTGTTCATTGTCGAGCGCTTTATTGTTCCGTGGCTGTATCCGTTGAAGTTGGTCAGCATCTACGATGTAAGTAAACTCTGCTTTTTATTTCGTTACTGTAATGCAATGACATTGCAGTAGGCTATGTTGTACTGCAGTGATTTGTAATTGTAAGATTTCATATAGCATCATTGTACAGTGATAACATTCTAGGATGCTTTTAAATGTCGGAGTGCGTCTTATATGTATCGCACCATCAAAGCATTAATCTTTATTTTTTACTGGTTATCCCACTACAACTGTAATATTGTCAGGCAACTTAGAGCAGTACAAATAACGTAATTGTATATTTTATTACAACTGTAATTGTAAGTCTTACTGTAATTACAAGGGTGCTTGTAATTATGATTGTTCTTGTACAATTATACTAGAACAAATATGCAGCGAAGCATGGAAGCCTCTCATAATGTAAATGTTGTCACCACAGAATATACGCCTACCCTTTTAGCCTAAGCTATTGCTTGCGTAATTGAAAATGAGAGGCAAAAAATAACTTGTACGTTAGACTTTGAAAGAACTCACTTTCCAGTTAATTGATTACTGCAATGTGTGCGTTTTTTAGTACTTGGAAAAGCGATTTATGTCAAAGAGCATCAAGATTTTTGGTTCTTCGTTGGGAATTTTAGCTGCGGTAAGGGACAATTTATGTGCACATTCAACTGATTCAAACTGAAAGTTTCACACACACAGTCTCCATAAAGGCAGGCAAGGTCATAATTTCATTTATAAAATTGAAGAGAAATGTTTCCTTCAGGCTGTTCCCGCAAAGGATATGGTGGGGTCCGCGAGAGAGTTCTAAAAATATTCATTAACTCTTCTAGCAATAACATCCTAAATTTGACTTTTTTAATACTTGGGTCCGTGAGCTATGTCTAGAGAAAAAAGGGTCTCTGGTCCAAAAACTTTGAAAACCACTCCTATAGATCATCAGAGATTTCGGAGACTTAGAAAAGTCGTCCAAAGTCTTTCTAAGAAGGTCACCCAGATTTTATACAAGGTAAACTTCTGGTCCTGAATACAACTGGACAAAAGTAGATATAATTAGAATATATAGGCCCTAAGTGGATTTGATATAAATGGATATGAGTGAGTGAGAGCATATAAGTAAGTGTATACAAATGTGGATGTGAATGAATGTAAGTGAATAAGAGGGGATGAGGCGCATATAAATAGTCAAAGTGGATATTAGTGTGAATGTGAGTGAATATAATTGGACATGTCGATTAAAATGGAAAAAAGTGTACATAAATGTGGATTTGAGTGGACTGAAGTGGATAAATATCAATAAGTCAAACATGAATCGATATAAGTGGATGTAAGTGGATATAGGTGAATGTATGTGGATATAAGGGGGAAAATTGATATAAGATAGAATAGAATATTCTTTATTAAACCAATTTCGAACCGCATTTTGTGTACATAAACACATAAAAACATTCGCACAGCCCTGCAAAACTAGCCGTGACAAAACCTATATAGTGTTAAACAGAGAGTTATTCATCAAGTTATAAGTACCGCACCCTAGTTAAGAATGTTTTTCTCATGAGACTGTCAGCCGAAGAAATGTCTCGGTCATGGGCTCGGGTCGGAGTGCATATCCGGTGACCTTTACAGGTGGAAGCAGACTGTGCAGGACATGCTCTTCATTAACCAGAACTTCCAAGAAAAGGCGGTTGTCGGCCAAGCTACACAGCCGCTGAATGGACGGAGAGTAATCGGGGAGGTAACCACGTCTTATCGAGCGTCTAAGGATGGCTCCCAGCCTCTCACGCTCGCTCTCGGTTGTGAAGTCCCACCATACCGGGGAGGCGCAGAGCAACCTTTACAGGTCCGTGGCTTTGACAGCGTCGTGTATACTTGGCCCTCTCAGACCATGGGCCGATGGTGTTCGAAATGCGAAGGACGATTGACGAGCCCGGGCACATATGTGGTCTATATGGGTTCTAAAGTTAAGATCTTTAGAGAAGACAACACCTAGACTTGTTATACTAGCGACCCTTAGGAAGCCCCTGCACCTCGGCTGTAGTTGCGTCGATACCCAGACCCGTCCACGGCCTACGTACTGGCATTTCTGAGGACTTCTTAATGTTTAATTTCAGATTACACCTGGAAACCCATTGGGATATGTGGTTCATTTCTGTAGGTATTGTTGCACTATTTGACAAGGTACCGGTACTAAGAGATATGTGTCATCAGCATATTTTAGTATAAGGTTGTGAGGATGCACTGGCTTAAGGCCAGAAATAATTGTGGTGAAGTTCGTTGGCCCGAAGCTTTCGTTGATTAAGTGGATCAAAGGAGATATAGGTATCGATGTGAGTGGATATAAATCAATCACTAAAAGTGAATTAAAATGGTTAAAGGTGGCTAAAAGCAGATGTAAATCGATTAAAGTGTAAAGTAATGTAAGACGATGAAGGTTAGGGAAGGTGAGGTATGGTTAATGTTAAGATACTGTAGAGTAAGGTTATGCATCATTATGATACAGAAAATATGGGTAAGATGCTACAAGATAAGGTAAAATATTACAGAGTCGGGCAAAGAAAAATAAAATAAGATAACGTGTAGGCAATTCGTGAAAATAAGAGTAACTTCGCCGCTGATATGTCTCGTTAAGGTAACTTGGGGCTAGGTGGACATTTATAGAGCCGATTTTGGAGACCGTCAAAGCGCTATGAACATCTAAGAGATCTGAACAAGTGCGTCTTGTTAGGTGGGATAGGTATCGTAAGTTATGGAAGGAGAAGATGAGGTTATATAAGTTCGCACAGAGTTATTATTCGCCAACGCCTTCAAAGAAATTGATTTTGCGGTCAGTTTGGTAGCGAGGGAGTAACTTAAGCGATTTCCGTCTCGAGTAATGTAAGGAAAGGACTAATATTTTTCTGCAAAGAACGGTTCAATATCTGTAGTTTGGTCAGGGAGTGCAGGGTCACAGGTGCCTGTTATTGTAAACCGAAAGGATCTTTATTTTGTGTTTCTCTCTCTCTCTGCATGCTGTATTTCTCTTTGTGTCTTTTTGTCTGTCTGCCTGGCTCTAAAAAAGCCGCCATTCTGGATATCTGTTTCCCGGTCTCTCTGGCTTTAACTGCCTCTCTCTCTCTCTCTCTCTCTCTCTGTCTCTTTCTCTGTCTCCTTCTCTGTCTCTGACTCTGTCTGTCTGTCTGTCTCTCTCTTTCTGTATGTTTCTCTCTTTTCTGTGTCAATCACTCCCAACGTCCTTGATTCGCTGATTTATTTAAGTATAGATATCTTTGATTGGAGCAATGATGGTTGCTCTTCCGGTGTGAGGGTGAGGGTAGGCGCTCCCAAGGGGCCACATGAGGTTTTTCTAAGCTAGCACAGTCACATTGCAATCGATGTGATTTATATAGAGCCAGTTCTACATGGATGATGACATGGAATTATGATTTGTTGATTTCTGAAGATGGCGTGATTCCAAGTAATTGAAACGGGTTTTTGTATCGTCCATTGTCTAGAGGTTCTTTTACCATCTGTGTCCGCTCCATCTCCTTCCACGCTGTCACTACTTCAATTCACGCCCTTATCTGCATCAGGGTGGCTTTGGTAATGTTATCATTGCTGGACTTTGACTAGCTAATATTCTGAAGCTTCGGTCTGTTCTTGATCACGATGCCCGTCTTATTGGCGGTGTCCCCAGGTTTTGCAATATAGCTTCCTTTATGCGGGATACTTTGGACTGGCCTCCTTCCAGCAGCGTATTCAGTTTAAGATCCTGACCCTTATGCGTCATTGTCTTGTCGGCTCTGACCCATCATATCGTATGAATTTCAGCATTTCGTTCTCCTTTGTCCCGGGTCGTGGTGTTCTTTCGTCCCATGGACTTCTGACTGTTCCCACTTGAAGTGGCCTTATAAATGACAGATTGCTATTAGTTCAAAGGTAGTTCTACAGCTGTTCTGTTCTTAGGTTCTGTTTATGGGAGTGGTGATGTATGCACCGTCAGCAGCTCTAGAATCCGGTATTTACAAACAATGCTTATCGTGTTTTCTTTGTGCCTTTCCTTCATTCTCATCATCATGATCATTATCACCACCACCACCTTCACCGCCGCAGCCACCAACATCATCATCGTCAATAAATACATCATCACTTTGATCAAAATCGTCATCATCATCGCAATCGCCAATTGAAATAAAACAAATAAATGAATAAATGATTAATCGATGTTTATTCTTTCATCAGCCACTGGTTTGCCTCTTTCCGTTTCAATTCCACTGATGGCCGTTGTATCCGTTGCCTATACAGCTCTCGTAAGTACACAACGCCTGAATAGCATTGGGTGTTTAAAAGAATGTTAAAACTGTAATTGTAGTTGTAATCGTACATTTATAAAAGCGCCATCGAATGATTGCAAGGCGCACCCGACCCAAGTCAGTGCTATCGTTTAAAAATAATTATATGGTCTTCAGGCGTTTAAGGGGAATGAGAAAGGCTGAGGAGCTCGAGCCGCAATTCCTGCTTATGACGATTCTAATTAACGGGGCCAACATAGGGGCACCCAGAAGGCCTCTGGCAGCCGAGGGGAGAGTAGAGCGAACAAGGAGTGAAGAAAGCAAGGTACAGAAAGTCTTGAGGTATGACAGGCTACCCCAACCAAGCAGTTGCGCATAAGAGTTAAATTTTGAACTGAATGCGTTGTTGCACAGGAAGCCAGTCGAGAGTGTCCCGAATGCAGGCATTTATGCGGACAAACGTCAGGAGACCACCAATAACGCGGGCAGCAGCGTTAAGTATAAGCACTAAGTATTAAGTATTAAGCATTACATGATATATTTAGTGATTAAATAAATTATTTAATGAGCACAGAATTGAACGAGTGAACCAACAAAATCAAACTAAAAATCAATCAATCAATCTTCAATCACTACTAATCTGTCAAGTGTCTTAGACACTCGCGAAAAGCCAAGAAAAAATAGATTAACGGTCTGTAGGTACAGTTATTTTGCTAGTGGCCCAGTCACTTCCATGCGATCGCAATGAATTTGATTTTCAGAAAGCAATAGTGTCGATTTCAGAGGGATATTTTATGACTGTAGGGTGGAATGCGAGCTGTGATATGGACGGATGTCTTTCAGTTTTTCATCATGATTGGTGGAATGATTGCCATCATCGTCAAGGTATCTAATAAAACTACTTAATGACGATAACGATGACGCTGAAGGCGACGATGATGACCCAAATCAATGAGCTAGAAATTAATATAATTATAATAGACCTACAATCTTGCGCAGCCCATCGCGGTTCTCTCCAACCTTTCTATTGGAGCAGAGTATATTCCTCCTCAGTGGAAGAAAAGTTGCATCACTCCTGTCCCAAAGGTTTACCGCCCGAAGACGGAGGCAGATTTCAGACCAATATCAATCACTTCAGTCCTCTGTCGGATACTTGAGAAGATCGTGATGCGCAAATATTTCTATCCGGTGTTGATGGACGAATAAAACAATCACGACTTTTTAACGATCAATTTGCGTTTCGGCCCACTCGGTCTACTACTGCCGCAGTTAGTTCATTAACGCATCAACTCACTGAAATGCTGACGTCCAGCGCCTATGTACACCTGATAGCGCTGGATTTTTCAAAAGCATTTGATACGGTGAGGCATGACCATCTGGCTGAACAGATGGCGGATTTACCGATTCCCGCCGCTCCTTACAATTGGATCATTGCGGCCCTCCACCAACGACAACATTGCACTAAGTTTAAAGGAATTACCTCTGCGGCGATTGAAATCAACTGCAGTATTGTTCAGGGATCTGGAACTGGTCCTATACTGTTCTTAACAGCAATTTCCAAACTCAAACTTAAACATCCAACTAACCGGATACTCAAGTACGCGGACGATACCTATCTCCTGGTTCCTGCTGCCAACGGCAATTTGATAAACTCGGAAATCAGGCACATCGAGATCTGGGCTGCGAGATGTAATCTAAAGCTTAACCAAGCAAAGACCCAGGAAATGGTTGTCCGTAAGCCGAGATCAAAACTGAATGAAAACCAGCCGATAGAGGTCGCTGGTCTTACCAGTGTCAGACGTATGAAGATCTTGGGTGTCACGCTCTCCGATAACTTCTGCTTTGATGTGCATGTTGACAATCTATGCGCTGGTGCAAGACGGTCGATGTATGCGCTATTATCCCCTCTTAAGCATACTATTTATACTTTGCGACCTCGTGTTCATAATCGGGTTCTCCCGACTGCTGACAGTCTGGCTCGCAAATCTTTCATAGTTAGGATGATTTTCACCGGAATATAGGCCTTAGTACTTTAACCTGGACGTGATATACACGTGTAAACAAAAATGCGGTTAGCAGTTGGATTAATAAAGGATATACTTACTTGCTTACTTACAAAAAAACGAGTTGAAGGTATGTGACATTCAAATGAACTGGTTTATCTTTTTCGAAGGGATTAATTGTCGTCGGAGGAATAACAAACGTATTCAGACTGGCTGGGGAAGAAGGTCGACTGGTCTTGGCTAAGTAATCATCGTTCATCACCATCATCGTCATCATCATCATCACCATCATCCTCATCATCATCCTCATCATCCTCATCCTCATCATCATCATCATCATCATCATCGTCATCATCATCATCACTAGCACACTTTGACGACGACATCCACTATGACCACCACGACTAACACGATCACCATGACCCTCACTACCACCGTTATAGTCGTCATCCTCCTCATCATCATCATCATTAGCATCAACATCATCATCAGTGTCACCACTGTCATTATCATTGACATCATTATGCCGTAATTATCATAATCATCATATCAAGATCATCATTATCATCATGATCACCGTCATTTTCATCATGGTAATCGTTGTGTTAACCGTTTCTTCCTCTCCCTACCTTATCATCTTTATTGTATTTCGTTAACTGACGGAATTCATAGTTTAGATGTTGGACAGTTTCAGTTTCGATCCGCGAGAGCGCAACACTGTTTGGAGTCTTGTCATTGGAATGACTATCAATTGGATTAACGCATGCGGTTTTTCACAGGCAGCCGTTCAGAGATTCTCGGCCGTCGACACACTGTCTAAGGCGAGGACGTAGGTGTCGAACATCTTTCTCATACATTAGTCAGTGTTTAGTCTAATTTGTTTAGTAATGTAATGTAATGTAAAATAAGCATTTGTAAAGCGCTTCTCGCAGCAGAGCTATTCAGAAGCGCTCTCAACGTGATAGGCTTGTGTAAAAAGAAAGTCTTTAGGTCTTGAAGGTTTTTAAGTATTTAAGTGAAGCTGGTGAAAGCGCCCCGAGGATCCTGCTCCGGATCATAGAAGGGAGTTCATTCCACAGTGAAGGGGCAGCCAAAGCAAAGGCCCGATCCTGAGCTAATGAGGTTCGCGACCGAGGTACAAACAAGTCCAATTGGTCAGGAGAACGAAGGGAGCGAGCGGAGCGTGAAGGGATTGGTTTGATCATCATTTCAGAAAGGTATATAGGCGTTAAGCATAACTGGTGTCCAGTAGATCATATGGCACAGTAATCGAATGGACAGAGCGCTCATTTTGAAAGCGAAGAACAGAGGTAAAACCTCCACTCAGGCGATGACTGTGTTAGGACCTTGAGGAAGTGTTTCACCCCACAATTGCTCAACGGCATTCATGTTCTGCGAACATTCGTTGGTGCAGTTCTGAACTTTGGAAGGAGAGCAATATCAAATAGTAAATTTGAATTTGGCGTTAAAGGGTCTAAAACAATTGTTATAGTGTATCTTCATCATTATCGTTATCATCATCTACGTTGTTATCATCGTTATTCATTTTCTGTCATCACTACCGATCGTGATAACCATCCTCCTTCTCATCCTCCTCATTAAACGGGTTATGGAATTTGATTGAGGCGCTATATTCATACATACAATATGTCATAATGGAGACAATAATAAGGTCGTAAAACTATGTTCTTACGTAAGCTCGTGCATTCGTACATTATTTATACATGTACATCCTTACGCATAATTTCTCGTCATATTCAAAACAAACGGTTCTTCTATATATTGAGAACTGATCTTCTCCTGTAGAACGGTTCTGATAAACATTCCTTCCTTGACCATAATGTTCGTGATGGCCTGCCTCAATGGACTGATCATCGTCGCTTACTATTCGAGCATCAAGTGCGATCCTCTGGCCAACAAAGACATCGCAAATCCTAACATGGTCAGACAACTATTACTTGTCGCTGCTAGCTGCTCTTGTGTTGCTAAGAATGGATTAATAAAAATTGGCGCTACATTTGACCACTCTCATTGTATTACATTACATTACAAATTGTTAATAAGTTCAAACAATATGAAGTTATAATTTCAACCTGAATGATCTGTACAGTTGTTTTGTTAAATTACGTTGGGTAACAATCTTTTACTTTAAAATTGAGAATAACGTGTGTGGTTTATTTGTACAGTTGCTTCCCTATTTCGTTGTCTCAATTTTCGCTGACTCACCTGGATTTGCGGGGCTATTCCTCTCCACACTTTATGGAGGAGCGTTGAGGTCAGGACTTAATTAATTATTTAGCTGTAGTAGTAGTAGTAGTAGTAGTAGTAGTAGTAGTAGTAGTAGTAGTAGTAGTAGTAGTAGTAGTAGTAGTAGTAGTAGTAGTAGTAGTGGTGATGTTCATTGCTTCTTCATTCACTTTGACACTTCCGAGAAGAAGCTACTTCTCTTCAATCGTAGCTTCCCTCCGTGCTTTTTTCTAGAAAAAAAATGTTCAGGGACTGAACAATATGTTCCGGAAATGAACAAGTATGGAAGGGCTAAAATCCGGAGGAAAACGGGACTGGGGTTTGCAGGGGTCTCAAAAAACACTGAAAACAGCTGACAACCATGAAATTAAATTAAAATAACAAAATTATTGTTTTATTATAAAAAATAAATTATTTTTAGTAACTGAAGAAAGGTGCCAGAACGCCGTTCCGGCTGAAAAAACTGGCTTCTCTTAATTTGCTTCGATCTTACGTCTCATTCACGTTTTCTTTCTCTGACTACACTCTGGTTCTCTTACTTTCACTTGTCTTCTCGTGCCTATCCTATGTAGTCTGGAAAAAGGCCTTGGATTTCCACTTCGTAACTCTGGATAATCTCTCTAAAATACGCAAATCACACAATGCTCGTCAATTAGCAGGGTCTCTGCGCTTAGCTTTTTGAGTAAAAAGTCATAAAATTTGATAATAAGCGTTCACAACGCTTGATTACTTTGCCCTGGATTACCATACAATGTCCAATTTGTCTGATTGTGTTTGCATAATTAAGTACCGTGTCTTCGTCGCTAAGTGGTTCAGCCGCAAACTGCTGGGAGGATATTCTCAAATGGAAACTAAACCACCTGCCAGAAACAAGGAAGGCTTTCATCAGCAAGCTCTTAGGTAACCATTCAGTACTTATTTCGCTATAGTCGGTTCCTTGTGCCCAATTGGTTAGGACGTTCTCCTTATTATGCGGGGAGTAGGGGTTCGAGCCTACCAACTCACCCTGTAGGACATAATTTGCTCAGTACCATCGATGGAAACCCTGTTCAGTAGGACATAATTGCTCAGTTCCATCAATGTTCTTTTATGATCTTTTGGGCGATGATGAACTTTAGAAGAAGGGTAATATCAAATGCAGTTGTTTAATTCCATTGTTATTAACCCATATATGCCTAAATGTGAATTTGCATGTTATGCTGATATGAGTTGTTCTTCATAGAAGTCTTATTGAGATATTAAATCACTTTTGAAAATATTTTCACAATTAGTAGTATTTTTGTTCTATAAAAGGTGATCCTTTATAAAGGATCATAGGCATACAGCAGAACTTTTACTTTGGGAAAAAAAACATTCTGCCTCAACATAACGACACCAAAATATCATAATTGTCACAGTGCACTGTTTCTACAGTTGATCAACACTTCTCAGTTACTCCGTGTGGTAGCGCACAAAGCAGTCCTTTGGGTGCAGGCCAACAGGTGCACCGCCACTAGTGCACTTCTGGCAAACGAAGTTCGCCTTCTTCTTGCAAACATCACACTGTTTTTGCTTGTCGACGTAAAGTGGCAGATGATCCAGACGATCTAGACGGATCTCGGTTGAGACCCTCCAGTCGCCAAATCGAGTGGCCCTGCCATTCGACTGCTGAATATTTAGCCTTTGTGCATACCTCTGGCTATGTACCTCGACGATCTCACGCCTGAAGCCGAGAAGGTCCAAACGGCGTTGGCTGTAGGCAGGCGATCTCTTGTACAGGTAGAATGCGTTTTGGATCGACACGTCCATCATGTAATTGAACAGTGGCCACCACCACTTCTTCGACCGGATGCTGGTACGGTAGCAGCCGATATTCTGATCCATCCGATCGGTGCCGCCCATACAGACGTTATACTGCTTGATCGCTGCAGGCTGGGTCACCAGGATTTCTTTCTTGGCAGCGCTGGACCACCTCTTGGCCTTGTCAACTGGCTGGACACCATACACGTTTGATGCAATTGTTACTGGACTGTTGTCGTGCCAGCGGATGACGATGACTTTTCCAGTCTGGTCGTAGCGATGATCAATGTGGCCGCGATCCTTCTTTTTCATTGCTGCTGGCGTGATCAGTGGACACTTGTCCGTGCGGTTCGCTCTCAGAGTTCCGGTAGCTCCAAAGCCATGGTCAGTCAGGTGGTCCAGCAGGCGAAGCGACGTAAAGAAGTTGTCGAAAAACAACTTGTACTTCGGTCCTTCAGGTAGACTATTGATGAGATCAACGACGACAGAGCCTCCTAATCCAAGCTCCTGATTTGTCACCGAACCCTTGCCCTGATAGGCTTGGAACTGTACCAGGTAGCCCAGGGTACTGTTGAGGCACCACATCTTGTTACCGAATCTAATCGGTTTGCCACGGATAAACTGTTTGCATCCATGGTGACCGAAGTACGTTACCATCGACTCGTCAATCGAGAGGTGGGTCTCATGGCGAAACATCTTCAGGAATGACTGGTTGAGAATGTTGAAGAGTGGCCGCAATTTGGCGAACTTGTCATCCTTGTCCAACCGGTTGTTGTCTGCCAGGTGGAAATAACGCATGATCTCATCGAACCGGTCACGCGTCATGAAGCCTTTGGCCAGAGAGTTACGACAGTCAGCAGCTTGTTCCCAGTACATACGGCGCCTAGGAAGCGTAACGTAGCCAGATAAGATCAGCACAGCCAGGAACGCGCGGATGTCTTTGCCGTCGACCGTGAACTGGTGATTACCACGGAACTTGGCATACAAAATGTTCTCGTTTACCATCAATTGTATTATATCTTCAGAGAAGAATTGTTCAAACCAGATGGTAGGAGTCCAGTCCTCGTCCACAGCACGCAACCCTCGCCTTGTACCAGTAGCTTCGAACGCTTCTGCTGCACATGCCGGTAGATCGTCCTTGGTCCACTTCCTGGCCCCTGACTTCGGCTTAGAACTCGCTGGGGTCCTTCGCCTCTTCGTCGATGACGGTCCTGGAAGTTCGTCGTGAGATGACTCCTCGACGTCTTCCTCATCACTGTCATCGCTCGGTCGCATCCAATAGTAGCGGTTGGTTCTGATGACAACTTCAGCCTCGGCCTGCAGTTGATGTCCGTTCAGGTTGTCGATCAGTCCACCCTGATCCTCGTCCGCGCTGTCCTCGTCCGTCTGAACGCCATCTGGCGGCGTGATGTAAATGTCTGGGTTGTCAATAGTCCAAGAGCATTAGATCAAAATGTGATGAAAGGTGGAAATTTCTCATAACAAGCTGAATTTTTCAGGATAGGTCTAGGAATATGAGTAGAATAACATACTAAAAGTCCCCGAGAATCCCTCTGGAGCTCTTTCCAAAATCCAAGATGGCGTCCAAAATGGCTGTCATTGGATCATAATGTGCTAAAACCTGAAAGTAGCTCCTCATAACAATCTGAATGTCTCAGGATAGGTAAAGGAATATGGGTAGAATAACATACTAAAAGTCCCCCATATCCCCCTGGAGCTCTTTCAGAAATCCAAGATGGCGTCCATAATGGCCGTCATTAGATCATAATGTGCCAAAAGCTGAAAATAGCTCACAACAAGCTGAATTTTCCAGGATTAGGTCTAGGAGCATGAGTGGAATAACATACTAAAAATCCCTGAATCTCTGAAGCTCTTTCCAAAATCCAAGATGGCGTCCAAAATGGCCGTCATTAGATCATAATGTGCTAAAAGCTGAAAATAGCTCATAACAAGCTTAATTTTCCAGGATAGGTCTAGGATCATGAGTGGAATAGCTTACTAAAAATCCCTGACAACCCCTGAAGCTCTTTCCAAAATCAAAGATGGCGTCCAAAATGGCCGTCACTAGATCATTATGTGCCAAAAGCATAGTTTGCTCTAAGGCTTCCATCTGTTGCAAGTGCAACCTGGCAGATTTGGTATACTTAAGATGTCCTGCAGCATGGAAAAGTGGAATCATTTGCCTCACAAACCAGAGGTGTAGCTTCCAGTCTCCTAATTGTTCATTCATATAGAGAATTTATATAGCGCCTCTTCAGGGTTATCTACTCAGAAGCACGCTCGATTAAGCGCTGTATAAGGGCCACTTGCCGGTACTTTGGGAGATGGTATATGCCAACGGATCCGTCATACACATACTATCTGGAAATGCCTTTTCTCGTGCTCTTCGTGCTCACATTCTGTCCTCATTTGGGCATTGTTGGGCACATGTGGCACCTTGGATAGCATAGACAAAGATCACTTAGCGAATCTTTATATAGCTCTTCTTAAAAGGACGAGAACGCCGCTGATGTAGCCGAGAATGAGTGTTTCAAACAGTTATGCGACTTCATTTCACAACTCCTTGACCAGAGTGGAATTCAGTGCAGAACTGGGAAGCTTTGGGTGCAGTCAATGCAGTCGTCAACTTGTAGCAATGACCAGATTAACACCTATGTGACACAGAACTACAGTGGCGGCGATCTTGTCTGAGAGGTGGGGGGGGGGGACAAAGTCTTATGCCAAAAAAACATTTTTCTGCCACTTTATCTCGGAAAAGTTTCCATTTAATCTCCGAAAAAAGTTTATGACTTTTTTTTAGTCCTTCACCTCTTTTTTAACTACTTTTTCCTTTCACTCTCCTTTCTTTTCCCCTACTTCTTTCCCCACTTACATTTTTAATTTTCACCAATTTATCTCGGAAAAAAATGTCCATTTCATCTCCCAAAAAAGGTTGATGACCTTTTTTTTAGTCATTCCCATTCCCCAACACTAACTTCCGCCTCACCTCCTAACCCTTTCTTTCTATCATTTATCATTTACTTTAACAAATTTTTATTTTTTCCCACTATTTTTAAAATTCCTTCTTCTTTCTCATAATTTTGGGGGACACTTCTCTTCAAAATTAGGATTTTTCCCAAGTCTGGTCACAAACTCTCACACATAGTACCATTTCTCTGCCTTTTTTCAAAAAGGTGGGGGGACAAATGCATGGAGTGTCCCCCCCCCCACTCTTAAAGGTGGGGGTCATGCCCCCCCGTCCACCCCTAGATCGCCGCCCATGCAGAACTACTAAAGTGAACAAACTTTTCAGCTATATAAAATTTGTTCTGGCTACTTTGAATTTTGAATACTATGCATCCTTGTGACTTAAAACGTGTGTTTAGACGCTTCAATTGCAATTCTAACTTAACGGGTTTCAAAAATATAACAATAAAAGAAAATGCCAGCCATTTTGGACGCCATCTTGGATTTCGGAAAGAGCTCCAGAGAATTTTCAGGGACCTTTAGTATGTTATTCCACTCATGCTCCTAGACCTAATCCGAAAAATTCAACTTATTGTGAGCTACTTTCAGCTTTTGACACGTTATGATCTAATGACGGCCATTTTGGACGCCATCTTGGATTTCTGAAAGAGCTCCAGGGGATTGTCGGGGACTTTTAGTATGTTATTCTACCCATATTCCTTGACCTATCCTGAGACATTCAGATTGTTATGAGGAGCTACTTTCAGGATTTAGCTCATTATGATTCAATGACGGCCATTTTGGACGCCATCTTGGATTTCTGAAAGAGCTCCAGGGGATTGTCGGGGACTTTTAGTATGTTATTCTACCCATATTCCTTGACCTATCCTGAGACATTCAGATTGTTATGAGGAGCTACTTTCAGCTTTTAAGACATTATGATCTAATGACGGCCATTATGGACGCCATCTTGGATTTCTGAAAGAGCTCCAGGGGGATTTTCGGGGACTTTTAGTATGTTGTTCTACTCATATTCCTAGACCTATCCTGAAAAATTCAGCTTGTTATGAAAAATTTCCACCTTAAACCTAATGCTCTTGGCCTACAAAGAACCCGGACTCCACCATGGAAATGACTTCATTCGCTGTGTACCTGAAATACAAGACCAATCAAAGTGGTTTCAGTAGTATGTTTGTTGAAAACTACACATGTTATACATATGTTAATTTTTAGGTATATCGTGTCCCTACGATCCTTTATAAAGGATCGACAATAAAAACATTTTATTCATAAACTAATCATGCCCCGCGCATGGGCAATAAACATACTGACTAAGGACACTAATTAGTAATATACTAATCAATAAAATACTGGTTTTCAAAGAAACAAATAAATTTATGAGCTAACCTTTTTCGGGATTCCATAAAATGCAATTAAACTTTACGTATCTATATTTCATACGAAATGAAAAAATTTAAGTAAAATTTAAAAACGGACGTCAACAATAGATACAAGATGCGCCATGTTTATTGCAGCATAGACATTATATTGCAAGATTACAGATTTGCAATTAATTAAACATAGATACTTTATAAAGGATCGTAGGCTTATATGGGTTAAGTTTTCTGATATGCTAAGTGCATTTTCAGTGACAATCAATACTTTCTATGGTACAGTCGCTATTTTTCGCGGATATTTGGCACTTTCTCTGGCAATCTAATACTTAGTATTTAACCTAACTGTTGCATGACTAAAAATTCACTGTGTCCTTGTTTTCCAGTTGTACTGTTTGGAGCCTTATCCATTGGAGTGGCTTTCCTTGCGGATTCTGTTCCAGGTCCCATCTCACAGGTGAGTTTGTCGTAGTTTTTTTAATTCAGAATTCTTCTAAGAGCTGTCAGAATGTTTCCTCTTACCGATGGGAACATTAATCCATTTCTCATAAACATGTTGTGTACCTGAAACTATGAATGTTATTATGTTTTCTGACAGGGGCGCCCGCAGCGTGACGCACTGGACGCACGTGCGTCCATCCACCAAATCAAATCCACACAAGGAATAGGCATCGCATCGATATTTTTTTAAACGGCTATACGGCATGTTAAAGCATTAGATGTTATCTAAATTGAAATTATTTACGCTTATCGCCACTCAATTCATTGAAAAATTAGCAGGGTCGAGGCCATATATATATACGGTCGCTATAGAAAATCGCGTACATTTACATTTACTCACTACTCTGTCTGTGGCAGCTATTTCGATTGTCCAACTTATATCTGCATGTATGGTAGCAAAGCGGGCAAGCGGCCATAGGCCTAATATTTGTTTACGAGAGGGCTGTGCGTCCAATTTTTTAAGCCTGCGGGCGCCCCTGTTTTCTGATATGCTAAGTGCATTTAAGATGGGCACCTCGATCCACCAACACTGCACACGCAGCGCATCTGATTACCGCCCAGAATTTGCCCGCGTAAATGCTAAATGGTTTTCCATCAAATGTTTGGGCCCAAGGTTATGGAACGCCTTGCCAATTGGAATTACTTCCGCCCAGCCCACCAGCAGGTTCAAGACACTGTTAAAATCCCACTTTATTCATTACCAATAATCACCCTGTGCCTCCGCCTGATCATACCTCACAATCAATCATCGGGTACAGCGTCGTCATTACTCACCACAAATACAACCACGACTAGGGAAAATCATTGTCAAACGCTGTTTTACATTGTGCTAACACTTATACTGGGCTGTACTAAATCTTTCAGCTTGCTGTGTACATAATTTGCTGTTACTAGGAACTGACATCTTGATATAGTTTAAAAATTATTTTACTAGTTAAGTTTAGTATAAGCGTTGATGCTTCATTTACTCAACATCCGTTCTGCCAGTGAACTCGGGGTACCCCATCTAGCGGGACTCCTCCCGTAGGGGCATCCCATTAAATACACTTATGTTGAAAAATCGGCCTGTTAAATGCATTGTTCGTGTGTTTTAATAAATCGGATTGATTGATTGATTGATGATATTTTCTTTGTATAATGATTATTAGAATAATAATAATAATAATAATAATAATAATAATAATAATAATAATAATAATAATAATAATAATAATAATAATAATAATAATAATAATAATAATAATAATAATAATAATAATAATAATAATAATAATAATAATAATAGTCACAATGATAATGGTTTTCATAATGATTATAATGATAAGAATTAATGGTATGGTATCTGGGAAGTTATAAAGCGCCTCTTACCGTGCGAACTATTCTCGTTCTCAGCCTGTGAGGCGCTCTCAGCGTGTGAGCTCCGCGGGAACAGAAAAGATTTTAAACGATGAACAGCAGAGAGGGATAACCGAGCATGTAGGGTTCCACGCAGTACCAATCCAAGAGAGTTCCGTAGAGATGGGACCGCGACAGCGAAAGACCGAGAGTGAGCCAGAGCAAACATCACCGCGAAACGAACAATCAAGCCGATTCAGAGAACGTAGGGATCGATGAGAAGAGCATAGAGGGGTTTGCGCATCAGGTAACAAAGACACGCTTAGAGCTAAGCCCTGTTGCGAATAGAGACTAGTGTTATGATCTTGAAGTGGATACGAGCGGAGACAGAAAGTCAATGCAAGACATCAATTATGTAAGTAGAGGTGGAGGAGAACCGAGAACGATGAGGAATGAGGCGAGCAGCCGCGTTAAGTACCGATTATAGATTAGGTCCCCTATTTCTATTTCGGTAACGGAGTGGAATTTCTTAATAAACTTTAAAATGTGATGGAATTAAATAATCATTTGTATTGTAATTTATTTTATATTTATTTTATGAATATTAATACTAAAAACATATTGGCATGTCAAACTATGCAACAGGAATCTGTCTACTATAGGCCTATATACATAGCTCATATGTGTTTGGTAATGGAGGAGTAATGGAGTGGACAAATATTTTTGTAGGGCTATTGCTTCTGCTAAAAACTTCATAATTTTACATATTAGTGCAAAACCAAATATATATTTATGAAATAGAAATATTCAAGATTTGCTCCAAACAAAAATCAATGTAATTTGGAAAAACAATTTTTTTGCTTCTACAATTAGTGAATGTGACATGTTACCGGAAAATGACTCAGATACGCTGGCGCCTCTCTATTACTACTGGTACTACCAACAATACTACCAATACCACTGCTACTATTTCTCAACGCATTTTGACAACAGAGCAGTGGTGTAGTCCTAAAAAATGAAGTGGGGGAACGCCTGGAAATTGAAGTAGCAACTGTAGCAAAAAGTGCAATCTTGCAAGAATTTTGCAAAGTGTGAGCGCTGCTATTTTTGAAACTGTTGAATGTAAAAAAATAACAAAAAAATTAATAAATGTAATTATGTAAATTTATACATAGGAATTTGTTATTTAGTATAAAGCCAACACATAAGCTTATATAAATATATCTGCGAAACTGCGAAAGGCTCCAGTAAGTAAGCAGTTGAAACTGTGAGTCTTGAAGTCTTCTTTGTTCATTTATTTCAGCAGAAATGCTGCAAAATAGTGAGGGATCGCGTTCCCTCCCTGGAAAAAAGTGCGGGAACGGCGTTCCCCCGCGTTCCCGCCCCACTACACCACTGCAACAGAGATATTTCATTGTGATGGGTTTCATTATTGAGCAGTTTGCTTTGCAGTGGTGTCGTACATATAAATATTTGCTTTGAGCAGGTGTGAGCCGTCGGCCGATATTCCATATAATTATAATTAGTTCCTTGGGCAGGTGTGTATGAGACGAAGGTGCTCGCACGCGAAAGACTTTGCTTATAAGGTTTGTTTTAAGTGTTTGCAGGGTGCTGAATGTACATTTTGGGAGAGAGCTCTTTTTAAAATATTGTGTGTGAATAAGAAGAAAACAATGGTCTCGTGAAGTGAACGCCACACCATAGGCCTATACAATTAACTGAGCTACATAAGTAGTAGATAGGGAACCAGACTTTGGGGGCACACCGTAATTCTATCAAAACTACCGGAAGACGGCCTACAACACCCAGTTTTCTGGTCCCCACCACTCCATTATCTCACTGAATTAAGAGGATGCCGATCTATACCATCTAGGCTTCCAGAGGGTCCTGAAACCCACGGTCAATTATAGCCAATCTACTTCCGGGCAGTCTGTTTGGGGACCAAACGAAAACGGCACGAACGCTTATAGCTTAGAAGTCCTCGAGTGTGACAACTTTCACAGTGTGACGATAATATCTGTCATGAGTGTCACGTTTAAGCTAGGAGCGTCTTCCTGCAGAAGCATCTTAAGTCGTTCAGAAATTTTTCAATTTAAATAAAAGAATCGGTTGTGGTATACATAAAACATAATGTTAGGGCAAAACTTCTGCAAGTGGTTAGTTATAGGTAAAACAAATCTGTGCTGTCGCAGATGTATTGGGGAGCACTGCTTCAAACATTTAGCACAGCTGCGAAATGGCTTTGAGACGAGACCTTGCACTAAATGTGGTAGGGGTATTAAAAACCACTTAGGTGAGTGTATGAAGTGTGGCTATTATGCTATACAATCAAGAATACGACGCGGTGGGTTAGTCCGTGAATTTAATAAAGAATGGAAGCGACTATCAAATATATCAGTTGAATAAAAAATTATCATTTGAACAAACGACATAGTTATTGTATTGAGTTAATACAGATGAGCAAGCGTCAATCGAATATCTGTAAACAAAAATTATCATTTGAACAAACGACATAATTATTGTATTAAGAAAAAGTTTGCCACAGTAGTATAAAATAATTTATAACTATGGCATTGTCTACGAATGAAAAAATTGAACAACTGTTGGGCGAGTTTACCGGTCCCCCAGCTCTTCGGGCTGTTCTGCAGAATATCTTAGACGAACCTATCCCAGACGCACTCAAAAGGCGCTTACTTCAACCACTGCTACCAAGGCCAATCCCCCCAGTGCGCAAACGCAGAGGGGCAAAACGTAAGGCCCTTCTGGCAGAATTTGACCCACTCCTACTTAAGAAGGATAGAGGTGGACCACCACCCTTTCTTGTGCACAAAGAGCTCGCCAATCAGCTTCTGAGAGACTTCCGTGCAGAAGTACCTGTTAACCACAGGCTGGAAAGAGATGCGTTGGCTTTCTTGAGTACAATGGAGCACAGCATTGAGGCGCAACTCAACGAAGAGCTTTTGAAAAATGGCGGTTTGAAATACTCTCAAGTGTTGACTGTCGATTTGGAAAAGTTGGCACCGACCGTTGATAATGTGTATGGTGGCAACGCGCCCCCCGGCATCATTACCAATACCGCCTACTTTCGAAGCACAGCAGCACCAATCACCAATGCAGGTAAAGTCCAAGGGGCTATACGGAAGGCCAAGGCCGAAGTATTAAAACTTGTCGAGGATTACACGAATGAGGGATCGGGGTGGAGGGTGAAGCGGGTCGTGGCGCTAGATCTCAGTGTTGCAAGATATAAGCCTTTCCGAGGTAAGAGCTACTTTCCCACACCAAAGTATATACCCCCTCGTACGGTTATTAATGTAAAGAATAAAGATAACCGATGCTTCGAGTGGGCTATATTAAGCGCCATGTATCCAGTAGGTCATGGGCAAAATCCGGATCGCCAAACTAAGTATCAGGCTCACCTCCGCGAGCTAAACTTCGACGGTATAGAATTTCCAGTGAAGGTCACTGATATTGGTAAGTTCGAACGCCAGAACCAAAATATAAGCGTCTCAGTCTTCGGATGGAATGAAGGGTTATATCCAATCTGTGTATCAAAGCAGACCAATAGAGACTATAATATCGATCTTCTACTGTTAGTCAGTGGCGAGAATTACCACTACGTCTGGATTAAAGACCGTGGTCGAATTCTTCATAAAAATAGCAAAGACAACAACAGGAAGCACCCATGTCGCCGCTGCCTACACATATTTGGTAGACAAGACTTGCTGGATGCCCATATCAAAGATTGTCAGGGCATCAGTGAGAAGCCTCAGCGGATTGAGATGCCAAAAGAGGATGAAAATATCCTCAAATTCCAGAACCATCGCAAACAGATGCAAACCCCATATATCATATACGCAGACTTTGAGGCGTTGAACATACCAATCGAAGGTGCAGTCATGAACCCCAGCGAGAGCAATACCAGACAGATAGCTGAGCAGAAACCGTGTAGCTTCTGTTATATAGTGGTTCGTTACGATGGCCGCACCAAGAAGCCGGTGCTATATCGTGGAGAGAACGCCGTGCAACAATTCCTACAACGAATACAAGGCGAGCTGGACTCTATTAAACAAAGGCTGGCCACCCCAGCTAAGATGGTTATGTCAGCGGCCGATCGCCAATCATTCCGCGAAGCCATCGAATGTCACATCTGCGGAAATGCTCTCGAAGCGGATAGAGTTCGGGACCACTGTCACATTACCGGTAAGTACCGAGGCGCCGCTCATAACGCCTGCAACCTCAAACTTCGAATATATCCAGATAAGTGTAAGGTACCGGTGGTCTTCCACAATCTGCGAGGTTACGACAGCCACCTCATAATGCAAGCGATAGGTAGCTGTGAGGCCGCACAGGATGAGGAAACTGAAATTAACTGTATTCCAAACAATATGGAGAAATACATGACATTTAACATTGGTCAGCTACAGTTCATCGATAGTCTCCAGTTTCTAAACAGCTCGTTGGATAAATTATCAGGAAATCTGTCGTTAGAGGATCTTAAAGTCACAACGACATATATAAACGAAAAAAATCATAATGAAAGGACAAAACTAGATCTGTTGAGACGAAAGGGCGTATATTGTTACGAATACATCCATGATTACCACCGCTTCGAAGAAGACCGACTTCCACCCAAGGAAGCGTTCTACAGCAAGCTCACACGAGAGAGCATTTCTGACGAGGATTATCAACACGCACAACGAGTGTGGGACGAGTTTGACTGTAAAACTCTGGGCGACTATCACGACTTGTATCTCCGTACGGATGTACTTCTACTAGCCGATGTCTTCGAAACCTTCAGATCCACATCGATGAAACACTACAGTCTGGACCCGGCTAACTACTTCAGCCTACCAGGAATGGCCTGGGACGCTTTGTTGAAAAAGACAAAAATCGAGCTCGAACTTTTAACAGATATTGACATGCATTTGTTCGTAGAGAAAGGTCTCAGAGGCGGTATTTCGATGGTATCTAAACGCTTCGCAAAAGCCAACAACCCGCAATGCCCAGATCATGATACCACGAAGCCAGAAAACTGGATCATGTATCTCGACGCTAATAACCTGTACGGCTGGGCGATGCAACAGCCATTACCAGTTGGAGGATTTAGCTGGGCAAGTCCAACTCTCAATGAAGTGTTGGAAACTGCGGACGACGCGCCTGAAGGCTTCCTTCTCGAAGTCGATCTTGAGTATCCGGAGCACCTCCACGATGCTCACAACGACTATCCCCTAGCACCGGAGACCCTGACTGTCCAAGAGGAGTGGTTGAGTGACTATCAGAATGTGCTTATGAACGAGTTGGGAAGCAAGTTCACAAAGCATGTGAAGTTAGTACCAAGCCTACGACCTAAGGAGCAGTATGTGGTCCATTATAGAAATCTCAAACTCTACCACTCGTTAGGCCTACGAGTTGCTAAAATCCATCGTGCCATTAAATTCAGGCAGGAGGCATGGATGGCTCCATACATTGAGATGAATACGAAATTGAGAGCGAAGGCAACGTCGGAATTTGAGAAGGATTTCTTCAAACTGGCTAATAATGCGGTCTTTGGAAAGACCATGGAAAATCTTAGAAAAAGAATTAGGGTCAACCTGGTACCATCCTCAAAAGTTGATAAACTTCGTAAACTAATTGCCGACCCGGCCTACATATCACACAAAATCTTCAACGACCAACTCGCCGCGATTCACAGTTTGAAGAACAAGCTCAAGTTAAACAGACCTGTATATGTCGGCCAGGCTGTCCTCGACCTCAGCAAGCATCTGATGTACGACTTCTGGTACAACGATGTGAAAAACGAGTACGGAGAAAAAGCCCAGTTGCTATATACAGACACTGACAGCCTGTTATTTCAGGTGGAAACTCCGAACGTCTATACCGATATGTGGAATAAAAAACACCAATACGACCTCTCAGAGTTTCCAAGAGACAGCCCCCACTACGACGTCGAGAACAAGAAAGTCGTGGGCAAGTTCAAAGATGAATGTAACGGAGTTGCCATAGCCCAATTCGTGGGACTGCGCCCGAAGATGTACTCGATCTTAAAATCGGGTGGTTCAGAAATCAGGAAAGCAAAAGGCGTTCAGAGAGCAGTTGTGAAGAAGGATCTGCACCACGAGCTATACAAGGAGTGCCTGTTCGAACGAGAAGAGATGCGGCACACACAAGTCGTGATTAGAAGCCACGACCACCAGATCGGAGTGTACGAGCAGAATAAGATCAGCCTCTCTCCATTAGACACAAAAAGTGGATATCTCCGGACGGAATAACAACGCTGGCATATGGGCACTACAAAATCAACGACGGTTGAGTATTCTATCGGGGGGTAGCTCAGTGCCCATAGGCACCAGAAGCAGCTCCTCACGGACAAAACCGCGGCCAGGCCCATCAACTAGATGGTATAAAGCCGGTTGCTCAGCCTGCCGAACAACATCCAAAATAGCGTGGATGGTGAGCGACCAGTTAGGATCGGTGGCACGTTTGCTTCCACCTTCGAGCTCGCCGGGAGCGTACAAGTACCGAACGAGAACGTCGTGTCCAAGAATAGGCTCATCCAAGCCCCACAAACGAGTTTTCATTTGTGAATGAGAGGGCTTCTGTGTCACTTTAGCAGCTTTCATCGCTTCAACCGGCTTCATGTCGAGCAAGCGCGTCGGCTCATCGTTTAGTGCAGCTACAACTTCGGGCAATCGTCGAACCCATTCCACTGACCGTTCGGATGACCCCCTTGCATCCAGGAGCAATTCCTGAGCGTATTGAGCACCGAAGAGTCGCTCAGCTAGAGTACGGTTAAAGCGTTCAACGATGCCCTGTTGGCGATGATTTGCGGCCTGTCCGCGTCTTACAAGAACGCCGCGCTTCACCAACAACGGTGTAAAATCACCCATAAATTCGCGTCCAGGATCGACCTGAAAGAGTCGAGGCCAAGTCAATGGACCCCTCTTATAGATCCGGCTTAAAGCGGCGGCGACTTCGGTCGCACTTTTGTTTATCAACGGTTCAGCTTCTTTGTATCGTGAGGCAACATCAACAACAGTGAGAGCGTATTTATAAGTCTTTCGACCTACTTTATCGTGAGGCAAAAACAAGAGATCGGCTTGGTGTACGGCGTTTGGTCGATTTTCATCGAACTTTGGACGCGGTATGCGGCGTGGAACGGGAAGATAAATCTGCCATACCGCTTGTTTCTTCAGCCAATCACGAGCCTCCGCCTCGGAAACTTTGGCGGCTGAGGCTAGTTTCTTCACCGCAGCCTTACCTCGCCAGTAACCTCTAGGGCTGTAATAGACGGCTGAAAGGTGCTTAGACATTTCAGTAAAACTATATATTACAAACAGGTAAACACATACACAAATGATTTTCATTTGCGTTTTCATAAATGAAACTCATTTATGGCCCTTTGTTCTGACACCCATCCCCAGCCTCGACTTCGCTGACATAATGGCCGATACCAGCCGCGCATCCTTCTTCTCATAATCTGGAGTTTCATCGGTGAGTGCGATCTTCGACGCGGCTGCAGCGAGGATGTCATCTGCGTGGTTACGCCCCGGAGTATCTTTATGAACTGCGTAAGCCACATCATGGTGGAGGCACGCACGGTCGAGCTGATTAACACCGCGATAGCGCTGTGACAGCCGTTTATCGAGTTTTGTGAATGGTCCACAGTAAGAGTACTTTCCCGTATTCTGAAAAGAACCTCCCGGATTATCTTCCGAAGACATACCGGATGGAAGACTCATATGCATCTCAGGCAGAGGAAGAGCGTTGAGGGCCCTATTCAGTAGAGAACCACCAGTCTTTCGCGCTTTCGAAGGCAAAATTTGGCTCTTCTTTGCACCGCAGACGGCACAGGTTCCCTTCTTGGCTGGCCGACCGTTTCGTAACTCGACGATTGTTTCATTTGAAGTCTCAGTATGTTTCTTACATCGTAGGCAATACATTGTGTTCGTTGAATACAATCATAACTCGTTGTCTCTATATGGAAATAACAAATTTCGATCTCGAAGCCGACGATGGGAAAAAACACCACCATTGGTTGTTGCCATCAAGCATACGATGCATAATCTGTGGGCCTAGCGGATGTGGAAAAACAAACCTACTACTCAACCTCCTTCTGAAGAAGGGGTACCTACGTTTTGACCGGCTCTATCTATACTCAAAGTCTCTGGGACAGGAAAAATATCAGTTTCTTCGGGACTGGATAACAGAACTCGAAAAAGTTGCCGGTAAGGAAGTGGCTTCCTTTCACTCTTGCTCAGATGAAATAGTTCCAGTTGAATCATTAAATAAGAATGCCAGAAGCCTTCTAGTTTTCGATGACGTCATGCTTGAAAAACAGTCGCCCATCGAAAGGTATTTCACTATGGGTCGACACGGTGGCGCGGACTGCTTCTACTTAACGCAGAATTATTTTCGAATTCCGAAGCAAGCGATCCGTGACAATGCTAATCTTATCGTCCTCTTCAACCAAGACAGCAAAAATTTGCGAGCCATTCACGATACGTTCGTGGGCGGCGACATGTCTTTCGATGAATTCCGTACGTTCTTCAGCGAGTGCGCTGCCCAACCATATGGATTCGCAGTCATAGATTTGACGTCCAAAGTGTACGATGGAAAATATCGCTGCGGGTTCGATCGCTTCTATAAGCCCAAGGCAAGTATTTAAAGACATGATATAGGCAACATATAGTCGACATACAACCACGATGTGGACAAAGGTTTCTTCTAAACAGGAGCGAGACGCGTTAACTCAGGATTACTTAGCTCGCAGAAATCGATTGAGACAGCGTTTCGTGGATGAGAAGCTCGGTGAAGCCAACCTTCAGTACGATGCGGCAAAGCTTTTTAAACCAATAGCCACAGCCACGGCTGAATCCCAGGTGGCTACGTCTAAGGAGCTGCAGAAAGTTACCAGCGCTTTACAGGATTTGCCGGCGCAGATTTCAGAGTCTGCTAATTTTAACCCGATAGCGGCGTTGTTCGGTGATTCCGTTGGAGCAACTGCTCCTCCAGCCCTTCCGGCGATTGCGGCACACCCCGCCGCAGGAGCATCTGCTCCAGCGGAAGCATTGCTCGTCCACCCAAACAGACATCTCAACGTCGATACAATCAGGCGGCACGGTTTTACCCCTCCGAGCGAGCTCGACCTGAACGACACGGCAGCTGTGAAACAGATAATCGAAGGCGTAAATTATTATAATCGCCACACCCTGGGCAAAGCGAAAAGGAAGGCCAATAAGAACGGAGACGAAGAAAAGGTACATGCGCTGGCCGTAGATATCGGCGTCCTACAGGACTACAGAGATCGAATTCGTTTGCTATTGAAAGGCCACGCCCTCACTAAAAAAGGAAAGGGTTTCAGTGTTCCAGCCGTTCCTCTGAAATTGCAAGGTAACGCCTTGGGTGAGCTCTCCGTTGACCCCGTCGCCCTGTCTCCTGGTAGACTAAGAGTGTTTAAAGGTGGGAACCTCGTGCTCGAAGCTCCTGCCGATGAGTCATTGTTCAGCCTGTTAACGAAACGCTTCGTTAAGACTAAGCAATATTCGCCTCAGGCAATTGAAACTTTCAAAAAGCTCGTACAGATGTCTGGTCTGCCTATTCATGGCCGGAAAAGTAAAAAGTTCCAGCTGATTCGGGGCGGGGCGGTGCAATTCTATAATGACCCAAACGCCCTGGTAGAGAGGTTGCAGCTTTTGGTGGCCTCTAGGGCCGCGGGAAACACAGGTCTCGGCAACGAAATCTCCGCCATTCTCGACGAGTTACTGCGTTCCGGTGCGATCTCCAAAGAGCTGGCACTCGAATTGAATAGAAACATGCTCATAAAATAAAATACACAAGATGGAACGCTCGGAGAAACTGCTCGAAGAAATTCGAGAACTTTTGCAGCCTAAGGAAAATTTTAGTATAGTTGTTTCCTCAGATACTACAGGGTGGACCACGGCTTTCTCACCACCGCTGTACCTGGATCCAAAAAGACGCTTTGAGCTTGCTTTGGTCAATCTTGAAACTTATAATTCTATTCCGAACATTGACAGCTCAAATAACAAGTTCGTCTACAGCACCGACAATGGTGTGACGTGGAAGACGATCATTTTGCCCGACGGAAGCTACGAGATCGCACAGATTAATGATGAAATCGGCAGGCAGTTAGAAAAGCAAAATTCTCCGACGGGTGTGACACCACTCGGCTTTAATTCTCCTATTACCATAGGAGCCAACGCATCTACCCTTCGCGCCTTCATAAAAATTACGAATGCTCTATATAAGGTAAATATGGCTCAATCTACCATCAGGCAAATGCTCGGTTTTAACCCTCAGAGGCTTGGTAGTGGTTATAAAGAGGGAGAAAATCCAGTCGATATTCTCCGGGTGGACACAATCCTGGTAAATTGTGACATTATCTCTGGATCGTATCGCAATGGTAGCCAGCTGCCAGTTATCTACAGTTTTTTCCCGGATGTGTCGCCCGGCTATAAGGTAATCGAGTCTCCGAAAAATCTAGTGTACCTACCAGTAGCACCGGCTGGCAACGTACAGGGCATTCGTGTGTGGCTGACCGACCAAAATGGTGAACAATTAAACCTCCGCGGTGAGACAGTAACTATAAGGTTTCACATCCGCAGTGCGTAAATGTTCACACTTAAATATTCTAATGTTGGTTCTTGGAATTAAAAAGCGGCGTCGTGTAGTGGGTGGTGGACTTTTCGACTGGATACCCAAAATCGCGGGCTTGCTAGGACGTGCCGGATCCTTCATTTCGGCTAATAAAGGCGCAATCACAAACGTTGCCAAGGTGGTTGGTAATGTTGTGAAAGCTGGGGCCACAACAGCGTCTGCCGTCAGGCAAATCGTTGATGCCGTGAAAGCGAGACGCGCTGTTGCCGGCGCAAAAGCACCAGTAGCGGTTCCCGCACCTTTGGAGAAGGCGCTCAGCGACAAGAGCATCGAGTACTTAAAACAACTGGCTGTAAGTCCGCCACCCGTTGTTCCGACAATGGCTGACATAAACAGCCGCATTGCTGGATCTGGTTTCAAGACTATAAAGCCGAGTCGTGGTGGTAGGGGTCTGTTTCTCGCAAAATAAAATAAAAAAAATTTCCGACTAATTCATAAAACGCAAAAAATGCTTTACCCACCACACCTGAATTTCATTTACAGCATGATTAATAATTGAAGCTTGAACTTTTTTACTTATAATAATGGCGGCATTTGACGTGCCGAGTGAAATGTTGGACATCGCTTCGGCGGTACCCGATGATAATAGCATCGAATCGTTTGAATACCGCGAGTATGAATCACAAAACCCTGCGGCTATTAACAATGGCCAGGCCATACAGATAGACATCCAGAACCAAGACATTTTCACGCAACCTTCTAAAAGTTACCTTCTTGTGGAGGGCAGGCTTACATCAACTGGTGCGGCTTACATCGCAGACTCGTTGGTGTCATTCATCAACAACGCCATCCCGTACATGTTCTCTCAGATTCGATACCTGGCTAACAACACCGAGATAGAGAATGTCATGTCTCCTGGGCAAGCCACGACGATGAAAGGCATGCTGGTATACGGCGACGACTTCTCCAAAGGCGAAGGTTTAAACATGTGTTGGCAGAAGGACACGAGTGCGGCGGCGGCGACCGCGAATATCGGCTTCGAGGCCCGTCGACTGATGATCATTGGAAAACCCGTCCCTATTGGAACGTTTTCATTCATCGTTCCCTTAAGACATCTATTCGGCTTTTGCGATGATTACCACAAAGTCGTATACGGGATTAAACACTCCTTACTGCTGAGCCGGCAGGGAGATGCAGACGCGATCTTCAAGGAAGCCGCAGCGACCAATGGCCAGATCGCGCTGACTAAACTCTCCTGGTTCATGCCGCATATAATACCCGCTCTGGAGTATAAAAGCATGCTTATGAAGCAGATTGAAGCCAAGGTTAAGGTACCTGTGGCATTCCGCGCCATGCAATGCGACAACATTGCGGTGCCACGAGCGACGACTTTTTCCTGGCGTTTGAGCGTTAAGTCGGGCACGGAAAAGCCACGCTGGATTCTTGTTGCTTTTCAGACTGGAAAGAATGCACATCAAGGCCAGAATCCGGCACTGTTTGACCATGCACAGGTTCGCAACATATTCGCTATGCTCAACACCGATCGCTACCCCGTGGTTGACATGAATCTCGACTTCACCAAGAGGACAACCTCTCGCGCTTACAAGGCCCTACGTGACTTCAAGGAAGAATATTGCGGCATAGACGCGCGTGAATCGTCATGCCAACCGACACCAATCGAATTTGTAGATTTGTTTCCGATCTTCGTTCTGGACGTGCGCAGGCAATCTGAACGACTTAAAACCTCTGTACAGGACATACAAATCAAGGTGGACTTTAACGAAGGGGTACCAAATAATACGACGGCATATGCCGTCCTGATCAGCGACCGACTCCTGAATTTTGAATCGGATGGCAGCAAATTCAACGTCGTCTACTAGAAATCGGTTTTTCACATTTAGATACAAGGTCCTCTTTTAGATATATTTTTTCCAAAAATGAAAACTGAATACGTTGCGTTCGGCCTTTCACTGACCGAAGGGCAAAAGCAAACATTGGCTAAAGCTGCGCGTGCCGGCACTGGCGCCACGATCCGGCTCACTCATGGCCAGCTTCGCGGAAACGATAAGCTCGCGCTTACGAAAGTTCAAGCCGCCCGAATCGTGAAGAAGATTTCGGAAGGCGTTGGCATGGAGCTGAGATTCACCAAAACGCAGTTGAAAAAGATGACTAAAATGGGTGGATTTCTTCCACTACTGGCTCTCCTCCCGCTGCTTTTTGGTGGGTTATCCGCGGCGGGTGCCGTGGCTGGTGGGACCGCTGGGGTAGTAAAGGCTGTGCAGAGCAAACAGGCCAGCGACGCTGCACTGGCGGAGGCGGCGCGTCACAATCGCGAACTCGAGGCCCAGGTCCGCGGGACTGGTTTATATCTCGGGCGTGAGACTCGTGGTGGTTGTTGCCCAATGTGTAAAGGATCGGGTCTCTACATCAGACAAAAAAACTAAAACCGCTGAGCAACTTTGACATAGAGAAAGTTGCCAGAGCGCTGCCGCATTTCCGCGGTGTTTTCATGCGAGATGGTCTGCCCGCCGTGGCTCGTGAGAAGGAGTGTGGAGTTGTTAATCTGGATTCCGGTTCTGGTGATGGTACTCACTGGGTCGCCTATTGGATAGATGGACCAAAAGCCGTCTATTTTGACAGTTATGGGCTGGATCCGCCTCTCGAAATTTCTAGATATTTAAAAAATCCTATAAGAACACAAACATTTCAGCTACAGGGGCCAGATGATGTGGTATGTGGTCATCTCTGCCTAGCCGTGCTAATAGAGCTCGCTGCTGGAAAGAATTTTGAAGATATCGTGCTTGACTTATGTTAGACTTCCGTCACCTTTTTGTATATAAAAAATGCCGGTTGATAAATTTGGAAGAGACGGTGGAGGTGGGGTGGGAGGGGGGCAGATAAGCGCCGCTGGGCTCGTCCACAAAGCGGGTGATACCATGATGGGAATTCTGTCGGCTGGAGGTTTTCGACTGACAAACGTGGGAACGCCCACGATGGAAACAGACGCCGCGACAAAGGCTTATGCAGACATCATAGATCAGGACAACTTACAAATCACCGGTGGAACGATGTCTGGCGTTCTAAAAATGGGTGGTCACAAAGTTACTGGGCTGCCCACAGACACAGCAACGTCCGATAGCGACGCTGCGAGCTGGGCACAAGTGGTACGATACGCGGACCAGAAGGCGACCGCAGCCGAAAATCATGCAGACCAAAAACTTATCGATGCCAGGCAGTACACGGACGAGAAGAATGCGGGGCTGAGAGATTCTGTTAGGCGGTACGCAGATGACAAGGACCTTATTGTTAAAAGTTATGTTAACGAGCAAGATGTTATCGTCAGGAATGCGTGCGTGCTCAAATCAGGCGGCGTAATGACTGGAAGTTTAGTTATGGGTGGCCACCGAGTTACTGGGCTCCCAACAGAAATTTCAGGATCCGATAGCGACGCAGCGAGTTGGAAACAAGTGTCAACAGCGGTCGCTGGCGCTCTAGTAAAACTCGATAGAGTACCAACGGAGTCGTTGCATGTGGTGAATAAGCGGTATGTAGATTCCCGCGACGCTTCTTACAGACAGTACGTGGATGAGAAGGTCACCACCGCTAGAAGATATGTGGACGAGAAGCATGCTATCGTAAGAGGCGGGCATGTGCTCAAAACCGGCGATTCTATGACTGGTGATTTGACCATGGGTGGCAAAAGAGTGACTGGGCTGCCAACAGAAATTCCAGGATCCGATAGCGACGCCGCGAGTTTGAAACAGGTGACGCAGCTGATCAGCAGCGCCACTATGAATAATGATACGGCGCCGGCGGGACCAAAGTACTTGACTAACAAACGGTATGTGGACGCGAAAAACGCTGAGATTGGAGCTTCAGTTAGACTCTATGCGGACCAGAAAGCTGAAGCTGCTAAGACGTACGCCAACGAGCAAGATGTTATCGTTAGGAGCGCATGCGTGCTTAAAGCTGGTGATGCAATGACTGGTGATTTAATCATGGGCGGTAAAAGAGTTACTGGGCTCCCTACGGGCGCAGCAACGTCCGAAAGCGACGCGACGAGTATGGCACAAGTATCGAAGCTGATCGCCGACAACATGACAAAGAGTGATAGAGTACCAACAGAACCGTTGCATGTGACAAATAAACGATACGTTGACGTGAAAAACGCTGAGATTGGAGCTTCCGTTAGACTCTATGCGGACCAGAAAGTTGAAGCTGCTAAGAGGTACGCCAACGAGCAAGATGTTATCGTCAGGAACGCGTGCGTGCTCAAATCCGGCAGTACCATGACCGGTGATCTGGCTATGGGTGGTAAAAGAGTGACTGGGCTACCAACAGAAATTCCAGGATCCGATAGTGACGCCGCGAGTTTAAAACAAGTGGCGCAGCTGATCACTGATGCCACTATGAATAATGATACGGCGCCTGCGGGACCAAAGTACTTGACTAACAAGCAGTATGTGGACAGTGAGATAGCTAATGAAAGGCGATACGTGACGGGCATCAAGATTCTCAACTACAGCGGTCATATTCCGCCCCTATCCAGAAACGTTTCCGAAACGGGTTTTATTGCCTCAGCCAACGAATCTTTACCCACTAACCCGCCCCATATGGCATTCAACTCCGGTGTGAGAGGTGAGTGGAAGACGGCGTCCACATCGAGAGCCGATATTGTGGGTAGTGGGACTTGGTTACAGATTGAGTGCCCGACGCCTGTGCGAATATGGAAGGTTAGTCTGGCTGGGGGATCTAGTCCTACTGCACCACGCATCACGTCCTGGAAGCTTCATGGGATTCCATCCGATATTGAAAATATGTTTTATGTGCTCATCACCTCCAATGTCACTTTGACTAATTCTGCACAAGAGTTCACCTTCTCTGATGACGATGCATACAAAAAATTCAGGCTGTCGGTCTTGGCCACCAGCCCAACACAAGCTACTTTTGGAATATCCCACTTCCAGATCTATACATATTTTAAACACGGAGGACAGTCAGTAGTATAGAAAAATATGACTGACACGCACTACAAGATTCGGGGGTATCTCCGTCAACACGGAGAAATAGACATGTGCAAATACAGCATAGACAGTCTAGGTGATGTGGGCCACTGGGGGTACGACATCCCGAAGCCCACCGCAGAGCTATTGACCGCGGTGCCTCAACAGCACATCGACTTCGTGTCTGACGATTACCACAACCGCGATATCTATACGGCGGCCGGAACGGTAACCACGACTGCGTGGCAAACTCTTCCATTGACCGCTGCGCGTTTTCCGTGTATAACTTTGCAAACCACCAATCAGGGGGTTTCGTTAGAGGGCGGGTTCTGGAAGCTTACAGTCTTTGGTGTTTGCGGTGGTGATGCAACAGTTCGCGTTATAGCACCGGCAGCTGCTGGGGGTAGCATCGATCGTACAGTTGACATTCAAAGTGGACAATTTGATGCATCTAGGGCAATATTCATTCCAGGACAAACGAGTTTTCGAATTGAAGGAAAAAAGAGAGGCGTTTTAAGTACTTCAACTATTGAGTTAAACGTAACGTTACTGATAGAGCAACTATAAAAAAGTATGTCTTTGTACCCACCGCTGATGGAGTCAACAATTTCGTCAGACACGACGTCGCAAACATTTCGCTTGCAGAAGATAGGCGAAATAGAAGCATTCCTGAGGTCCGAGGCGATAAGTCGGGGACAACTATGCAAGAAGTATAAGAGGGTTGTAGATGTGGCTAATGGGGCCTCGGCCGGCCTTGCTATAGTTAGTCTTGGAACTGGGGTGGGTGGGGCAGCTATGTTAGCCACTGGTATTGGTTTTATTCCTGGTATTGTTCTAGAGAGTTTAGCCATAGCGACGAGTTTTCTGGATATTATTGGAAATGTTGTTAGCCGATCGTTTGTTGCTAAAGCTTCAAAACACGACGAAATTTGTATTTTGGCGGAAAGTAAGCTAAACACAGTTCATGACCATATTTCTCGGGCTTTGGAAGACACAGCTATAAGCGACGATGAATATAAACTTATTCTGGGAGAGGAGGAAAAATATAGAACGATGAAACGTGATATACAAAGCAAGAATGGAAAAAAAGAGTTGCCGAGTCAAAGCAAAGACGACATGGTGGCGGAACTAATAAAGAAACTAACCAGCACTGGGACTTGTCCGCGAACCTCAAAATAAAAGTTTTCATCGTAGGTGGTTGGAGTAGTGAGTCTGTAATTCCTAGCGCGCCACCAGCATATGCCTTTAACGACCACGAAAGCAGATGATTTTTAATCTAAAAAATGGCACACGGGTCTATAATGTGGTCATATTTTGGGGGTGACTTTGAATCCCTATTATACATCTATTACCAAGAAACTTAATAATGAGTATTAAAATCGATTTAATCGTAGCGCATACTAGTAAAAACATGGTAAGTCATGCTACTATATGGAAAGGGTGCTGGATTTTTTCGAAAATCGTCATATGTCTTCAAAAAACTAGCAGAATTTTTTATCAGCTACGGAGATTTTGAAATTTCAATATCTAAGTCAATTCTTAACATACTGATGTAATGTAAACATTAATTTTTAGCACTTTATCTCCTCTTTCATTCCTTTCGTCAAAAAGATTTTTAATATTTATATTAGTTGCGCCAAAATGCCTAAAATGAAGACCACCGTAAAAACTGATTGTAGATGTTTGTTCAAGCGCATATAAAACATATTTTCTGGCTACAAAATTTCTATTGAAAATATAATAGATATGCAGAATTCAATTCCAGACAGAATAAATAAACATTTAACAATATATCTATATATACTGACTAAGTTATACAAGGTTTACTACATAGGCCCTACTCAAAAAGTTTAAATTTATATCTTTAAGGCGCTATAGAAAAATATTCTAAGTGTAGCTTTTTTGGTTTGAACACGCTAAATGTTCTCCGCGGTGGATGGATGGATGGATGGATGGATGGATGGATGGATGGATGGATGGAAAGGATGATGGATGAACTTTACGTAAATGTAATGTAGGCCTATATCCCCGAGATTTCTCAGCGCTAAACAAAGCCACATCACGTGAAACAGGATGCTTACTAATGGAATATAATACAAAGCAATAAATCACAATTAGGCGGTTGTCAAGGACCGCTGCACTGATGGAAAATAATACGCATCTGTTTTATATCAAGCGTTGAATGATGTAGCCTAAAGCCTCTATGTGGGTACAAAGCAATAAATCACAATTAGGCGGTTGTCGGAGACCGCTGCAATGATGGAAAATAATACGCATCTGTTTTATATCAAGCGTTGAATGATGTAGCCTAAAGCCTCTATGTGGGCATATGTCTTCCTCTGTGTGTGTGCCTGTGTGCGCCTCTGTGTGTGTCTCTGCCTGCATCTGCGTTGGCCTGTGTCTGCCTTTTCGGTTCTCCGCACAATGGTTAAGTCAAAAGCTATAGTTAATATCAAGTGTCTCATAAAGTGGTTTGCAATATGTATGTATGGATGTATGTATGTATGTATGTATGTATGTATGTATGTATGTATGTATGTATGTATGCATGTATGTATGTATGTATGTATGTATGTATGTATGTATGTATGTATGTATGCATATGTATGCATGTATGTATGTATGTATGTATGTATGTATGTATGCATATGTATTCATTGTATTGTCATGAATCTCATGTATCGTTGCTCGCTAGCCTTGCGGCGTAGCCGCACGCGGGCGTTCCGCTCTGGGGCTAAACTTTGCTGGCTGGGCCAGGCTGGGGTAGCCGCGCGCCTGTCAGTCTCTGTGCGAGTCTTAACTATCGACTTATATGGACCGTCGCAAATTTTGGTGGCTGGGCCAGGCTGCGCGTAAGAGTCTCTGATGCTTACTAATGGAAGTGGGCAGGCAGGCAGGCAGAGCAACGTGGGTGTTTATATATAGGACCTGCTCAGTCTGGATTGACATCCCATGTGTCGGAAGACGGTTGTTGAACGGTAAACTTCCTATAAACATTCGAAATGGATAAGGAACAGAAATTTTTGCGAGCTTTAGCTGATATTCCATTTAAAGAGGTTAGTAAAAAAGAGAAAATTAAATCTGCAGAAATGCAGCTTAGCAAAATAAATCAAAATTATAGAAAGACGAAACAACGGCTGAATGAATCAGCGTTAAAATTAAGGCAGCTCGCAATTGAACGGAAGTCGCTGTGTGAGAAAGTTAACGGGCTAAAGGTAGGCGTAAATGAAGATTCAGATTCTGAATGTGAAAATTTACAACTGCCTCAACAGGTAGAAGATGCAATTTTAGCAGCCTTGGGTGAACCTGTCGTGGAGAATATGGAGGACGATGATATTAATTTATAGTTGTTAAATTCTCTAAATTTTAATTCTTCCTTACAGCCAGGCTATAACAAATTTTGAGCTCATACGGCGCTGTTATAAGGACGGATGCCCTAACATGGTAAAAAATTTTCCTTCGAGCCTGGCTATTACGGATTTTTTAGCTGATGCTGTGCCAGTATAAGGCTGAGTATAGCATAGCTCTGTGAAAATTTTAAAGATTTATATTGGCATCGTTATCAGGGCGCGGTGTGTGGCAAAGTGGCGTTTGTCTCATAATTAAAAACCGCAGGAGCCCATTGATAGCTTTGTGACGTGGCGAGTTCAGGCCGCCATCAAAATAAGCCTGTGCCCGCAGCTTTTTGTGCGTTATTTTTTTTCACTAAAAGTTTAGACGACTCCAATACAGGCAACACAATAGACCCTGAAATATCATTACATAGTATTTGTCGTTCAACAATCGTGTTCTACACATGGGGGCGGAAGACCAGCAGTTAGCTGGGAGGAGGCCGTCGGCGTGTAAAACACGTCCTGACGAGTCCAAGCAGGGGTCTTGTTGCCCTTGAGACCAAAAGTCTTGACATTGGTTTTGGTCTTGGTCTTGAGGACAATTCTTGCTGCACAGGACGAAACGGAAATCCACCCAAGAAAAAAACCAATCATCTGGTGAGTAGTGATTCTACTTCTTTCTGTATTAAGCGAAAAAAGTATATATTACTGGTGTAATGATGATCATAGGCGCCGACTTCTTGGGGGCCTTGGGTGCATTGCACCCAGAGAAAAAGTTCGGTGGGGCCTGGCCCCCAGAGGAATTCGGACCTTAAATTAAATTTTGGGGTATTCCTAAAAAGGTCGTTACATTTTTATGGGGATGAATTCCTAAAAGTCGCCAAATTTTAGGAGACATGGCCCCCTTTTATTTTTTGACGGATGACTAAAAAAATAAGCCTTCTGGATCCGCCCCTGACTGGCACCCAGAGACAAAACCAAAAGTCGGCGCCTATGATGATGATTATGGTATAATTATGATTATGATAAAATAATGTCTCTGTCTATCTCTCTACCTCTCTCTCAGTCTCTCTATTTCCATTCTTTCATTCATTCGTTCTGTGAATTTAAAATAGCCCCTTCAAGATACCTACTCAGGAGCGCCGCACCGTTTTTATATATTCAACTTGGCGTATATTCCTAATTTAAATATTTAAAGCTGTTATTACACTCCTAGCTTAAACGTGACACTCGTGACAGATATTATCGTCACACTGTGAAAGTTGTCACACTCGAGGACTTCTAAGCTATAAGCGTTCGTGCCGTTTTCGTTTGGTCCCCAAACAGACTGCCCGGAAGTAGATTGGCTATAATTGACCGTGGGTTTCAGGACCCTCTGGAAGCCTAGATGGTATAGATCGGCATCCTCTTAATTCAGTGAGATAATGGAGTGGTGGGGACCAGAAAACTGGGTGTTGTAGGCCGTCTTCCGGTAGTTTTGATAGAATTACGGTGTGCCCCCAAAGTCTGGTTCCCTATCTACTTAAGTACATATACGTAGAAACAGAGAAGCATAGAAGACAGATAAGTAGGTGAAGTCCAGATAAATTTATGCTGATAATAATATTTGCTTGTTTATTTGCAGGTGATAATTGGTTTGCTTGGCTCGGTCAACGGTCCACTACTGGCGTTCTTCATCCTTGGCGCAGTCTCTCGACACGCCAACTGGAAGGTTGATATATTTTCCATCTTCTGACAATATTCGCGATTTTTGGCGAAACAAATGATGATAATGTACATGAGGTAGATACTCTGATTTGAATTCTGCCTTTGTAATCTGTGATAGTCTGCCTGTGTGAGACTGTAAACCCGTGCTGTCCAACACGCGGCCCGCGGGCTGATTTTAAATGGCCCGCCCGAGCTGAAGACTACCCGCAAATAAAAAAGTGGCAAGCACAATTCAAGGCCAAATATCTCACTAAAACGTGGTGGGACGTTTACTGATATACTTTTTGGCGTTGAACTATTATAAAACATGCCATATATGCCAGTGATATTTTACTTATAAAAGTTATTCCTAGTTCAGTTTTAATTCAGTTCTGAACTCTTGAATTTTACTTCTAATTCTAATTTTACTTCACAAATAATTTTACTTCTCGTTGCTATTTTAGTTTTCAAATAATTTTAGTTCTTATTTTACTTTTCCAAATAATTATTAATTTCAGCGCTGTAAAAGTATGCATCGCTTGCATAGAGAAGCGCGCCAAACTTGTCTCGAGAAGGAAAAAAACTGAAGTAAAACAAGGGTGGAACGTTAAACTAACAATGCAGCATCTATCCCTCTCCCAAGACTTATAATGCTTTTATTTTTCTACCAAGTGCTGTTCCACAAGGTCCGTCATTTTTCCCGTTGGTTCTTGGCATGTAGATCTACCTGTAGCTTCGTCAAAAATGAAATATCCCAAACAGAGCTATCTCGCTTCCTTCCGGCCAACATTCTCGATTAACTCATTTTTTTACAATTTAACGATGAAACCGGACATAAAATGGCGTACGAAACTGAGGTTGTTAGTATCACTGATATGTATTAATACTACTGGATTGATAAAGCTTCAGTCATCGGCCTATGCCCGATGGCGAATAATCCAAACTTTCAGAGGCTGCTAGCTATCCAGTAACTATTAATACACACATAGGCGTAGCTACATTGAGGCAAGAGGAGGCAGATGTCTCCCTTGCTTTTCCATATTTCAAAAATTTGCCGTGTGTAATAGGCCTACATGTACCTCCGCACCCCTGCTACACATAGATATCTCCCGGAGTTGCCTTCTCTTGAATTTATGTCTGGCTACGTCCTTGAGTATACCTCAGTGGGACAATTAGGCCTATTAGACAACGAAGACCAAAGATAGCATATTACATCGATGATAGTATGCGCAGCGGCTTCATCTCAACCGAAGTTTTTCGATGGATTATGTGTTTGGATCGCGTGCAGTTTTACTCGCCTTCATCTCAGCTTAAGTTAAGCGCCACAAGGAGTAAAATAATTTTAGTTCTGAAAATAATTGTTAATTTCGTTCATAATTTTAGTTCGGCAAATAATTTCTAATTCAATTCCTAATTTCGTTTTTGGTGCTGAAATAATTCCTACTTTTACTTCTAATTTTCGTTAACGAAATCATTTATTTTTACTTCTAATTTTAGTTTCGTTAAGAAAATATCAGTGATACGTGCTCTTATCCACTGATTACTGCATAATTATTGGCATAATAAATTTTAACACAGTTATTAATTTTCAGTCAATTTTAGTCATTGCTTTTAAATTTACTTCAAGATTAACTGTTTCAGTGGCCTGCGGTGTCAAAAAGTTTGGACAGCACTGCTATTAATATTTGCTATTAATCCAAGTGAATCCCATTCCGATCACAACATTCCAGACAGAGTAGTTCTCTATCGGGTTCAAAAATAACATTGCCCAACAAAATTTTTGGGTTACAGGTTCTAGGACGTTTGGTCAACGGACGATTGGTCAACGGACGATTGGTCAGGCGGACTGTTCGTCAAGGGGACTGTTGATCAAGGGTCCTTTCGTCAAGAGGACGGTTGATGAGAAATTTTAATTTAAGATATTGGAGACACTTTTAAAATATGTCACTTCTCTTATCAGTACAAACAACTGCACTGGCACAGATATACGATAACCCTTTTAAATCGACGACCAGTAATTAATTTTCCATAGACAGACGAACCGCGGAATCCAATCGCTGCTCATGTGCAGTCATCCAACGATGTTGTCCAACGATGTGGTTGTTGATCGAAGGGCTGGAGAAGGACTGCCAGAAGCAGAAGGGGGCGTTCTCGCAAGGCGCAACTGGAGTCCAGGAAATTGGTACCAAGAAATACCGTGACTTGGTCGGAAAAGTCGGAAAAGTTGGGGAATATGGAAGAGCGAACGTGCTAATATTTGTCTCACAATTAGGTACCTTAGTGTTTTAACTACTTGACTACATTTGATATAAAAACTACTAGATTAAAGTATATTATTTTGTGGAATAACAATGCCTACCTATTTTATAATTTATTTTCAATGATTGACGATATTTTGATCAACCGTCCTCTTGACGAAAGGACCCTTGATCAACAGTCCCCTTGACGAACAGTCCGCTTGACCAATCGTCCTTTGACGACTGACGTCCGTGATCAACCGTCCGTTGACCAACCGTCCGTTGACCAAACGTCAGCATACCAAATTTTTGTGTCCACGATCGTTGTTAATCCTTAATGAATTGCTTTCTCTTCAACAGAGCATCTACGACTGACAATCGTTTGAAGTATTTTGATAATGGCTAAGTAGAGGTCATTAGCCTACATAAGATAGGGTAGACGATTATGAGAAACTCTTGCTGACCATGACTGACATTTGCAACAAAATTAATATGATGATGACGGTGACGAAATGATCATGCAAATACTATCGTTGCATCCCTACATGCATGTGTATAAGACAGGTGATATTTTTGTTTAAAGGGCACGCTATTAGGGGGAATAGTGGGTGTAATGGTTAGCCTGTGGTTGAATATCGGTTCTCTGACGGTGCGCCACAAACACCCTCCTCTGCCGCCTGTGTCCGTGGAACAATGTTCCATTGGAAACGGTAATTTCACTCTCTTCCCTCCCTCACTTAACTTCACCAACTACACGTCCTTCGAGATCGTTGATGGAATCGGCATCAAAGACAATTGGAATCAAACAACTGAGCTACTGAGAGAATCTGGAGTCCAAGTGGTAAGACACGTCTACGAAAATTCAGACCTTTCGTTTTATTACATTGAATGACATTAAAGTTTCTTGTAGGCTATTACATTACAATGCATAAAAACCGAGTTTCTGAACGAAGCTGGAAGTCATATGGCAAGCAGTAAATACGGTCTCGTCTTGAAGCGAAACCATCACATTGCTCTCTATTGCTTTTAAATTAGATTGCATCATATAACAGCTTCTTTTTAATTATCTTTTTTGTTCTTTCCCCAGACTCTTTTTCAAGGTCTGGAGAATTTCTATGCCATTTCGTATTTATGGTACTCAACAATTGGAGCCATTGTCACAGGAGTCGTCGGTATAATAGCATCCTTCATTATGAGTAAATATAAACTATTCTTATCTACTATTATTTTCATTATTCAGGGCAAACAAGTATAATCTGCAATCTAATTTAACACAGCCTAGTCCATTTCAGTCTAATTCATTCGAGAAGAAGAAGAAAAAGATGGCGATGATGAAGGTGAAGAAAAGAAGAAAATAGTTATCTACATTAGTTTACCCTAATGTAATCCAGACGAATCTCGAATTTCATTATTTCCAATCTACTAATAAAATTCACTCAAATTTATTTTTATCGACTCATAATTATCAATCCAAACTGATCTGGTCTTGTCTAATCAAAGTCTCGTATGACAATGTTACCGAGGTCAACAAGCTAGCAAACAGTCGCTGTCTAAAAGTTATTTTCCTACGGTCTATTTTCCAAATGTATGCGAAGCTTCGCCGCTATTTTAGCTTTGCTTATAAAACAGGGGACAAAGACTTGGAGGCGAAGGTGGAGGAACGTTTTCTTATGAGGATACGCTGTTGCGGATGGTCGGACGAGAACGAAAATCAAGAACACTTGGGTGACAAGAATTACGCATCGCTACAAGAAATTGAAGTAAACCTCACATAAATGCTATCATCCCTCATTATTATTATTACCATCTTCTTCATTTTCGTCTTCATTTTCTAATGCAATGCAATTGCCGGCAATTTTAAATATGTTAGCCTTTTCTGATTTGGCCACGTAAAACACAGTCAGAGATACAATTGCTTAAAAGCTCTGAGCCTCTGAGGCACATCGTGATGGAAAAGAGGTTCGATGGTTATGTGAACTTGGAATGCTCGAATGGACACATGACAATGATGACACGCATAACAGTTCTGCCTCGCTGCTTTGGCAAAAGATCCACCACACCCGAAGATCGCAGGCCTAATTATAAAAGGAGACACTAGTGGTTGAAGGTAGTGTGGCGAAAATTCTCCTTCTCGTCGGCAACGGCGAGAACGGGTCGTCCGTCTCTACTGTTCTTCCTTCCGGTTACCAGGCCGAGGGCGGAAGTCAGTAGGGTAATCGCCAGACCTCTCCAAATTTCTCTTTTCAAGGCACGTGTTTCCGACCTGCGTGGTCTGTCACAGGATTTATAGATCGACACAGTTCGTTCGATAAACTTTCTTTATTGACAACAAAAGATTTAATTATTCGACGAACTCAACGTTCAACTCCACAACACACGATACTGGAGCATTGACCAAGTCACCAATACAGCAAAGCAGACGAAGTAGAAGTAGCGACCAACTCTCTCTCTCACATACACACTTCTTTTACACACAGCCCTATATATACCCCCGGTCTATGCAATAGAGTCCCGGGGACTTAGCACAGTCCCCTCAATAGAGTCCCGGGGACCTATCAAAGTCCCCTCCACAGAGTCCCGGGGACCTATCAGAGTCCCCTCCACAGAGTCCCGGGGACCTATCAGAGTCCTCTGGTAAGGAAACAACCCTGTTTCTCCACAGTAGGTAGGAATGATCGTTGTTTGGGTTCTGTAGGTCACGAAATTCGTCCAGTAGCTTGATCTTACTTTGTTTGTTTCAGGGTCTGAAGGGACCAGAAGATGATTTTCTTAAGGACGTGGAAATGACGTCTTTAAAGAAAACTGAAGACCGGTTTAAGAAGGAAATCAAAAGCGACCTTAAGAATGAAACGGAAAACGGTTTACTCAAGAAAAACGATCCATGAACATCATCTTCTTACAACGTACACGCTTAGACTTGACAACAAACCGCCGTAGTTATATAAATGTCAAGTATAATGTGGTTAGAACGTTTCTAGGCATGTAGCCTTCTGATTATTACAGAATCCTTCTGCTGTATATATATATATATATATATATATATATATATATATATATATATATATATATATATATATATATATATATATATATATATATATATATATATTCAATTCAGTTCAATATCTTTTTATTGCCATCAATGACAGTCATTAACAACAACTGAAGTTTTTTCGTAGTTAACATGTAGTAACACAATATCAGCCTAATTTAGACAACTAAACTATATTAAACAGATAGTATCCAGAAGTTCATGTTAATCTAAATCAACAAGAGAAAAGAATCTGAAATGCTTAGTTGGCCATGTTCGTATCGGTAAAGAAGGTCACCGACTTGTGAAATTCGAATCTTGTTTATATCTAGTAACTTTAGGTCTTTAAAAATAGGTATTGAGTGGGAAGTTCTTTTAGCTCCTTCATCCATTTTAACATCTTTCTTGTGTAAGATCATTCATTTTTGAAGTCGGGAATCATAGTTGGAAGCACAAATTAAATTACAGTAATTGAGATATGGGTATAGTGTATAGTATAAACTCAGTCTAATTTCTTTAGGTAGCAGATGTGCGACTCTGGAAATTATGCCAATGTTCTTCGCTATTTTTAATGAGATGTAGTTTTTGTGTGTTTTCCAGGATAGGTGCTGAATGCTGATCCACATATACTCCTAGGAATTTAGCAGATTCTACTTGTGAGATGGGAGCGTCATCAAATGAGAAGGACCAGTTTACTGGTTTAATTTTCCTATGAGATTTGAAGATAATAAAATTTGTCTTATCGATGTTGAGTGTGAGTCTGTTTGCAAAGAACCACTTATTAACTTGAGCTAACTTAAGATTTACTGCTTCCATAAGGGTTATCCAGGAATGGTTGAAGTAAAAAATATTTGTATCGTCAGCAAATAAAATAAAATGAAGCTCAGAGGATACTTTAGCCAAGTCATTAATGTATAATAAAAAGAGAAGTGGTCACAAATTTGAGCCCTGGGAAACTCCAAAGGTGATGTAACCTGGGTCAGAAAGTGTTCCGTTGCACATAACTGTTTGGGTACAGTGCTCAAAATAACTATTAAGCCACTTTATTTGAGTACCCCTAATACCATAATTGATCATTTTCTTTAGTAGTATAGTGTGATCGACAGTATCAAAAGCTTTGGCTAAATATATGAAGTTCCGCACTGAATATTCATTGCCGTCAATAGCTTTTGAAATCCTGTCTTCATGTCTAGTATGGCCATAAAAGTAGAATGACCCGGTTGGAATTCATGTTGAGAGGTAGGAATCGTATTAGTCTTACTGATAAAGGAGAAAAGTCTATCGTCCATGATTTTTTCTAAGAATTTTGCAAAGCATGGCAGGACTGATATTGGTCTATAGTTTACAAGGCTATCTTTATCCCATTTTTATAGGCGGGTATTACTTTAACATGCAGTTTTAACAGTTGTGGGACGATCCCATAAGTTAGAGAGCTGTTGACAATTTCTGTTAATGGCATACTAATTAGAGATAAATTGGGCAGGGCTATATGCGAATCGATATCGTCTAAGCCTTTTGTATGGTTTAAAACCAAAATTAAGTCCGATTTTCATAAGTTCCTTAGGGGATGTTAACATTAGCCCAATAGAATTGAGGTTGGGAACAGGCATATACCCTTCATAAGAGCAGGAGGAAGCCGGGATCGCATTGGCAAACTTTCTAGGTAGGTATATGAAATACTCATTAAACATATTTGCCATTAGTTCAGCATCGTCAATTTTTTTATTATTAATTATTAATGAGTCTATTTTTGTACTTTTATCTTGTAGGCGCATAGTAGACCGAATAAGTTTCCAAGATCTTTTTAAATCATTATGGTAAGGTGATCTATGGGTAGAGTAAAAAAAATAAGATTGTTTTCAATCAATCAATCAATCAATCAATTTTATTGATCCCAGAATAACATGTTTTCCTCATATGTTTAATCATATGAGGAAAAGTAGCATCAGAGAAGTAATATCATGACATTGAATTTCCATTGGGTAACATTTGTAAAACGTTGTGTTAGGTATCCTCGACGTAGTATTGTTGTTAATGAGATCAATAGGCACCCAAAAGGGACCAGTCCCGCTAAGGAGGGGCCTGCATTATAAAATAAGGTAGGAAAAGATGACAGAGGATGTGTGAGTAGAAATGATAGCAGGGGTCAATGGATGAATGGATATTAGCAGGAGCAATGCATGGAATTATGCATCAGACGTCAAAGAGAGATACTGGGGAGATTGCTTTAGACATAAATTAAATATACAGCATATGCCTGCATTAAAAGAATTACAAAACATGACAATCATCTTAACTACATCTCAACTAAACAGTTAAACCATATGCTCTACTGTGTGTGCACGCAATGAGTGTTTGAATTGTCTGTAACATAAGGAAGTTCGGACGCTAGGCGGGAGGCTATTCCATAGGTCTGGGCCTTGGTATTTGATAGACATATGACGAATATTTGTTCTGGCGTAGATGCTTCTGTAATCGTATTTATTTCTTATATTAATTGTATGCGGAATTTGAATAAAATAGGATGTAAATGAGGGAGGGAGAAGATTATTATGATATTTGTACATAAATTCACAAATTTGCGTAAATCTGAGTTGCATAATGTTTAGTAGGTTATATTGTGTAAATAAAGGTTTAGTATGTGAATTGTAAGGGGATTTAGTTACTACCCGTATTGCCTTTTTTGAGAACTTCTTAGGTTATTTAAGTTCGAGGTATAAGTCGAGGTCCATATAAGGTTACAATAAGTAAGATAAGGATAGATAAGAGTGAAGTATAGATTAACCAATGTGTGAGAGGGTATTATATGTGAGATTCGTTTGAGTATACCAATGTTCTTAGTTATTTTTTAATTGATATCCTCGATATGGACACTCCATTTCAAGTGCTGGTCTATATATACTCCGAGGAATTTAGCTGAGTTGCCCTGGGGAATAGATTTATCATCTATGACTATGTCACTCAGATTGGGTGGAGGTTGCTTGTTGTTGGATCTGAATAAGATAAAGTTAGATTTTGATAGATTGAGGGAGAGTTTGTTAGCCCTGAACCAATCACTTGCCGATTTTAGTTCCCTATTTGCGATTCTAAAGAGCTCTTCATACGAGGAGTTGGAGAGGAAAACATTTGTGTCATCAGCAAATAGGATGTAATGAAGTAGTGAGCTAGAATTAGGGAGATCATTAATGTATATAATGAATAGGAGGGGCCCCAGAATAGAACCTTGAGGTACACCAAACCTGAGAGGTAAGAATTTGGATAAGCTATTATTGCATAGGACCTGTTGTTTCCGATCAGTCAAGTAGCTTTTAAACCAGTCAAGTGAAGTGCCTCTGATACCGTAGTGTTCTAGTTTTGCTATGAGAATTCGATGGTCTACGGTATCAAAGGCTTTAGGAAGAACCAGGAAGATGCCTAGAGAGTATTCGTTATTGTCCATTGCTTCAGAAATTTTATCTTGGATGTCTAACAGAGACATGGTGGTTGAATGAGCCGGTTGAAAGCCATGTTGGAGTTTGTAAAGAAGGTTATTGTGTTTTATATATGAGAATAAGCGATCATACATGACTCTTTCAAGTATCTTAGAGAAGAAAGGTAGAACAGAGATAGGTCTGTAGTTAGATATTTCAGTCCTGGCGTTTTGTTTATATATTGGTGTAACCTTTTAAAGTTAGATAAGATGATGAAAGCAATGTACACGGCGAGCGTAAAAGTACACCCAGACTGTTAGGTTGTAGAGCACAGTAGATGTAATTTATATCGCTAAACAGAATTTTAGTGTTTGGCATAATGAGACAGCAGGCCTGAAGAGCAGAAGATTTTTGCTAGTGTTTTGCCCATTCAGAAAAAACTTGCAATGATGTTAGTTTTTAAACCACTGTCTAAGTGAAATCGGTTTGTCATTTCGCGTCAATGACACTTTCATTCGCTTTCATGGCATCGATTTCATCAGATGTTTGACCATTGGTCTCGGATATTCAATTATTCATTCACTCGTTCGTCCGTCCATTCTTTACACTTTATCATTCTTTTTTATGTGTCAAAAAGTCAAACAGCCTGTAGACAACGAAAGCAACTTCTTCCACAGTCGAAGTGTTGGAACAAACGAC
>OY744615.1:6918857-7073857 GCA_963556255.1 Allolobophora icterica | reverse complement strand
TATCTATATGCACAAACACACAAGTGTAACTCTCGAACAGCATGGGTGGCAAATACGTTACCTTTATATAATTGTTTTATTAACGCCTACGTCCGGCCAAAACTCGGTTTCCTGCCTGTGAATTGGGTTGTAAAATTTGTTATCAAATTACAGACCGATTAATTCTGAAGGATCCTCGAAACTTATTGCTGATCACGCTTCAAAATGGCGATCATGAAGATTGAAGTCCTCATTCTCTCGTGATTGTCTTTGAAGCTGGACGTCCAACAACAAGCATCGACACACTCACGGCGAAATCCATTTTTGATTGAATGACCGATTGATTAATCTCTTTATTGATCGTTGACCGTAAAGTTAACAGACAATCGGATTTTCTTCAACAGGTTTCAAAGGTACAACTCAAGAGGAACCACATGGGTGTTCTCCGTTAGCGATCTCGATCTTCATGTTGCCCACAGTTGCCACTTTAGCTGTTGCTGCTGCTACCACAAATAAAACTACTTGTAGTAGTGGTAGTACTACTACTGCTGCTGCGAATAATACCAGTACTGATACTGCTGCTACTACTACTATTATTACTGCTACTGTCGCTGCAGCTGCTCTGTTATTACTGCTACTACTAGTGGACCTAATGCCATCGCTACTACTCTTCATTTCAGGTAATTCATATTAAGTCGATGCAATGGAGTCGCACTTGAAATGGGCAGACTATCTGATCCTCGTGGGATTCCTCGTCATCTCTCTGGCCATTGGAATCTACCATTCCCTGACAGGAGGTCGACAGAAGACGACCGAGGAATTCATCATGGGTAATCGACGACTCATGGTCATTCCAACGGCCATTTCGTTGCTCGCTTCCATGCTGTCGGCCATCTTGTTGCTAGGAATGACGGCCGAAATGTACAGCTACGGAGTCCAGTTCCTTATCTGCATCATCGTCGCTGATTCACTGGCTTTGTTCTTTGTCGAGCGCTTCATTGTTCCGTGGCTGTATCCGTTGAAGTTGGTCAGCATCTACGATGTAAGTAAACTATGGTTTTTCTCGTAATTGTAAGTCGATGATATTGTGCATATGCAGTGATCCAATTCTACGGTGATTTTTAATGTCGAAGTGCGTCTTATATGTATCGCATCATCAAAGCATGTATCTTAATATCTACTGGTCATTTTCCAGTACAAACCTTAATATTGTCAGCAACTTACAGCGGCAGAAATAACGTAATTGTATATGTAATTACAACTGTAATTGTATGTCTAACTGTAATTGCAAGTGCGCTTGTAATTGTGATTGTCCTTGTATAATTGTACTAGAACAACCATGCAGCGAAGCATGAAAGCCTCTCATTATATAAATATTGTTATCACAGTATAATGCCCGTTGTCTCCTAAGCTATTGTTTGCATAATAATATTGACAATGAGAGGTGAAGAATATCTTGTAAGTATGTTGCTTTAGAATGGATCCCTCGCTACCCACATGTGGGTAGCGAGGGATCCAATCTAAAGCATGTTAGAATTTCACCGTCTTAATTGCTCCATAAATTGATCATTGCATTTGCCAGCATATCTTCTGTGTGCGTTTTTTAGTACTTGGAAAAGCGATTTATGTCAAAGAGCATCAAAATTTTTGGTTCTTCGTTGGGAATTTTATCTGCGGTAAGACAGAATTTTTTTGCATGCTCAACTGATTCAAACTGAAAGTTTCACACACACAATCTCAGTTAAGCAAGGCAAAGTCACGATATCATTTATGTGCTATAAATCACCAGAGATTTCGGAGACTTAAACAGTCGTGTAAAGTCTTCCTAAGAGGATCATCCATATTTTAGAAAAGGTAAACTTCTGGTCTAGGATATCTGCGGTAAAAGAGAATATTTGTGCACACTCAACTGATTCGAGCTGAAAGTTTCACAGACTGTCTCCATAAAGCAAGGCAAGGTCAGGATATCATTTATACGATTGAAGAGAAATTTGTCATTCAGGCTATTCCCGCATTGGACCCAGGTCCGACATTCCAATGCAGGGAAATTGTTTTATCCTGCACATGTGTGCTGTAGAACAGGGCTTTTCAAACTATGGTCCGCGAACCAAGATGGGTCTTGAAAGGATATGGCGGGGTGGGAGAGATCGTGCTATAAATATTCATTAATTCTGCAAGGTTTTAGCAATGACAGCCTAAATTTGACTTTTTAAATACCTGGGTCCGCGTGCTCTGCCTAGAAGTAAAGGTCCCTGGTCCAAAATGTTTGAAAACCACTGCTATAGATCATCACAGATTTCGGAGACTTAAACTAGTCGTCCAAACTCTTCCTAAGAAGGTCAATAATATTATAGAAAAGGTAAGCTTCTTGTCTTGGTTGTAAGTGGATTAAAGCAGATATAAGTGGATAAAAGTGGATAAGTGGATATACAGTAGGTGGAGATTAGTTTGAATATAAATGTATATGAGTGTGGTAAGTGCATAATAGTAACAATATGTGGATATAAGTGTGGATGTAAAGTGAAAATAAGTGAATATGAGGGGAATAAGTTCATTTAATTGGTCATAAGTAGATATAAGTGTGGATAGGAGTAAATATAGTAGGATATGAGTAGATAAAGAGCATATAAGTGGTTATAAGTGGATATAATTGTGGATGTGAGTGAAAATAGGGGAGATATAAGAGGATAGAAGTTCATATAGGTTGTCGTAAAGGATGTGTGTGAATGTGAGGAAATATAAGTGGATATATGTGGATAAAAGTGGACATAAGTGGATTTAAGTGGTTATGGATGTGAGTGAATATAAGTGGATAAAAGTCGATTAAGGTGGCAAAATGTGGACATAAATGCGGATGAGAGTGGACTTAAGAAATAAATAGACATAATTGGATTTAAGTGGATATAAGTGAATAAAGTAAGTAAGTAAGTATATTCTTTATTGAACCACCTGCATGCGCACTGTGGTTGACAAACATGTTATTCAGTTAGAGGCATGAAACACAAGAAACATCATAATTTGGAAAGGAAGCCAGCTAACTAGGTTGGGTATAGATAGGCCTAACAATTGGATAAGAATAAGAATAAGATAAGAATCAGTAAGAATGTTAGTGGATTTAAGCGGAAAAAAGTTGATATCAGATAATTATTTGAGTGGATCTAAGGAGATATAGGTATCGATGTGAATGGATATAAATCAGTCACTAAAAGTGAATAAAAATGTGGATAAAGGTGGCTAAAAGAGGATATAAAACGATTAAAGTGTGGGTGCGGTATGCGGACGTTTGTTCAAAGGACGGTTGGTCAACGGACGATTGGTCACGGACGATTGGTCAATGGACGATTGGTCAAGCGGACTGTTCGTCAAGAGGACTGTTGATCAAGGGTCCTTTCGTCAAGAGGACGGTTGATCAAAAAATCGGTTCGTATGTCTAGGGATAATTAGTGGTCGTCCATTTCAAAGGGTTATCGTATATCTGTGCCAGTGCAGTTGTTTGTACTGATAAGAGAACTGACATATTTTAAAAGCGTCTAAAATTCACGTATATCGTATCACTCCATATTTGTGTTATTTGTGTATGAGCTACGTTTTGCGAAGTCTTCATTGCTGTGCATGTAAAGATGCCTGGTTTTGTAATGGCTTAATTGTTCGGTCGGTTCGTCCGTCTAGGGATAATTAGTGGTCGTCGATTTCTCTTATCAGTGGTTTGTACTGATAAGAGAACTGGCATATTTTAAAAGCGTCTCTAATATCGAAAATTAAAATTTTTTATCAACCGTCCTCTTGACGAAAGGACCCTTGATCAACAGTCCTCTTGACGAACAGTCCGTGACCAATCGTCCGTTGACCAATCGTCCGTTGACCAAACGTCCTAGAACCGTGGGTGCGAGTGAATTTAAGTGGATAAAAGTGGACAAAAGTGGATACGGGTGGATGTAATTGGACTTAAGTGAGTGGATATATTCGAAAGCTCCACTGCCTGCCGTATCGTTGCCCCCACTGCTCGGACCGGAAAATCGCAGATAGACAGACTAATGATAGAGTAAGGTAAGTTAAAGTAAGACAAGGTAATGTAAGACAACGAATGGGTAGGGAAGGTGAGGAGTGGTTAATGTTAAGATACTGTAGAGTGGAGAGCAAGGTAATACAACAGAAAATGGTACAGAAAATATGAGTAAGGTACTGCAGGATAAAGTAAGATATTACAGGGAAGGGTAAAGAAAAATAAAATAATGTGTAAGCAATGCATGACAATATAAGAGAAGCTTGGCCGCTGATAATTCTGCCTGGTTAAGTGGCTTGGGGCAACGTGGACCTTAATAGAACCGCTTTTAGAGATCCTCCAAAGCGCTATGAACATGACTTTCTAAGAGATCTGAAGAGGTGTTTTTTGTTAGATGGGATAGGTATCGTAGGTTAGAGGTTCTTAACAGGTGTGCCGCGAAACACTAGCGTGTCGTGAATTGACCAGCAGTGTGTCGCGTAAACATGATGTGTCGTTGGTTTGTCGAAAAAATTGGTGCATCGCGAATTCTCACACAGTGTTATTTCTATTAACTGAAACTGTAACTGAAATAGCAAAATAACTGAAAAATGTTGGTCAGTTAACTGTAACTGTAACTGAAACTGAAAAATGCTGAATAACTGAAACTGTAACTGTAACTGAAAAACAATAACTGTATAACTGAAAATCACAAAGAGTTAACTTGAAAATTAAACATAAGTGTTTTTCCTTACTTACTTTGTGACTAGTAATCCTATTCTAGTCTACGGTTAGTTTTCTATGCTCATTTCACTTCCGGTTCCGTTTCGTTTTCGTTGTGTTGTCTTTGCTTAATGTAGGCGTTAATCCGTGACGAACAGAACAATGTTTAAGCAAAATTTTTTTATTCCGGATATTTCTATAACAGCGGTCGTAAAGTAGAAAGTGGCGTGTGGGAACATTTTGATTATGAAGCCGCAGTAGATACGAGTCGATGTTGTGTTCTCACTGTGGCTGCCAATGACGCTGAAAAACACGAGTGTGGCACGCTAATGGTCGGGAAAATGCGAGAAATCTTCGAAATAATTTGCATTGCAAACATAAGGATGTGTATGCAACTCTGCTGCTGAAGGAAAAGCAGAAGAAACATCCTGATGACAAAGTTAAAGCTGCTCAATCCAAGCTCAAAGTCACGGTAAGATATGTATTACTACACCTGATAATTAAAATTATTATCTTTCCATTTATTTGAAAAAAATTCATAGAATCACGTTCATCGCTCCACATATATCCATTTTAATGTATCGAAGACAATGCAATTAATATTCATTCTGTTTCTTGTGTTCGTCAGACTTGTGACAGGTTGGTTTTTCGCTTTGGTAGTTAATTATTTATCTAGTAAATCACTCTTATGTGCTATAGAAGACGTAGGCCCTATGTATTAAGTTATTAAAATTTCCTTAATTGTTCAAAAATTTGAGTTGATAATCACTGTACGAATCATTTCAGCTCATAGATTTTCTCATTGTTGCAGATTTTTTTCTTACTATAAGTAGTGCACTAACTTGAACTTCTACTCCAGTCTTCCACTTGACTTGCCCAAGTTGCCCCAGTTTTATGTGAAATTAGATTAATTATGTTTAAATGTGCACAAGGTCTGGCAAGGTCAATCAGCTGCTCGCTAAAGCTCTTGTCACAGGATACCCGAACCAGAAACTCCTTTAGTCCACAAAGTCCAGTATCGAGGACATCTGGTGTTGATGCTGAACCAACCAACTTTAACGGTGATCTGGAGAATGGACTGACCTTCTGGGTGGATCGACAGACCTCTTATCCAACTCTGGCACTTATAGTGGAAGACCTCGTATCCGCGCCAGCTTCACAACAAATGTTGAGCGTCTTTTCTCAGTTTGTGGGGATTTATGTGCACGAAAGCGGAACAGAGCAAGTGTTAATCTGGAACGTCGTGTTTTCCTTAAAGTAAACCAACATTATGTGAAATCGGATTGATTTGCTGCGTAAATAATTCTGGGAACTATTCGGAATACTTGTGGTCAGTAACTGTTGGTCGTGACATTTGAAAAAAAATAACTGAAACGATAACTGAAACTATAACTGAAAAATAAAAATCGGTAACTGAAACTGAAAAAATCAGATTTCAGTTAACTGTAACTGTAACTGTAACTGAAAAATAAAAAAATGGATAACTGTAACTGAAACTGTAACTGAAAAACCATAACTGAAATAACACTGTTCTCACAGCCCACGACTGTCATTCTTGCATTGCAGATTACACTTACTTAAAGTTTAGGGACGTAGGCTGTGAGAATTCATAACACTGTTTATCTGTCTTTTACTGTTACATTCGAAATGGATAAATTTATCAAAAAAACGAAAAATTTTGCAAAAAATACAGCTGATACTGCGATATCAGATTCTGGTAGCAATGAGAGACCGATTCTAACACCAACAGTCTCTCTCTCTCTCCTCTCTCATCTCCTCATCATCTCACTCTCTCTCTCTCTCTCTCTCTCTCTCTCTCTCTCTCTCTTCACTCTCTCTCTCTCTCTCTCTCACTCTCCTCCCCTCTCTCTCTCTCTCTCTCTCTCTCTCTCTCTCTCTCTCTCTCTCTCTCTCTCTCTCTCTCTCTCTCTCTCTCTCTCTCTCTCTCTCTCTCTCTCTCTCTCTCTGTATGTATGTATGTATGTATGTATGTATGTATGTATGTATGTATGTATGTATATTGTATTGTATTGTATTGTATCTAGAAATTTATAAAGCGCCTCTCGCAGAAAAACTATTCAGAGGCGCTCTCAGCACAGAAGCCCCGGGGAAACAGAAATGTCTTTAGGGAACGCGACACCGATGAGGAAAAGCCAGTCATTAGTTTGGCCCTGAGCACAGGAGGAAGTTCATTCCAGATCGTGGGACCCACTATGCATGTTTCTCTCTATGCTGTGGATATTGGTTAAAATGTTAAAGTTAAACTAGTTGTTTATTTAAATTTTTAATTGTTAACATTTCTAATGAATAAAAATGTTCAAATTAAATAATTTCTAGTTTATACATTAACTTAGTAACAGCTAATGGGATTTTTGCTCCTGGACATTCTCTGGATCATATTAAAATGAGGATCCACAGTTTCTGTAAGTGCAATACGTAAACACCGCCGACCAGTTTGTTCCGTTTTTTTGTTCTTTTGTTGAGAAACCTTGCTCAGATAAGTAGGAACTATGAAATGAAACCAACTCTTGGATAGCTTTGCTCGTCAGTGTTTTGTAATGTTCTTTGTACGTCTTAGGCCTGAACTGAGTTCCTGAGGATTGCTTGTACCTATCCTTTAGTCTAGCTTTCTTCTTTTTTCATGTTTTTCTTGGTTGGTTTACTAAAACTAGTAGTGCCAGCAGCGTCGTATTCGTATTCACTACTGTTGGTGTTAGAATCCGTCTCATTGCTGCCAGAATTCGATTTCGCAATATCAGCTGTAGATTTGCAAAATTTTCGTTTTATTCTGATAAATTTATCCATTTCGAATGTTACAGTAAAAGTTTACATCGGCGCGGTCGCAAACATGTAAGGGCCTATACTGTATAAGATAAACACCATGACCGCCCCGATTGCGATTGAATAGAATAGATAAACAGTGTTATGAATTCTCACAGCCTACGTCCCCTAAACTTTAAGTAAATGTAATGCAAGAATGACAGTCGTAAATGACAGATTACAATTAACATGACAATTAAAGGAGAAGTAAGTTCAAAAGTAGTTCTACAGCTGTTCTGTTCTTAGGTTCTGGCTATGGGAGTGGTGATGTACGCACCATCAGCAGCCCTAGAATCCGGTATTTACAAACAATGTTTATGCTGCTTTCCTTGTGACTTTTGCATCATTCTCATCATCATGATCATCTTCACGCCACCACATTCACTGCCGCAGCCACCACCACCACTATCATCGTCAATACAAACATCACTTTGATCAAAGTCGTCATCATCATTACCATCAATTGAAATAAACAAATAAATGAATAAATGATTAATCGGTGTTTATTCTTTCATCAGCCACTGGTTTGCCAGTGTCCGTTTCAATCCCAGTCATGGCCGTTGTATCCGTTGCCTATACAGCTCTCGTAAGTACACGCGTTACAATAGCATTGGGTGTTTAAAAGATTGTTAGAATTGTAATTGTAACTGTAATCGAACATTTATAAAAAAAAATCGCCCTCCAATGTTTCACAGGCGCACCCGACACAAGTCTGTGCCATCGCTTACAAATTAAATTTTCTTTAGACGTTTCTCGAACAGAGAAAGAGAAAGGCTGAGGAGCTCCAGCCGCAATTCCCGCGGATGACGATTCTAACTAGATGGGCCAACATAGGGGCCAATAAGAAGGCTTCGCGCAGCCCAGCGTAGAGTGAAGAGATCGAGGTACAGAAGGTCTTGAGGTATGACAACCAAACAGTTGCGCATAACAGTTACATTTTGAACTGAATGCGTTGGGGGCATAGGAGGCCAGTGGAGATTGACCTGAATGAAGGCAGTTATGTGGACAAATCTCAAGAAACCACCAATCAGGCGGAAAGCACCGTTAAGTACTGATACTAAGTATTGAGTACTCAGCATTACGTGATTTATTTAGTGATTAAATAAATGATTTAATTAGCACAGAATTGAACGATCGAACCAACAGATTAATCTGTTGATGAATATACCAAGATTAAACTAAAAATCAATAAATCAATCTTCAATCACTACTAATCAACAGTCTTAGACACTTACGAATAGCCAAGGATATCGAAAAGATAGATTAACGGTCTGTAGGTACAGTTGTCTTTGCTGTTAGCCCAGCCACTTGCATGCAATCGAAACTAATTTTATTTTCAGAAAGCAATGTTCTATTGATTTGAGAAGGATTTTTTATGACTGTAGGGTGGAATGCGAGCTGTGATATGGACGGATGTCTTTCAGTTTCTGATCATGGTTGGTGGAATGATTGCCATCATCGTCAAGGTATCTCATAAAACTATTTAATGATATGATAACGATGACGCTGACGGAGACCATGATGACTTAAAACAATCACTGACTGACGTTATCTAACAATGGGCTACCGGTAAAAACTAATGTGATTATAATAGGGCTACAAACTTGCGACACGAAATATGAGTAAAAGTGTCTGAAATCCAAATGAACTGGTTTATCTTTTTCGAAGGGAGTGATTGTCGTCGGAGGAATAACAAACGTCTTCAGACTGGCTGGGGAAGAAGGTCGACTAGTCTTGGCTAAGTAATCATCGTTCATCACCATCATTATTACCAGCACCACCACCACCATCACCAACACCATCATCATTCAACAGCATCACCAGCACCACTCAGACGACGACAACATCCACCATGATCACCACGACCAACACGATCATCACAACCTCCACTACCACCATTATAGTCACCATCATCATCACCACTGTCGTCATCATCAACATCACCACCATCATCATAATCATTAACATCATCATCGTAATCATAAACATCGTCATCAGTGTCAGCATTGTCATTATCAGCGTCATCGACATACCGTAATCATCATAATCATCATATCAAAATAATCATTATAGTCATCATTATCATATTCATCATCATCACATTCGCAATCGCTCTCAGCATCGCTATCATTATCATCATGATCACTATCATTTTCATCATTGTTATCGTTGTCGTAACCGCTTCTTCCTCTTCCAATCTAATCATCTTTATCGGATTTCGTTAACTAACATTCCCTTAAGCGAAAGTCATAGTTTCGATGATGTGTGCACAGTTTCAGCTTCGATCCGCGAGAGCGCAACACTGTCTGGAGTATTGTCATTGGAATGACAATCCACTGGTTTCATGCATTCGGTCTGTCACAGGCTTCCGTTCAGAGATTCTCGGCCGTCGACAAACTGTCCAAGGCGAGGGCGTAAGTGTCGAACATCTTTAGCTCACATTAGCCAGTGTTTAGCCTAATTTGCATTAATTAGTAAAGCATGTGGTAACCGAATGGACAAAGGGTTCATCTTGAAACTCGAAGAGTACGAGTTCAAGCCTCCACTCAGGCGATGACTGAGTAAGAATCTTGATAAAGTGTTTAACGCACAATTGCACAACGCCAGTCATGTTCTCTGCCGTACACTCGCTGATGCAGATCTGAACTTTGGAAGGAGAGCAATATCATATACTGTTGCCATTCAGCGCTTAAGACAAATCTGATAGTATATCTTCATCATCATCGTTCTCATTATCTACGTTGTTATCAAGGTCTTGCGGTTATTCATTTTCTGTCACCACTACCGATCGTGTTAACAACCATCATCCTCATGCTTTTCATTAAACGGGTTATGGAACTTGATTGAGGCACTATATTCATACGTACAATATGTCATACATGGAGATATACAAAGTATTGTGTATATATATTGTGTCTGGTTTTCGGAGGAATCATTCCACCGAAACTTTACTGGTCCGCCTCCTGTCGGATTTATATGGCGCCATGGACTGTGGTCAGATTACCCTTTTAGCCCTTTTTGATGTTAGCTCAGCATTTGACTCTGTCGACCATGCTATACTTCTACAGCGCCTCTCTGTTTCCTTTGGGCTGGTTGACAAACCGTTAGACTGGCTATCATCCTATCTTACTGGTCGCACTAACTGTGTTACTGCTGGTTCCTCCAGGTCCCGCTGGGTCCCCGCCCTCTTTGGTGTACCCCAGGGGTCCGTCCTTGGCCCGCTACTTTATGTTTTGTTTACATCTGATATTAGTTCCTTGCTACAGTCATGTGGTCTGCTTCATCAGCTTTATGCTGACGACATCCAAGCATATGTCCACGAAATGGCCACGCAGCTGATGCAGTGGCTTCTGTTGGATTGATGTGCCGCGCTATTGATGCCCTCTCATCTTGGATGGCCTCAAACCGGTTGCTTCTGAACCCGTCCAAAACTCAATTCATTTGGCTTGGTGGTCGTAGACAGCTGGCGGGGGTTGACCTACGCCAATTGACTGAAACTTTTCCCCATATCACTTTCTCCCTTACTGTTCGTGACCTAGGTGTTGCGCTGGATCGAGAGCTTAGTCTCTCTCAGCACGTTAACTTGGTCACTCGGAACTGTTATTATCAGCTCTGGCAGTTGCGTGTTGTACTGAGGTCCCTCTCCCATGATGCTGCAGTGATCTTAGTTCATGCATTTGTCACTGGTAGAGTTGACCACTGTTGCTCGGTCCTTGTTGGTCACTCCAAGGGCCTAATGGGGCGACTTGACCGGGTCCTTCGTTCTGCTGCTAGACTTATTGGTCGCATTCCAAAATATGCCCCAGTCTCTGCCTATATGCGTGACGTCTTACATTGGCTTCCTGCCTCTGAGCGCATCTCCTACAGGATAGCAGCACTAGTTTGGCGGTGTCTCTCTGGTAGCGCCCCATCCTACCTGTCTGAACTCTGCTGCCCGATTTCTGACTTAGCTTCTCGCAGAGCTTTGCGCTCTGCGACTAATGGGGAGCTATTGGTCCCTCCACCCGCTCCGCAGTCAGGCAACGCCGAGCCTTCTCGGTTGTTGGCCCGTCTACCTGGAATGGTCTTCCGATATCCTTACGCTGCTTCCCCCGGAATAATTCACCTGTTTCCTTACGACAACTCAAGACCTATCTGTTTAGCCGTGGCTGGGCTGGGAGCGCCTCTGAGTAGGTCTCTTGAAGAGGCGCTATATAAATGTACAGAATAAATGAATGAATGAATAAGTACGTATGTTCTTACGTACGCTCGTGCATTCGTACATCATTTATACATCCCTACGTATAATTTCGTTGCCATCTTCGAAACTGAAACGGTTCTGTTTTATGAGAACTGATCTTGTCCTGTAGAACGATTCTGATAAACATCCCTTCATTGGTCATTATGTTCGTGCTGGCCTGCTTCAATGGACTGATTATCGTCGCTTACTACTCGAGCATCAAGTGCGATCCTCTGGCCAACAAAGACATCGCAAATCCTAACATGGTCAGACAACTATTACTTGTCGCTGTTAGCTGCTGTTGTTTGCTGAGAAGGGATTTATAAAAAAAATGGCACTACATTTGACCACTCCCATTGTGTTATATGACACTACAAATTGTTAACACGTTGAAAGAATATCACCAACCTGAATGATCTGTGCAGTCGTTTTGTTAAATTACGTTGGATAACATTCCTTTACTTTAAATTTGAGAGTAACATGTGTGATTTATTTGTTCAGTTGCTTCCCTATTTCGTTGTCTCAATTTTCGCTGACTCACCTGGATTTGCGGGACTTTTCCTCTCCACACTTTATGGAGGAGCGTTGAGGTAAAGACTTCTGTGAATAAACTTAATAATTTTGAAAATCTAATAAAGGAAACAGGAAATGATAATGGTTTAAAGCCACGAATAGGCCCAGGCCTATATGGGTCATTATCCGAAATGTTACAAATTTCGTCTCCGAAAAACAAAAAAAATTTTTTTCCCAAAATTGGTTGCAAGTGTTTTTTTTAGTCATGTACATAGTTAAATTTAACTAATTTGAAAGAAATCCACTATATTTTTAATCATAAGTTAAATTATTTTCAGAATTTATAAAGTAAAAAGTCCTCTTTTCCATTAAATTCCGCCCTTTTTGTGTAATCATCTTTAATCACAGGAACCTGAAATATTCCTCTGGTGCTTATAAAATGGCAATTTCTTAAAAGTAGATGATACCAGCATTAGGTAGGAATACAATAGGCCTTCTCTTCACATAATATATTAGTCTGGTGTCAAGAAATTAAGACATTTTTCGAAATTATTTTTAAAAAGAGATTTAATTTTCAGCTGCAGAAAAAAATCTGTGCAGCATTAGCTCTAACTGTATGCTATATGCATTAGATACAAGTTGAACAACATTTTAAGAGTTGCTAGTAAATTCTAATTACTTGCAATTTATTTTTATACCAAATAATTCAGAAACAATACATGTAATTCACTCTGAGAAATGCGTCATTACCATCCGAGACAAGATGCGACTGTCATGAGAAAATAGCAAATATCTGATATATACGGATGGTAATGATGAAAAACAACCGCGAATGGTAATGACATAATGATGAAATTTTAAACAGCCGTCAAACATTTTCACGTGAATTACTCCATCAGATAAGTAATTTCAATCAGTTCAACAAAAGCGACAAATAAAAAAAGTTGTCAATGTTCTAATCTACCTAAACCAGGAAATACAACACTAGATGGTAATGAGACAGAAATTTACTTGTCTTGTAATTTGGAACACACAAACTTAAATTAAATAAAACATTATGAATGGCAACACAAATCTGTGTGATTCCATTAATAGTTGACAATATCTTGTTCTTGATGTTTTTCTTTTAGTAAGTAAGCACGTTCTCTAAAAGTTGTAGGCTTCCCAAAAATTGAGATGGCTATGATGCTTATTTCTACGGACAAGTATAAATAGGTCCAAAAAGAAAGAAATATTACGAAAATGAGTCTAAACGTTTAATTATAGCATATGCTAGCTACTAATTAATCAAAATAATATACCTTTGTTACAGGCTGTAGTGGAATAAATTTGCGTAAAAGCTTAATTTAATGCATTGTACACCGTCTCGGACAGTGGATGGTAATGATATTTTGTATACATTTAGTAATTTTTTTCAAAATTTCCAAAATCTAACAGCTAAAACAATGATGGGAAATGTTAATCAGCTCATTCTTTGAAGGATAGGCAAACAAATTTAAAGAAATATTCGAAAAAACTCAAAAACCAGCGTGGGACATCAATTCTGTACTTTTCGGATAATGACCCATATATAAAAACATTTATGATATCAGAATATCTTGTTTGCAAATGAAATAAGCTGTTCACGCTACATTTACAAACGATACTAAAAAACCAGATGGAAATGTTTTGTTCACCAGAGGCTTCCAATTCGGCTACCCATTTTAGATAACATAGTTGAAATTTCACTATTATTGTGATGCTTTTGATATAGTGTTATCAGTAATGTTTTGTAATTCTTTTAACATATAGGCCTACACTCTTTTTCAGATATTATTATCTTCTTTTAACTTCAATTTTTTTTTATTATTTCTCAATTTGTTCACCAATGTGCTATTCGCTTTTGGTTTTTCAATAAAGAATAATAATAATAAATTATTATTCAACGCTTTAACGCAGGTTGCTTAACAATATTGCAGCAAAAACTCGTTCGGCCGTTCCAGGTATAATTTTTTTCTTTAATATGTCTCCGGACAATTTTTTATCTACCTGGGGGATCCTTGATACCCCAGGGCAAAAATATTTAATAATAATAATAATAATAATAATAATAATAATAATAATAATAATAATAATAATAATTAATAATTGCCGAGATGGACCGTCGCCTGTCCGGGGTCACCGGGGACAACCGGGAGACGAGCTTCTTCTTCCAGCGGCTGTCGGTGGCGATCCAACGCTTTAACGAGGTCGCCTTCCGGGGCACCATGTCGATGCTGCCCGGTGCCAAGGAGCGACCACCTCTATCACACTAGACCATACTAGTTTATTTCGCAAAGCATAACATAAGAGATAATAATAATAATAATAATAATAATAATAATAATAATAATAATAATAATAATAATAGTAATAATAATAATAATAATAATAATAATAATAATAATAACAGGGGCACGTTTGCACAACTGCCCTGGGACGAGGATCACTGACTCCTGCACGATGATAGTATCTAAGAGCCTGAGGGATTCTTTTTACGTCGGGCGACAAAAAAAATAATAATAACAGAGATTAATAACAGAGATTAATTTTCACATACTTAGTATCTGACTTCTAAGGGATTATATGTACCTCGGGGGAAAAATAATAATAATAGTAAAAATAATAGTAATAATACTTTTCCCCACGTCTTCCCCCTAAGACGAGGCCTGACCTCCAGACACTATCTTTGCTTGGCCTCACCCCACGCTTTCTTTCTCTTACTTCACTCTGCTTGTCTTACATCCTCTTCTGTTCTCGTGCCTATCTCACCATACCGTCTCGCAACCCGACTTGGATTTCCACTTTGTATCTCTAGATAATCCCTCTAATGCGCAACAAGATAAAGTCCTCGTGAATTAGCAAGAGCCATGCACTTCGCTTTTGACTAAAACGTCAAAAATGTTTAGACTATGATTGCAACCTTGCCCTGTATTGCCCTACAATATCCTACTTGTCTGATTTATGTGTGCATCATGAAGTACCGTGTCTTCGTCGCTAAGTGGTTCAGCCGCAAATTGCTGGGAGGACATTCTCAAATGGAAACTAGACCACCTGCCAGAAATAAGGAAGGCTTTCGTCAACAGGCTCTTAGGTAACCATTCGGTATTTGTTTCGCTATAGTCGGGTCCCTGTGCCCTATTGGTTAGGGCGTTCTTTTTGTAATGCGGGGAATTCGGGTTCAGCCCTCCAAAATCACCATGTAGGACATAATAGCTCAGTGCCATCGATGTTCTTTTTATGATCGTTTTTGCGATAACGAACTTTAGAAGAGGTTAATATCAATTGTAGTTTTTATACATCCGTTATTATTATTATTAATTTTTCTGATATGCTAAGTAGAATTTCTGTGACATTCAATCGTTTCTATGGTACACTCGCTTTTTTTCGCAGATATTTGGCATTATCCCTGGCAACCTGAAACTTAGTATTTAACCTAACTATTGCGTGATTAACAATTCAATCTCTCCTTGTTTTCCAGTTGTACTGTTTGGAGCTTTATCCATTGGAGTGGCTTTCCTTGTGGATTCTGTTCCAGGTCCCATCACCCAGGTTAGTGTGCCATCGATTATTTGTCAGAATGCTCATAATAGTCTAGGCTTGGAATTTTAAAAAGGCCATGGAAATGCCTGTTAGAAGCAAATCATGTTTCTTGTCATCTGCGTAGAGATGGTGTTCAACAGAGGGGGTTTTATGAGATGGCTTAAAGATGTGATATACAGAATGAAGTGGAGTGGACCTAGGACAGAACCCTAAGTTGAGGGACGCCACAGGAGAGAGGGAAGGGTTGCGAGCAGTGGCAAGGGGCTTTAACAGAGAAGAGTCGGGAAGATAAGTAGGATTGGAACCAGTGTAGATCAGTGCCATAGACGCCAAACCAAGAAGATAATCGTTGAATAAAAAGACTGTGATCGATGGTGTCGAATGGAAGAGGGAGGGTTGAGAATCAGTTGGGAGTCAAGAATATCCTGGGTGAAGCCCTGACGGTCAATGGACCCGGTGAGAAGGAAAGAATGATTCGAAGGAGGAAGCCGAGCGAAAGGCTTCATTTGTAGACCAGCTACGATTAGATAGTGATCAGTAATGTTCATAACAGTGTGCGATAGTTTAGAGATAAGATGGAGGAGGTGATGCGAGAAAAACTTAGCTGGGTGATGCCAGGAGGAGTGCATTGAAAGAGATGTGCGTTAGAGAACCAAGATGGGATCCTAGTTTCTTGAAGGGCAATGAGATCGGGTGGGCGACAGCCGGTGACAAGAACACTCAGGGCACTGGAGTTTTGGGGGTTGAGGAAAGACCGAATATTGAGGGATTAGAGTAGGAATTTCTTGTTGGAAGACCTGGATGTGCGAAGAGAGGAGTTTGTGCTGGGAACCGGATTTATTTGTATGTCACCGGAAGGTAATATAGTAAGCAGGATTTGCCGGAGGTTGGTGTTAGAAAAATGAACTATGGAACGGCGAGTGAAAAGGCGCTGGCGACAGTGTTGAAATGAGAATACTGTACAGTGGTGGTCGATAGTGCAGAACTGGAACACAAGAGGTGCGTATGTCCAATGGAATTGAGCGGGAAGTGGATGCAGGACATATTTTAACTCTATAACTACATAGTGGGACAAATGTCCCAGTAGTTCTAGGTTTTGTCCCAGTAGCTTGGGTGATTTGTCCCAGCAAATACTTTATTTTTAATGTTATATTACAATATTAAATTATTAACCTTCATATTCGAAATATTCAACGAATTAAACAATATCTGAAAACCAGTTCGATGCACGCAATAAATACATAAAATTTAGTTAACACGTGATATACAAGTCCACCTATATCTCTGGGACCTGTGCACACCCTAGGTTTTTTCAGCAACCAATGTACGTAAGCTATTGGCTGCAGTGACTTCACACTCTATGCAAGTAGAACGAGTGATCTCTCACTACAACAATCTCAGAATGAGCCATCGACAGTCAACGTCTTTGGATACCGTTAATGATCGGTTATTGATATCACTCAATGGAGTGGGGCACTGCATATTTTGACCCGAGCCCATGCGTAGCTAAATTCCTTACTAGCGAAGATAGACGCGAAGGATGTTCGGATTATCGGATCCGAACATTTACGCTACGCAGTTCTAAGTGCACAAGTTTTTCCACAGTACCCTGATCTTACCATCTGGGAAGTTGTTGTGACCGAAATCTGCCTTGACTAAAACAGTAACATAATAGCTGAATAATACTATAGTTACATTGTATAAGTAAGTAAGTAAGTAAGTAAGTATATCCTTTATTAATCCAACTGCTAACCGCATTTTGGTTTACACATGTATATCACGTCCAGATTAAAGTACTAAGGCCTATATTCCGGTGAAAATCATCCTAATTATGAAAGATTTACGAGCTAGACTGTCAGCAGTCGGGAGAACCCGATTATGAACACGGGGTCGCAAAGTATAACCCGTATGCTTAACAGGAGGTAATAGCACATGAAGCACATGTGTAGGACATGTAAGGACGGTCGTGAAAAGTTTAGAATCAGCAGTACGGATCAAGGGTACACCCACCAAGCTAAAACGTATAGAATGTTAGGGCCTACTTGTTTTCTTTGCGTATCTAAATTGGAAAATAAAGTTGGATGTGTTTGCTGAAGTTAAAGCTATCATTGTTTGTTGTAGTTGCAGCTCCTCCACTGAGGCACAGTCACTCAGCCTGTCCAGAGGCGGCGATCCTGGGGTTAAGGGGACAAAACCCCAACTTTTACAGTGGGGGACACAGAATAGCCTACAACTTTTCCTTTCGATTTTTGAAGAAGCACGAAAAAGGTCCAAAAATTTGTTTACGCTCACGCGCGAACAAATTATTGACTTCTTTTTTGACCAGATCAGTTCAAAAGTGTCTCGTGTACCCCCACCTGTCAAACAAGATCGCCGCCTCTGAGCCCATCACTGACTTAGTTATATAAATTAATTATTTTGGTTGTATGGTTGAACTAATTATGCCATATTTTCAAACTTCCATGCATGACTTAAATAGTGATAGGCCTATGTATAATGATACAAGCAAATTTGATAACATAAAGTGGCTAAAACTAGCTGCATTTGGCAGCAAATGCTCTAAAATGCGTTGCTGGCTGGAGCTTACGACGCCCACCCAGACTCCATAGTTATGGCCGACTTTGTCCCAGTAGTCAAAATTCCTTAAAATATGCACTGAGTGGATGAGCAGGAACGGCAGTAATATTGAAACGAGTGAAGACATTCAAGATGGCGGAGGTCAAAGGGCACGCGGCTCGTGCGAGATTCTAAATCAACCTGAGGCTGTTAGAGACGGTTTGAGCTAGCTTAGATAAAATGGGAAAGATCTGACCTAGTATCCCGATCGTGAATGGACTGAACAGAGTGTTTAGACGCAAGCGAGACCAATAAAAAGTAGAATTTAGATAATAGGTTGAACACGAAGCTCTGACAGCTACGCTGGCTCCCTCTTTATTGCTGCTGATACAGTGATACTACTAATAATACTACCGCTACTACAAATTGTCAGCGCATTTTGAGAACAGTGACATTTCATTGTGATGGACAATTAGTTGCTGATCAACTTGCTTTGCAGTAGTGTTGTATGTATACATGTACATACATATAGATCTATAATAGGTAATTATTTACGCTTGGCTGTGCGTTTTTTGGCAGGTGTGAGCCGTCGGGCGACCTCGGATATATAATTAATTAGCTGCTTGTACAGACTACTGGAGGACGCAGAGGATATAAGGGAAAGATGGAAGGATATGTGGAGGAATTATACACAAGTGGAAGCATCGAGGAAGAAATGAGGAAACAAGAACGGAAGCAGGAAGAAACACAGGTGGAGGACGGCATGGGTCCGGAGGTGATGAGAGAGGAGGTCTTGGCTGCAATTAAGGACATGAAGAATGGGAAGTCGGAAGGAATTGACAACATCCCAATAGAAATACTCAGAAATCTTGGAGAGAAGGCAATGAGCGAGGTGGTGCAGCTATGCAGGGACATCTACAACACGGGAGAATGGCCAAAGGACTTCCTGCAGACAATAGTTATACCAATACAGAAGAAGCAGAATGCAACAAATTGTGAAGACCATCGCACGATAAGCCTTCTGACACATGCATCAAAAATCCTGCTAAGAATTATAACAAAGAGACTGCAGACAAAGGCGGAAGCAGAAAATTGCTTGGGAGAGGACCAATATGGGTTTAGAAAGGGAAAGGGGACAAGAGATGCGATAGCAGCATTGAGGATAATAGCAGAAAGAAGCATCCAACATGACCAAGACATATATATCTGCTTCGTCGACTATGAAAGAGGAAGAGGAGTAAGACAAGGATGCCCACTGTCACCAATCCTATTCAACATCTATATAGAAGAGATCATAAGAGAAACGCTAGAGGATATGGAGGAGGGGATAAAGGTAGGAGGAAGAAGGGTGAAGGCATTGAGATTTGCAGATGACCAGGCGATGCTGGTAACTAGCCAGGAAGGCTTACAAAGGATGATGGATCGTCTAAATACGGTATCGCTGGAATATGAAATGAAAATAAACGTAAAGAAGACAAAGGTACCGGTAATGAAGATAAGCAAGAGAAGCGGTATAACATCACAAACAATAAAGATCACACTAAACGGAGAAGAAATAGAACAGGTGGAGAAGTTTTGCTATCTAGGAAGTGTGATCACAGACGATGCAAGATGCCACGAGGAAATAAAAAGAAGAATATCCATGGGAAAAGATGCATTTTATAAAAGAGGAGAGCTGATGAGAGGAAGCTTAAACAAGAAACTAAAGAAGAGAATGGTGAAGACACTGGTGTGGAGTGTTGTTCTGTACGGCTCCGAGACATGGACAATGAGGAAGGACGACATAAAAAGATTGGAGGCCTTCGAGATGTGGGTGTGGCGCAGAATGGAGAGAGTTAGCTGGGCGGAACGGATGACGAACGAGGAAATCCTGCAAATGGTAGAAAAACAAAGATCACTCATAAGTACTATATGCGGACGACAAAGGAAATGGATCGGGCACATCCTAAGGAGTGAGACACTGCTAAGAGACATCATGGAGGGAAGGATGGAGGGGAGAAAGACGCGAGGAAGACCGAGGGCAATGCTGCTAGACTGGATGATGACAAAAGAAGAAGGATACAGTGGACTGAAGAGAAGAGCACAAGACAGAGAGCGATGGCGTCATTGGTCATACGAACCTGCCGGTGGGCAGAGAACATAAAGAAGACAGTTGTGCATGAGGCGAAGAATTTGCTGATTGCGTTTTTTAAGTGTTTGAAGGGTGCTGACGTCCATTTTAACAGATATAAGTTAAAAGTATTGTGTGTCAATTGCAAGAAAAAAACAATTGGAACATTTTCGGAATGTGGTCTCGTGAAGTGACAGCACGCCATACAATTAATTGTATACTTATACGTAGAAACAATTAATTGAGCTACTTATAGGTAGAAACAGAGAAGCAAAGAAGACAGATAAGTAACCGAAGCACGGAGAAAGAATATATTGACAGTGTCAATAGAGAATGAGTGTTGGCATTAATGCTCACCATTAATGCTGTTATTATCATTTCCTTGTCTAATTGCAGGTGATGTCGAGCATGCTTGGCTCGGTCAACGGTCCACTACTGGCTTTCTTCATCCTTGGCGCAGTCTCGAAACACGCCAACTGGAAGGTTCATACATTTAGCATCTTTTGACAGTGATTCTGATTTTTGGCAAAAGTGATGATGATTGTGATAAAGTACAGGGGATGGATACTCTGATTTTTAAATCTCTCTTTGTAATCTTTGAACGTCTGTCTATGTGAGACTTTACACAAAATCCAAGCGAATCCCATTCCAGTCATAAAATTCCAGAGAGCATAGTTATTTATCGGGTTCAAAAGTAACATTGATCAACACAACGTTGTGTCGACGATCATCGTTTATCTTTAATTAATTGCTTTCTCTGAACTATCACACTTATACAGAGCTTTTCCACCTATTAACTATGAATGAAGTCTTGTTCTTTACGATAATGCCTAAATACAGGTTATTGGATAAGAATAGGTTAGACGATGATGAGAAATTATTGTTGCTGACCATGACTGACATTTACCAAAAAATTAATATGATTATGACGGTGATGAAATGATCATGCGAAAAGCATCATTTTATTCCTATACATGCAAGTGAATAATCGGTGGAATTTTTTTTTTCAAGGGCACGCTATTAGGGGGCATAGTGGGTGTAATGGTTGGCCTGTGGTTGAGCATCGGTTCTCTGACGGTGAGCCACAAACACCCTCCTCTGCCCCCTGTGTCCGTGGAACAATGTTCCATTGGGAACGGTAATTTCACTCTCTTCCCTCCCTCACTTAACTACACCAACTACACGTCCATCGAGATCGTTGATGGAATCGGCGTCGAAGACAACTGGAATCAAACAACTGAGGTCCTGACAGAATCTGGAATCCAAGTGGTAAGTCATGTCTACGAAAATTCAGACACCGCTTTATTACATTACTTTTGCTCCACATTACTTTTGCTCCACAAATAGGCCTACACCGTCTTACTAGGGACTGCTACTACCAGCTGCGCCAGCTTCGCACTGTTACTCGTTCGCTAACGCCCAGTGCCACTGCTACACTGGTTCACTCCTTCGTCACAGCGCGCCTTGATTACTGCTCATCGCTTTATTTTGGTCTTCCATCTAGTCGCATAGTGTGTTTACAGCGAGTTCTGCGCTCTGCAGCCCGTCTCATTGGGCATATTCCTAAACATGGCCAAGTCTCTAGATATATGCTGGAGGTCCTTCACTGGCTTCCTATGCGCTTACGCATAGAATATAGGATCGCTGCCTTAGTATGGCGATGTTGTCAGGGCCCTGCCTCTGCTTACCTTCGAGAGCTATGCTGCACAGTTTCAGGTGTCCAAGGCCGACGTTCCCTCCGCTCAGCGGGAAAAGGGGTACTTTTAGTTCCATTTGCTCGTTCCACGACTATGCAAAGTCGAGCTTTTTCAGTGGTGGGCCCGGTAGTCTGGAATAGACTTCCCTTAGAGCTCCGCATGTGCCCTGGGTCACCCCTGGCATATTTCTTGCAAAACTTAAAACTGTCTTATATGAACGTGCTGGTGTCTGGAGCGCCTCTGAGTAGTTCCCTTGAAGAGGCGCTATATAAATCTTCGAATGAATGAATGAATGAATGAATTATGTAACATTAAAGTTCCTTGTATTACATTAGCATAACAACTGAGTTTCTGTAAGAAACTGGAAGTCACGTGGGAGTGAGCACGGTCTACAGTTGAATCGATACCGCCACATTGCTTTGCAATGCGTTTAAATTACATTCCATCATATAAAAACGCCTTCTTTAAATTATCCGTTTTGTTCTTTCCACAGACTCAATTTCAAGGTCTTGAGAATTTCTATGCCATTTCGTATTTGTGGTTCTTACCATTTGGAACCATCGTCACAGGAGTCGTCGGTATAATAGCATCCTTCATTATGAGTAAATACAAACTATTGTTTTCTACTATTATTTTCATTTATTAGCAGTGTAAACAAGTATAATCTCCAATTTAATTTAATTCAGTCTAAACGATTTCAACCTAATAAGGTGAAGAAGAAGAAGATGGCGATGATGAAAATGAAGACGAAGAAAAGAAGAAATAGTTATTCCTGCCTCATATCTACATTAATTAACCCCAATGTAACAGAGCGAATCTCGAGTATCCAATCTACTAATCCAATTCAAACGAATTTATTCTTGTCGACTCTCATCAATCCAAACTAATCTGGTCTTACCTAAACTAAGTCTCGTATGACAATGCTACCGAGGTCCACTAACTAGCAAGTAGTTGCTGTCTAAAAGCTACTTTCATAAGTCCTTACTTGCTTCGCGGTTACTTTGGCTGTGCTTATAAAACAGGGGACAAAGACCTGGAGGCGAAGGTGGAGGAACGTTTTCTTATGAGGATAAACGTCTGCGGATGGTCGGACGAGAACGAAAACCAGGAACACTTTGATGACAAGAATTATGTATCGCTACAAGAAATTAAAGTATGCCTCACATAAATGTCCGTCATTACTGTTATCATACTTATCTTCTTGTTCGTCTTCATTTTCTGTTGCAATGCAATTAACGCAATTTATCTATGTTAGGTAAAAAATGGTACTCTGTGCTATTCTGATTTGGCCACGTAAAATACAATCAGAGTCGGAGCGAACGAGACCGGTTTGAGGCTATTATGCGTCGCCTCATCCGCTACCATTACCTTCCTGATGATACACCTACTTTTGAGCAGCTATGTCTCAGAGCAGACTCTTCCCTCTTCTCAGCAATCCTGGTGGATGAGGGTCACATTTTGCATGGGCTGCTTCCACCGATAAAGCCCTCCGTCTATCATATGAGAACAAGGGCCCACGATCGAGTTATCCCATCTGCCGATAACTTGATGAGGAAAACATATATTATTAGGATGTTATATGGAAACATATATAATGCATAATATATATATGTGTCTGTGTATATATATATATAATTAGATATAGACTTAGATTATAAATGTTTGTTGGTAGCAGAAAAATGTATAAGATTAGCGGAAAGATGTAAACGATTGTACACCAAAATGCGGATAGCAATTGGTTTAATAAAGAATATTCTTATCTTATCTTCTCTTATTTGTTTAAAAGCCAGTGAGAAATAGTGTTTTGAGGTTCTTCGTGATGGAAAATGGTTCGAGGATCGGAGAAACATTGGTAGTCTTCCATTTCTTGGTGGAATGAACATGGAATGCACGAAATGACACATGACACGCAGAACAGCTCTGCATCGTTGCTCAGCCAAAAGACCCACACCCGAAGATCGCAGGCCTAAGAGGCCGAATATAAAGAAATACTAGTTGTTGAAGGGAGGTAGACATGACCGATTTATAGGTTCTCTAGGTCAGAAACTCTTGCAGTTGTTCGGCCTTACCTAATTGTTTGTTTCAGGATCTGAAGGTACGAGAAGATGACTTTCTTGAGGACGTGGAAATGACGTCTCTAAAGAAAACTGAAGACCGGTTTCAGAAAGAAATTAAAAGCGATCTAAAGAAAGAAACGGAAAACGGTTTACTTAAGAAAAACGATCTATGAACATCATCCTCTTATAACGTACACACTTAGACTCGAGAACAAACCGCCCAGTGAAATAAATGTCTAGTAACTGCACACAGTATAATATGGCTAGAACGTTTGTAGACATGGTGCCTTCTGTTGTGGTTGATAAACAGTCTTTTATCTGTAGGTCGATTAAGAAAACGTATGATAAGGTAAAGCAATGGAAAGTATATTAAGGCAAGGCAATGCAAGGTAATCTATGATAAGGTATGATAAAATCAAGACAGGTTGTGACGTTCCTAGTTCTAAACTAGTAAGATAATCTGAAACGTCTGCATAGATTTATAGGCTACCTCTGCACTCGGAGAAGATTCTTGGCATCGGTTAAATCAGATTTGCATTTCGATTGCCAACGGTGAAAACGGACTTCCGAAATGTAGAAATCAGCATTGATAATAATAATAATCATGTTTGTATACAAGCTCGTGTACATACCGCAGCGAGTAACATTGAAAGCCCATGTCGGTACGAAGTCTTGATCACGCGTCTTGACGGCCTGTTAGGCGCCTACTTCTTTAAATACTGCCCTGTGGTGAGTGAGGGTTTCCCCCTAGGGAATAGAATGCAGCCTATTAGAGGCTTGTGGGTATTGAACACGCGTCCAATCGCGTCTTACCGATCTTCGTACAAGAGTATATCAATTCGTCTATCCCCCGCCCCCCCTCCCCCACCCCCCATACCCGATGCACCGCCGATATCGTTTTTCTAGATTGGTGCTTTGGTGGATGAATTGAATGTTGTTTCGTGCTTGACCTTTAATACTCAGAAGACCAGCCTTGCATATTTTTATACACTCATAAGCCCCATGTCGTACTCTGAGTCTGCTGCATTCTTATTATACTGGATTGTAACTAAGACCAAGGTTATGACAATTTAGTATCATGTGCTTTCAACTTCTGTGTTCTTCCTATTATAGGGCCTATATTATTTGGAATCGTCTACTACAAAAAGACTTGTCAGATTGCTACATCATTTAAATCACTTACTTTCGCGGTGGTCACTCCTGTAAATAAAGTTTCCAAACCATCTACTCTGTCTGACTTCAGACCTATATCCGTAACTCCAATCCTGTCAAGAATCGCAGAAAAAATTGTTGTTTCTAAGTGGCTTAGACCCAATTTACCCCAAGAAGCTCTAGAGGATCAGTTTGGCTTCAGACCAACTGGCAGTTGTACCAGTGCACTCACCTTCTTTCTACATCACGTCACCCAGATGCTAGAAAGTAACTCTTATGTGCGTTGTTTGTTAGTCGACTTCTCTAAAGCATTTGATGTTGTTGACCATTCAATTCTAATACCTAAAGTCATGGCTTTAAGCATGCTGCCTGAAATTTCAAACTGGGTCATTGACTTACTAACTGGTCGATCTCAAGTCCTCAAATGTGGCAATGTACTTTCTGATTCTACTTCCATTAATCGCAGTATTATCCAAGGGTCTGGTCTTGGTCCCACCCTCTACATTGTAATGGAGAGCGATCTTAAACCCGTCTCTCTGTCCAACATCCTTTTCAAATTTGCAGATGATACTAACCTTCTCACCCCCCAAAATTCTCCTGTTAGCTTGGAATCTGAATTTGATAATATTAAGGATTGGGCCTCCAGGAACAGAATGACACTTAATTTTTCCAAGACTAAAGAAATTGTATTTCATAGACCGAGTCCAAGACACTTATCTCTTACGGATCCTATCAGCAATGTTGAAAGAGTGAAAATTGTCAAATTGCTGGGTGTTCTTTTTCGAGAAGACTTAAAATTTGATGACCATGTTTCATTTATTTTGAAGATATGCAGCCAACGTCTATACCCCCTAAAAGTCCTCCGATCTCAAGGAATGCCTCCCAGAAAACTAAAGAACATTTTTCAAGCCCTTGTAGTCTCCCGACTAACGTATGCCATACCATCTTGGGGGATTCCTGTCGGCTGAACTGGGTGGGAAAATTGAATTTTTTTTTGCGCAGGGCTGGGCGCAGTAACCTCTTTAGTGGTGATGGTTTAACTTTAGAGAAGATTTGTGAAAAAATTGAATTGAAGTTCTTCAAAAGCATCCAGTCACCCCAACACTGTCTTCACCAATTACTGCCTGCAGAGCACCTTCATAAATTCAACTTAAGAAAAAGGGGACATGCATTTGAATTACCGCACTTTAATACATTGCTACATAAGAAATCCTTCATCATTCGCTCACTGTACAACTGTAAAAACTGGGTTAATGCTGGTTCTAGTACCTGTTCTGATATCTAAACTGGCTCTTTTTGTAGACCATAGTAATGCTTATGTTCCTTAGATCATAACTTTAGTTATAGATAGGCCTATGCGTGTAAATAAGACATTATCGAATTGTTTATAATTCTGTATATATATGTAAATAAGACATAGAATTGTTTATAATACTGCTTGTGTTTAAACTGTCTTACAGTGTTACTGATATTGTGATCTTTTTGTATGTATTGTTGTAAAGTATGAGCGTTTGTCTTGTACTAATAAAAGATTACTTACTTACTTACTACTTACTTACTTAAGGCCGATTATGTTATTGTGGTCTTTATGCAAATCGTCAGATGAGTTTCTCTAGTATTAGAAGTAAACATACAAACAAACACATACTTATCACTGCAGTTTACCTCGTTCTTATCTTAAAAGGTATTTTGAAATAAAATCAGCTGACGAATTGGGGACAAAGAAACTGGCGCCTATTGTTAGGCTCTCCATGGGTAGACTAGCCTGTACGGAGCCTCTTAAGGAAACGTATACCAGCAATATAATACCTCTTTCGATCTTGTTTTGGGAACAGGTACTTTGTGGCGGAGATTTGTTATTTCATGGGGATCAAGTTATAAAGCCTTTAAAGTGTCATGTGTTCTGTGTTCATTGATTGCTATTCTATGCAATAACGCAGTGTCTCGCAAACTTTTCTAACTCCTGGCACACTCAGCAGAGCAAATTTTTTATCGCGACACACCAATTAAAATTTATAAAAATTACAAAACCAACAGCAATAATTACAGTTTGCATATTTTAAGCTTGTTATTTTAGTCCAGTAATAGCGAAACTGAAGCAGATTTTTAATAGACTAATCACCACTAATGCGATGAATGAAAATTTTGCTCCCCTAAAAAATTCCTGCGGACGCCTATGGGTCGCGGGCTCAGGCTTGATGACGAATCGGTCAGGGTAGCGGCGGGTTTGAGATGTGGGTTCCCCTATTGGAGACACATGGATACCCTTGTGGAGCCCAGGTGCTAGCGGATGGCCATCACGGGCTCTCCTACGCGCTGTGCCCGGACTGCTTCCCTAGACATGCAGTCTTGAACGATCTGATCTTTCGGAGTGCTCGCCTTGTAACCAATAGAGTAGGAGTTAGAGCCTCCGCCTCTGAGACGGTAACTGTGTAGGGAGCTTGAATAAGTCCATTGCTCACAATTGCACAGCGCCATAGATTTATTTATGGGCCTTTATAGAGCGCATTTTAAGAATCTCTCAAATTGCTGTGAAAATGGATGTCTAATGTCTGTGCGTGTAATTACACGCCAGTGGCGCCATATGGTGTACCAATCACCGACTAATGCTTGGTAATTAGGTAGTGGCGCTTAATAAGTGTGTAATAATAACCTTCATTCATGGAAATACAATTATACATACACAGACAAATTGTTCACGATCTTCCAGCTTCTGGTTTGAGCTATATTTTCATCGCCGCTCATCCAGTTTCCAGTTGGAGCTATATTTTCATCGCTCATCCAGCTTTTAGTTTGAGTTTTTTACATTGGACTACGAAAGAGCGTGTTTAACTCTATTTTAATCAAACTAGAAGCTGAATGAGAGATGAAAATATAGCTCAAACTAGAAGCTGGAAGATCGATGAAAATAGAGCTCAGCCTAGAAGCTGGATTCTCGATGAATATATAGCTCAAACTAAAAGCTGGATGGGCGATGATTAAAATATAGCTCAAACTAGAAGCTGGATGGGCAATGATTAAAATAAAGCTCAAACTAAAAGCTGGAAGATCGATGAAAATAGAGCTCAGACTAGAAGCTGGATTCTCGATGAATATATAGCTCAAACTAGAAGCTGGAATATCGTGAACCATTTGTCCGTGAACCATTTTTCGTGAACCATTTGTCGGTGAACCCTTTATCGTGAACCATTTATCCGTGAACCATTGATTGTGAACCATTTGTCCGTGTCCGTGACACCATACACATGCAGTCATACGTTCATACGCGTGTATACAAACATGCATTCATGTATGCATGAATGATTACTTACGTCTGAATGCATAGGAAACGCTGCGTCGAGTCAGAGAGGTTGTCCAGAGAGATGCCAAGTGAAGATCCGAGTGTGGATGCCAGAATGACCAGAGCGGGGGAGAGTTTATTCATTACTCCAGAAAAGTACCTCTTGACCGCTTTATACTGCCCTGGTCCTGCTCATAGCAGTCGTAACTTGCATGCGATTCACGGATGAATAATAAATCGTTAGGTTTTCTGTATGCCTAGACAAGACAGTTAAGCCGTTACGCTGGCTAAAGCTTTGCTTTTATTGTTGTTTTATTGACGCTGCATCCGCACATAATTCAGTTTCCTGCCTGTAAATTGGGTTGTAATATTTGTTATAAACAAACAGACCGATGAATTCAACAACTACTACTACTCGTGGTAGTACTATCACTGCTGCTACGATTACCACCACTAATGCTACTAGTGCAGGTATCACTGCTTATTATTATTATTCGTATATTATCGACTCACATTGACAAACCGCAACATGTTACAAGTACATTAGTAATGCTGAATTAAGGAATTTAATGTTTAGAGGATAAAGTGAGCTGGAAACTTAGCAAGTGTTGAACAAGATAATAGTTTTGGAAAAATTAAGGTGAAGAAAAAGTTGCTACTACAACTACTATCACTACTGCTTCTATTACTACTACTGCTACTATTACTACTACTACAAATGGTGGCACTACTACTGCTACGACTACGACTACTGCTGCTATTATTATTATTATTACTGCTACTACTAGTGGACCTACTGCTACCGCTATTTCTACTACTAACATGAGGTGAAACTCTTTCATTTCAGGCAACGAATGCAATGGACTCGCACCTGAAGTGGGCTGACTATATGATCCTAGTGGGATTCCTCGTCATCTCTCTGGCCATCGGAATCTACCATTCGCTGACCGGAGGTAGACAGAAGACGACCGCTGAGTTCATAATGGCCAACCGACGACTCAAGGTCATTCCGACGGCCATTTCGTTGGTCGTTTCCTTCTATTCAGCCATTGCGATGCTTGGATTGACGGCAGAGATGTACAGCTACGGAGTCCAGTACCTTATCTTTATCGTCGTCGCTGCACCACTGGCTTTGTTCATTGTCGAGCGCTTCATTGTCCCATGGCTGTATCCGTTGAAGTTGGTCAGCATCTACGATGTAAGTATACTCTGCCTCTTATTTCGTAACTGTGATTCAATGATTTTGTGATGCAATGTAGTGTTTTGTAATTGCAATGTTTCATATAACATCTTTGTACATTGATCTAATTCTAGGGTGCCTTTAATTGCCGAAGTTCGTCCTAGATGCATATCACCAACATTCACCATCAAAGCAGTTTATCTTAACCCTGGAATTACCAGAAATTTTTGCAACCACTGAGTACCAATGGGGTCAAAAAGGACCCCAATGTAAACTTGTGCTGTTTTGGTTTCAATTAAATAAATGACAAATAAGAATAAAGTTTAAATTGAAAACGTACTGTTTACTCACTGATATTATATTTCAATCCAATAAATTCGTTTCTTAGCAGATTTTCCTGATGACATGAGCATAGGTTGTTCTGCAACGGTATTTTCTCCAATTAGCTCTTTGTCTAGCTGTAGTAGAAGGATTCTTATCATGTGCTTTGCTTGAACTTGCTAATGCGTATGTAGTGTAGTCCAGACAATAAATCCTTTAAGGGCACTGATGTCCAACATGTAGAATATTGCCATAGACCACACCTTGTCATTTTTTTTATTGTACATACGGAGCACCTGATCTGCAGTGTCAACGCCACCCTTGGACGCATAACAGTCCAAGATCATTAGGGTTTTTTCTTTGGGTGGTTGTTATCGATCTCAGCTTGATCGTTCTGGTTGCTGAGCAGAACAAAAACTTTACTTTTCTTTGGACAGTAGGACACAAGTATTGCATCATCTCGTAAAAGAAAGATGAACCTTTTGAGTTTATGAACTCTGAAGGAATTTCCTTGCCGTTTTTCTGGATTTGCTGAGAAGAGTCAGCTTTTTTGCCCATTTTTGTTCTACACTAATCAAATATAATAGTTTATACTTGTAAATATACTTATAGAGTAAATTTAACTTACATAAAAATATATCTTATTATATTTAGAGTAGTCATAATCGTACAGTTTACACTGGGGTCGAAAACGACTCCATTGGTAATCAGTGTATAAATGCAATACCTGCGCCATCTGGTGACAAAAAAATACAAAATGAAACATGGGATTTTGTACATAACGGGAATAGCTATAAAGTCATAAAATTTCGTTTAGATATCACTTATGGGGCTGATCAGCACTAAGGGAAACAACCTCTGGGGTAGCTTTTAAACCCAGTGGAACTCAGATGGTTAATTTCTACTCGTCATCATCCAGTACAAACTGTAATATAGTCAGGCAACTTAGAGCAGCAGAAAATACGTAATTGTGTATGTAATTACAATTTTAGTTGTAAGTCTAACTGTAATTACAAGTGTGCTTATAATTATAATTGTAGCAGAACAATTATGCAGCGTAGCATTTGCAGCAATTGTGATTGTAGCAGAATAACTATGCAAGCCTCTCATACTAGGGTGTGTCAATTTTTGAAATGTCAATATTTTAAAAGGCACTAGGGATAAAAATGTGCAGTTTCATGTGAAAAATCAGCATATGGGTATAAATTTTGTTTTAAATGGGATTTACCTACTTCAATTTACCGTGGAATTTATCGTGGAAAACACGTAAATAAACTGCTTTAGTATGGGGCTTGTTGAAATATTTAAAAATGCTCTGATAAGTATGATATGTTTTGTGTGTGTTAGACTTTGTGTATTGTATTGTATAATATTATATATATACTATATTAACATCGCTAACTCCCGAATTATCAATTTATCTTACACTGTGTGCAATATAATTATATTAACGCATGTTACAATGAAACCACTTTTTAGCATAATATGAGTATTCATTGGACCTCATCAGTTAGCAGATAGGACCAGTTGACTTCCACTACAAGACGTGTCACGGAAGGAAAGGCAGGCAAAAAGGAAAGATGATGAGAAAAAAATGGAGAATGAAGAGTGAAAAACGAACCACAGAATAGAAAGAGGTGACAGAGAGTTTTGTGCTTGAAGTGGAACAGACAGAGTTTTAAGAGTACCAGGATATCATGGAAGAATCAGTGAATGACTATTGTAGTGATAAAGACAAAAACTGCTTACCTCCTGAAGGTGTGTCTTCTGCTGATTCTGTGAAACTACGACGAGGGCTATACAATACTGCGGACATAACCAACCTAGCCCTGACCAGTCTAAGACACCACACTGGGCTGAGGGAGACAGGATTAGGGCTTGTTACTCAGTTCGACACTACTTTGGCGATTGATCACAACAAGGTGAGGAGAGCTCAGGAAAGAGTCATGAAGAAACTCGATGCAAAGTTTGAAGGCGAACTTCAGCAGAATGGCATCAGTTGTAATTTCTTTGATGGGCGTCGTGATGAAACCAGGGACATGTTGAAAGCAGAAGAAAATGGCAAAATATATCCAGGTTTCAAGCTATTGGAGGTGATTCCTGTAATGTAAAACAGGTTGAGAGGGAGCAGTAATGCATTATGTCGAGGAGAAGCTGCAAAGGAAGCTCGTGTGGATTGTTTGCGATCTGCACACAGGAGAACTGCCACTGAGGCACCTAGTGACTGCTTTAGATGGCAAGACACTAAGCAACAACAAGGAGAAATGTTGGATTCTGTAACTGAGCTAGGCATCAATTCTGATATTGCAAAAGTCTGTTTTGGTCCTGCTCTCCCTCAGCTCAGCGACGAAGTGATGAAAGACTTAAGCACAGATCAAAGCTATGGCTACAGGAGTGTCACTGCAATTAGGACAGGAGTTTTTCCAAAGGACCTGATGGCTCACAACAGTTCATGAGAATTTGGATCTGATAGCATAATCTAAAAGGAAAGAATCTGAACAATTTGAGGATGATTGTGGAGTTCTGTGTTCGGGTGCATATTGTGAACTGGTTCAGTATAAGGATAAATAGCAACTGGACACAAGGAGCCACATCTCCATTTCCAGCTACAAGTGCTCAAAGAATAGAATGAAGAGGTGAAGACGATTGTCTTGCCTACAGTGAAGAGGTCTGCTTGGTGTGGTTTTAGCGAGTATGTGCTGCAAGCAATGTTTGTGCAGTGAGGAGGAATAGGAGAGAAGAGATGCAGTGGAGAAGATACTGAAGATCAGAGGTGAAAGAAATAGATGACACAGCTTAGAGACAGCAGGGTGAGACCCAGGAAAACACCATCCATCAACCCCGAGGCGACTACACTCTCGCAACTGATTGATTGGAGATCTGGAGTCTCTGAGCCCCCTTCTACCTGCTCCATACCAACGGCAGAGATCAAGGGTTTCATTGGAACCCAGTGATGGTTCCCGACTGGCCATCACACACCCAGTCTGTGGAAAGGTATGTGAAAATGAGAACTGAGGCTGCTGCTCATGTGTACAGTCAAGAGAGGAGGAACCACTACATCAAAGGTCAAATGGTCAGCCGAGAGCTCATGGGTCGAAACAGAAGCAAGCAGGACATGATGTTTTTGGTTGATTTTGTACAATTCCAGTAATTTGACATCGCAAATGACTTTTGCTATGACACTGTGTGGCTACAGATCTCGTTAAGTTCTATTTTACGTTCAAATCAATAGTATGTAATTATAGCAAATTTGAACTGTAAATTGAAGTAGCTAGGACTCCTTATAAACTGTTTCTGAAGCTAGATTTGGATTCAGCATGTAAAACTGCACAAAAATATTGCTAGTCGTTTGTGAAGTTCGAGAAAAAATCATTTGACCCCTCAAATTGACACACCCTACTCTCATACTTTAAATGTTGTAATCATAGTATATACCCGTTGTCTCCTAAGCTATTGTTTGCATAATTGACAATGACAGGTAAGGAGCAGTTGGTAGTGTGCATTAGATAGCGAGGGATCCAATCTAAAGCGCGCTAGACTTTGACCGTCTTCACTGTTCCATAAATTATATTTCATTACTGCAATTGCCAGCATATCTTCTATGTGCGTTTTTAGTACTTGGAAAAGCGATTTATGTCAAAGACCATCAAGATTTTTGGTTCTTCGTTGGGAATTTTATCTGCGGTAAGAACAATTTGTGTGCACATTTAACTGATTCAAAGCTGAAAGTTGTATAGTTTCCGTCAAGCAAAACAAGGCCCCTTTATCTGTTTCCTTCAGTCTACTCCCGCAGTGAACCTCAGCGCTGTGTGCTATAGACCATCATAGATTTCAGAGACTTTTAAACAGTCATCCAAAGTCTTCCTGAGAAGGTCATCGATATTTTACAAAAGGTCAACTTCTGATCGTGGGTAAAATTGGATAGAAGTTGATGTAGGTGGTAATAAGTGGATATATGTTAGGATGTGAGTTAATATTAGTGAATAAAAGTGGATGTAGGCTTAAGTGTGAATGTGAGTGAAAAAAGGCAGAGAAAGTGGTTGAAAATGGATAAAAGTGGATATAAGTTCGGATGTGAGTGATATAAGTAAATAAATATCAACAAGTCAACCATTCCGCAGATAGCTATTCGTTCCTAATTAACTTTAACACACATAATCTATCTGTAACGAATTCTCTTAGCTGCGTTCCGCTTGAGTGAATCAGCAAGTGTAGATAGTTGGGTAGTGGAGAGTATGGTCACAGGTGCGTGTTATTATCAACAATAGGATCTGTTGTTTGTGTTTTTCACTCTCTGTCTGCTGTATTTGTCTCTCTGTGTCCCCTGCATGTCTGTTTCCTGGTCTCTCTCTCTCTCTCTCTCTCTCTCTCTCTCTCTCTCTCTCTCTCTCTCTCTCTCTCTCTCTCTCTCTCTCTCTCTCTCTCTCTCTCTCTCTCTCTCTCTCTCTCTCTCTCTCTCTCTCTCTCTCTATCTCTCTCTCTCTCTCTCTCTCTCTCTCTGTGACTTCAACTGTCTCTTGTCTCTGTTCTGTGTCAGTCCCTCCCAACGTCCATGATTCGACGATTTATATGAGTATAGATCTCTTTACATTGACCGCTGGCGGCTGGAGGGGATGATTTTCCGACTCTGATCCATCACACTGTAGGATTTCTGCATTTCAATCTCCTCTTTCGGTTCCATGGACTTCCGACTGTTCATTTTAGGAGTGGCGTCTTATAAATAACAGAGTGCAATTACAGTTACAATTAAAGGAGACTTGAGTTCAGAGTTTGTTCTACAGCTGTTCTGTTGTTAGGTTCTGCTTATGGGAGCGGTGATGTATGCACCGTCAGCAGCTCTGGAATCCGGTATTTACAAGCAATGTTTATCAGCTTTCTCGGTGTGCCTCTTCCATCATTCTCATCATCATGTTCACCATCACTGCCAGGGGATGCACTATATGAGGTGACCAGGGCCACCGCTGTGGTTCGCGTGCTTTATGCCACCCCTGCCTGGTGGGATCTCATCACTGCGGCAGAGCGATCAGAATTTGAGAGATTCATTTCTGAAATGAAGCGCATGAGCTTCTTACCCATGGAATTCCCCACCATGGAAGAGCTGGTGGCAGAGGCAGACGCCAGGTTGCTACAGGTAGTGAATAGGAACATGTACCATGTCCTTCGTGATCTCTTTCCACCGATGATTGTTCGAGGCTACAACCTACGGACGCGCCAACATAACTTCGAACTATCGAAGAAAGACAATCGAAACTTTATCCCGAGAGTACTTTATAGACGATAGTTCCGAGCATTGCCCTTTGTTGATCCGATTGAATGTTCATTTCCCTTTCTTTTCTTAATTTAGTTGTTCCTGGTTGCGGTATGACAACCAGTTTACTCAATAAACGAATATACATATATACATACCTTCACCGCCGCAGCCACCACCACCACCATCATCATTATCATCATCGTCGTCGTCGTCGTCGTCGTTAATAGAAATATCACTTTGATCAAAAATCATCATCATCATCATTACCACCGATTGAAATAAAACAAATAAAGGAATAAATGATTAATCGGTGTTTGTTCTTTCATCAGCCACTGGTTTGCCACTTTCCGTTTCAATCCCAGTCATGGCCGTTGTATCCGTTGCCTATACAGCTCTCGTAAGTACACGCGTTACAATAGCATTTGGAATTGTAAAGATTGTTTGAAACGTAGTTGTAATTGTAGGTGTAATGCAACATTTTATGAATACTGCACTCAACGAATTCAGAGGCTCTCTCGACCTACGTCAATGCTATCACTTACAAATGAAATGGACTTCAGGCTTTTCCGGAACACGGGAAGAGGAGGTCCGCAATTCCTGTGGAAGACGGTTCTGGGAGGGGGTAGAGTAATGGTAACACTCATGGCCAGGACAGCATTAGATTCACGGTTCGATACCCGTAACCCCCTCTAGGACGGCGCCTTGCATGGCTGCCAAATCGTTTGTTTAGTTAAACTTTGATTGTACTGCCATGTTTCAATGTAATCTAACTGCGTTTGTCGGTTTGAATCCACTCGTTTTTTACTGTCGACGTCCAGTTGTGTCTCTTTCCTCCTCTGGCTGGTTATTCCAGGATCGCATAGCCAAAGGTTAATAGTGCCTGCCAGCGAGTCGAATTATCCGCTTCTCTCTAGATCCCGTTGACGATGAACGTCAGGAATCTACCAGTGCAAGGTCTGGCCTCTCTCGGGATGTGTTTTATCAGTTCATGAGGCATATTGGGGTGATCGGGGTCCCGATCCATACTCATCTTCAATCGCTCCTACACCGGCTCAGCGTCTATGGGAGCAATCGGAGCAACTAGCAGAACTGGCGTTTACCGGGGGTCGACGAATTGTTTCTAGAGGGAGCTTGTGTGAGCCCGGGCATGGCTGAGCTCGTGGGCCGTGTAAATGAACTTTTCCCTCTCTATTGTGGAGTTTTCTCTCAGATCTACAGACACTGCAAGTTCCACGCCCCTTTGCGTCGAAAGAACGACTTTCGTCTGGCTCTTTCGACTCGTTATGATTACGAAGCCCAAGCTATGCCGACCATTGTCACGCCCTGCCGAATCTGTGAAGAGGAGCTATACCAGCCCGCGTTTGTGCAAAACGCCTCTGAGCTGGAGGGGAGCGTGTCTCGGGTGACAACGTGAGGAAGTGCAGAAACCGTTTAGTGGAAATGGACAACTAAGATCTAAATTCAGGCAAAATTATATCCAACGCATACCGTCCAGATGCATAGTGTATACTATGCCAGCAGAAGTGCACAAATCTTTCAAATCTTCAATAAAAGCACTTACAACCAACAAGCTCTTCCTCGTGATAAATAAGCCGCAATATTTCTGAAGGCCGTTCCAGAATATTATTAGTATTACTGTTATTATTATTATTATTATTATTATTATTATTATTATTATTATTATTATTATTATTATTATTATTATTATTATTATTATTATTATTATCTCTTATGTTATGCTTTGCGAAATAAACTAGTATGGTCTAGTGTGATAGAGGTGGTCGCTCCTTGGCATTATTATTAACTCCCTTATTATTATTATTATTATTATTATTATTATTATTATTATTATTATTATTATTATTATCGTTGTTGTTGTTACTGTTGTTGTTGTTGTTGTTGTTGTTGTTGTTGTTGTTGTTGTTGTTGTTGTTGTTGTTGTTGTTGTTGTTGTTGTTGTTGTTGTTGTTGTTGTTGTTGTTGTTGTTGTTGTTGTTGTTGTTGTTGTTGTTTTAGACACTTGAGAAGAGGTAAGAATTTTGAAAAGATAGATTAACGGTCTGTAGGTACAGATATCTTCGCTAGTGGCCAAACCATTCGTTTACCTTGCATGCAATCGCAACTAACTTGAATTTCAGAAATAAGTATCCTGGTGATAATATATATGGCGAATATTTTATAATCGTAGGGTGGAATGCGAGCTGTGATATGGACGGATGTCTTTCAGTTTTTCATCATGATTGGTGGGATGATTGCCATCATCGTCAAGGTATCTAATTAAACTATTTAATGACGATAACGATGACGCTGACGGCGACGATGATGACCCAGGTCACTGACTGAAGTTTTCTGACAATGTCCTCTCGGTTAAAAACTAATATATTAAGAGAAGACCTACAATCCAATGACATGAACGACGAGTAAAAGGAATGTGAAATTCAAATGAAATGGTTTATCTTTTTCGAAGGGATTTATTGTCGTCGGTGGAATAAGTAACGTCTTCAGACTGGCTGGGGAAGAAGGTCGACTCGTCTTGGCTAAGTAACCATGACCATTTATCATTACCACCACCACCAACCACCACCATCACCACCACCACCAACCACCACCACCACCAGAGTCGTCATCATCGTCATCATAGTCATCATTATCATCACCATCAGCGTCATCATCACCATCATCTTCGTCGTCGTCGTCATCATCATTTCTAACACTGTTGCGGTTGTCGTAACCGCACTTCCTGTCCCCACTTTATCATCTTTATCTTTATCGTAATCCGTCAACTGACATTCCCTTAAACGGAAGTCATAGTTTCTATCTTGTGTTGGACAGTCTAAGTTTCGATCCACGAGAGCGCAACACTGTTTGGAGCATTGTCATTGGAATGACAATTTATTGGATTCATCAATTCGGTCTGTCACAGACTTCCGTTCAAAGATTTTCCGCCGTCGACAGTCTGTCCAAGGCCAGGGCGTAAGTGTCGAGCATGTTTGTCGGTCATACTATGCCAGTGTTAAGCTTAATCTATTGTCATTAGTAGATCATGTGGCACGGTAAGCGAACGGACAGAGCGCTCATCCTGAAATGCGAACGCGAGCCTCAACTCAGGCAGTGACTGTGTTACAGTAAGGATCTTGAGAAAGTGTTTCACGCACAATTGCTCAACGTCACTCAAGTTCTTCGTACATTTGTTTGTACAGTCTGAACTTTGGAAGGAGGACAAAATCAAATTCAGATTGACATTTGTGTAGACCGATTGTGAGGTAGCATTATCATCGTCGTCTGCGTTCTGTTCTTAGTCGTCGCCGTCATCATCATCGTCATCATCATCGTCATCATCTTCATCATCATGCATCTTCGTCGTTATCCTTCTAGTTATCTACGGTGATATCATCGTCTTTCACTTCTTCATTTCTCGTCATAACTACCAATCATGTTAACCATCCTCTTCATTAAAACGCGTCGGGGAATTTGATTGAGGCTCTATATTGGTACATGCACACTATAGGCCTATCTGCAGTTCTTCACGTACGTATATTCATACATAAATGAATGTACAAAGCACGTATGTTCTAATGTACGCTCGTGCTTTCTTACATCAGTTATACATCCATACGCATATTTTCGTCGTCATCTTCATTATAGAACGCTTCGCGTGTTTTGAGAACTGATCTTGTTCTTTAGAACGATTCTGATAAACATTCCTTCCTTCACCATCATGATCGCGATCGCCTGCATCATTGGACTGAACGTCGTTGCTTACTACTCGAGCATCAAGTGCGATCCTCTGGCCAACAAAGACATCGCAAATCCTAACATGGTCAGAAACTATTACCTGTCGCTACTAGTTGCTGTATTGTTGTTGATCAGGGTTCCTTATAAACGACGCTACATTTGGCAAGTCAAATGCTGCCAAAGACGCGTCAGTCCACAGTGCAATTATAGGTCTTAAATGCTGCAGCCAGACTTATCGCGCGTCTGCCACGTTACTCGGATATCTCCACATACGTGACCAATGATCTTCACTGGTCTTGATCTTAGTAACTAAGTCCCAACAGAGTCTATCGTCTAAATATCTTTGTGATCTGATGTGCAAAGCACTTTCTGCCCGCTCTTCTCGTCCTATTCGTTCTGCCGTCCGATTTGATCTTTCTCTTCCTCGAAAGAAGACCTGAAAGCACAGAACATGGAGATGAAGGATGCTGTTGAAAAAATCAGGGACAGAGCTGTTTGGAGACGTCACGTTGAGGCCTCATCGTCGGCGTACGCCTGACGGAAGAGAGAGAGAGAGAGAGATTCCTCGATCACGAACCTCTCTGGCCCAGCATCGGGCTTTGGCTGTAGTGGGTCCCTCATTATGGAATGACCTTCCCCTGCAATCCGTATTCCGTAGTAGGATTCAGGAGGGGATCGAACCTGCGTCTCCAGGCCCGGCTCAAGACATTTGGCGGCCCTGGGCAAATCAGCGGCCCTAGGCAAACCGGCGGCCCTAAGCACAAAAAAGTTGATGATTTTTTTTAGTCATTCACCTCTTTTTACGAATAATAATTAAATAATTTTTGAAAAATGGAAAATTGGCGGCCCCTGAAAATCGGCGGCCCTGGGCGGCTGCCCAGTTGCCCATATGGACGAACCGGGCCTGTGCGTCTCTTTGCTACCTAAAGGCTTACCAGTTTTCGGGCCTCTCACGTTGAGAGCGCTTCTGTATAGCCCTGCGAGAGATGTGCTTTACAAATGTTCACCTAAGATAAGATTACATTACATTACAAATTTGTAATACGCTGAAACAATATCACCAGTATGAATGATCAGTGGTGTTTTGTTATTGCTTCGAATAACATTCCGTTACTTTAAAATTTACATTAACGTGTGTGACTTATTTGTACTACAGTTGCTGCCCTACTTCGTCGTAACAGTTTTCGCTGATTCACCTGGATTTGCGGGACTTTTCCTTGCCACACTTTATGGAGCATCGTTGAGGTCTATGAATTAACTTAATTATTTAACTTAAATCTAATCAAGGAATCAGGAAGTGATAAAGGTTTACCGTCACGATTAAATACAAAATGTTTGTGAGCATATATATTTTATGTTCGCAAATAAAAAAATCTCTCCTTGCTAGAGTTACAAACGATTCTTTAAAAAACACCTATAAATGGTAAGTATTTCTTCTGTCACTTGACACTTTCCGAGGACAAGCTACTTCTACATAATTATACCTATCTTACTTTGCCTGACGACCTTGCCTCACTCAAATTACCTTTCTCTTACTTTACTCTGCTTCTCTTACCTCCTCTTATCTTCTCGTGCCTGCATGTATCTCACCATACCGTGTGGCAACTGGACTAGGATTTCCAGTTGGGATCTGTAGGCAATCCCTCTAATACGCAACATGACAAAGCGCTCGTGAATAAGCTCTTACTTTACTCTGCTTCTCTTAATCTCTAATCCTGCGATTAACTGTATGAGTAACGCTGTAGAAAGTTTGAGACTACGATTTCAACGATTGATTACCTTGCCCTGTCTTGCCCTACAATATCCTATTTTTCTGATTTTTATTTGCATCATGAAGTACCGTGTCTTCGTCGCTAAGTGGTTCAGCCGCAAACTGTTGGGAGGACATTCTCAAATGGAAACTAAACCACCTGCCAGAAACAAGGAAGGCCTTCATCAACAGAATCTTAGGTAACCATTCGGTACTTGTTTCGCTATAGTCGAGTCCCTGTGCCCCATTGGTTAGGGCGTTCTCCTTGGAATGCGGGGAGTACGGGTTCGAGTTTCCTAAGTTACTCTGACAATTACTCAGTGCCATCGATGTTCTTTTCATGATCGTTTGTGCAATTATGAACTTCAGACTATCGCAATATCAGATGCAGTTTTTTAATTCCATTATTATTAAGGTTTCTTCTATGCTCAGTACATTTTCTGCGACACTCAATACTTTCGACAGTAGACAATACTTTCTCGTGGATATTTTGCACTTTCTCTGGTAAACTGGTAGGCTTACTTAGCTCTAGCCTAACTGTTGCTTGATTAACAGTTCACTGTGTCCTTATGTCCAGTTGTGATGTTTGGAGCCTTATCCATTGGAGTGGCTTTTCTTGCGGCTTCTTTTCCAGGTCCCATCACGCAGGTAAGTCTGTCGTCAATTATATGTAAGAATACTCCTAAGATCAGACTATTTCTTCTAACCGATGGGAAAATTGATCCATTTCTCATAAACAAATTGAGTATCTGAAACTATGTGTGGTATAATATGTGTGGCATATTAATAATAATAATTACAATAATATTCAAAATAATAATAATGATGATTGTAATAAATGCTATTCGTAATAATCGAAATCGTGAGGGATTACATGTATCCCAGGTATCAGAAATAATAATCGTTACAATAGTAATAGTAATTATAGTAATAACTTCTTATCATTATAACATATAATGATCCATCAGGCTTTGAAACCAAATTTGTAGAATTTAAAAAATCATGTAGAACTACAATTACTATTAGTGATAGTAGTAGTAGTAGTAGTAGTAGTAGTAGTAGTAGTAGTAGTAGTAGTAGTAGTAGTAGTAGTAGTAGTAGTAGTAGTAGTAGTAGTAGTAGTAGTAGTAGTAGTAGTAGTAGTAGTAGTAGTAGTAGTAGTAGTAGTAGTTCTACATGATTTTTAGAATTCTGCAAATTCGATTTTAATGATACTTTTAATAATAGGGGTCCACTACCACTACCCCTGCTACTACCCCAACCACTACTACTACTTCTGCAACAAATGCCTATATTAATTAAGGCTGCTACAATTATTTGCTTGTCTGTTTGCAGGTGATCATGGCCATGCTTAGTTCGGTCAACGGTCCGTTACTGGCTTTCTTCGTCCTTGGTGCAGTCTCGAAACACGCCAACTGGAAGGTTCATGCATTTTCCATTTCTTGATGGTGATCGTGATTATCGTGAAATTGATGCTGACTGCGATGACGTATATGGGGATGGATTTGACATCTGCCGTTGTATATTTCAGGAAAAAGTTTAACGAAATTCGCACTTTTGAGATCAGTGAGGCAGTTATATGAGCAGCGGCTTTAGGAAATGCTCAGATTATTACATATAATCTGAGCAAGTGTTTTGTTACATTACATTTGGTGTCCGACCCCGTAAACTTTAGGGTAAAGTTTAGGTTTAATAAGGCAGTGCGAATTAGCGAGAGGCCTGTTCGTGATCAGCATAATTTTCTTTGATATTCTCTAAACGTCTTTCTGTGTGAGACCGTAAGCATTAATTCAGGCGAATCCCAGTCCAATCACAAGATTCCAGACCGAGTAGTTCTTTATCTGGTTCAAGAAACATTGCCCAAGACAAAGTGGACTCCAGGGTCATCGTTTATCCTTAATGCATTACTTTCTCTGAACTGTCGTACTTCGACAAGGCTTCTTCAACAATTAAACTACGAGTGACCATCACCCGAAGTCTTGTACATTCTGATAATGGCTAAATAAATGTTATTAAATAATGTTACTTAAGCCGATGATGATAAAATGGCTGCTGACCATGACTGACTTTTAAAACAAAATTAATATGATAACGACGGTGATGAAGTGATCATGCTAAAAGTATCATTGCATTCCTTCATGCAAGTGAATAATAGGTGGAATTTTTTTTAAAGGGCACGCTATTAGGGGGCATAGTGGGTGTATTGGTTAGCCTGTGGTTGAGCATCGGTTCTCTGACGGTGCACCACAAACACCCTCCTCTGCCCCCTGTTTCCGTGGAACAATGTTCCAACGGAAACGGTAATTCCACTCTCTTCCCTTGCTATCTAAGCTACACCAACTACACGTCCTTCGAGATGGTTGATGGAATCGGCGTCAAAGATAACTGGAATGAAACCACTGATGTCCAGCCAGGATCTAGAATCCAAGTGGTAAGTAATGTTATGACATTAAAATACCTTATATCACATTACAATGCATTACAGCTGAGTTTCTCTCATAGGCTTGAAGTCTTTTGGCAAGCAATAAGTAGGGCCTAAACTTGTAGCGAAATCATCACATTTCTTTGCATTTCGTTTACATTACATTTTATGATATTAAACACATTAATTCGTTAAAAGTTTCGCTTTGTTCTTTCCCAAGCCGACTCAGCTTCGTGGTCTGGAGAATTTCTATGCCATATCATATTTGTGGTTCTTACCAATTGGAGTCATCGTCACAGGAGTCGTCGGTATAATAGCATCCTTCATTATGAGTAAGTACAAACTATTCTTATCTACTATAATTTTTATTATTCAGTTTAAAGATGTATAGTATTCAATCTAATTTATGCAGTCTAATACATTTCATTCTACGAAAAGAAAAGAAGAAGGTTATGATAAAGGCGAAGATTAAGAAAAAGAAGGAATATATCCAGCCTTCTGTCGACCTTAGTTTACCCTAATATAGCCCAGACGAATCTCGAGTTCCCAATCTACTAATAAATTTCAACCGAATTTATTCTTATCGACTCACACCAATCCGAACTGATCTGGTCTTGCCTAATCTAAGTCTCGTACGACAATGTCACCGACATGCAATAGCTAGTAAATAGTCACTGTCTAAAATTTAAGAATCATTTCCCTCAGTCCAAAGGAATGTCTACGCAGCTTCGTGGCTACTTAGGCTTTGCTTATAAAACAGGGGACAAAGACTTGGAGGCGAAGGTGGAGGAACGGTTTCTTATGAGGATACGTTGCTGCGGATGGTCGGACGAGAACGATAATCAGGAACACTTGGATGACAAGAACTGCGTATCGCTACAAGAAATTAAAGTAAGCATCATTATCATCATCATCCTCATCATCGTCGACGTCATCTTCATCTGCTTCGTCTTTATTTTCTGATGCAAAATTTACGTATGTTTAGCCACTTCTAGAGTTCAGTGCTATTCTAGTTTGGCTGGTAATCAACAACGAGTGATCAAGATGTTTCAAAGCCAGTCAAAAAAGTGTTTTAGGCTCTTCTTTATGGGGAAGAGTTCGAGTATCGGAGAAACGTTGGTTGTCGGTTCCATTCCTTGGTGGTATGAACATTGAACATGGAATGCAGGAAATGACACATGAAACGCATAACAGTTCTGCATTGCTGCTCAGCCAAGAGACCCACACCCGATGATTGCAGCATACGAGGAGGAATATAATTGTATACTAGTAGTCACAAGTAGGTAGGAGTTGTCATTGTATGGGTTATGTAGGTAAGAAAGTTGTTTCAGTAGCTCGGTCTTACTTTGTTACTTTCAGGGTCTGAAGGGACCAGAAAATGATTTCTCTAAAGACCATGAAATGACGAATCCACAGAAAACAGAAAACCGGTTTAAGAAGGAAATCAAAAGTGACATAAAGAAAGAAACGGTAAACGGTTTACTCACGAAAGACGATCCATGAACGTACAACGTACGCCTACACTTGACAACAAGCCGCCCATGGAAATAAATGTCTAGTGACTGCACACAGTATAATGTGGCTAGAACGTGTCCATAGGCATGTAGCCTTCAGTTAACAGAATCCTTCTGCTATGTACATACACATATATACAATTATACATATTTGTTTTATGACATCCTTATTGACAGACTGCATTCGGTTACAGAATAATGTCCAGTTGAACATAATTGTGAATCTTGAATGAGTTAGGTATTTGTCGGTCGAATATAATACAGCATATAAAATTTCTATCGTCTTTGATCTGGAGTTTAAAGCCATGTGGTCTTGCTCAGTTAATCATGCTGTTTGATATGCTCATGTGATGACCACGCTATTCAACGCTATTATTTACCTGATTAAACTGACAAAATTAAGCTTAATCACAACTCTACAATCCAGTGTTAAAACTCAGAGAAATAGCGTTTGAGGCTTTTCTTGATAGGAAAGAGTTCGGGCATCGCAGAAACCTTGGTAGTCGGTTCAGTGATGATGACTCTTTCTAGTATCATTAAGAATCTAAACTACTGGGCAAAAGGAACTAGCTCACTCATGATTGACATGATAGAAATGTACATGACAACTGATGTTCTAGTTATGATGAGGCTAAGCCAGTCTTATTCTATGACATTCTACGAGAGTCATTACATCGCTTTACCTGGGAAACTAGTCACAAGAGGAGAGACAACTTGGTGACTAGAATATAAAAGTAATAATAAAAATAAAAGAAATGAATGCCATATACAAATTATATAATTACTGCAGCGTCTCTCTCCCCTGCAATCTGTTCTAAATGCTTCTGCTTCACTAGAGGAAAAAACATTAAATATTTTTGTTTACGTTGTGTATGTGTTAGAATGAAGTTTCATTTGCCAGGTACAGCAAGCGGCGCTGGTTTCCCATTTGTGCTTCCCATCTGTGTTCAATGTTACACGTAGCGCCTTGCTACGTAGATATAACATTGGACAGTCACAGAGAGGCCTAATAATTTAATTTACACTGATATTCAAATTCTGAGATATGTTATTTTTTTTTATATACACGTTGTTAAAGTGCGTTTTTCAAAGCACCCATAAACATAGATTTTGCACATGCACATTTATTAGAATAACAATTAGTCAGCTTATAATTGATAAAGAGGCCGAAGTGTCATAAATTAATAGGCTTCAGAGTAAATCTGCGGTTCTTAAATGTCGTCTTTAACATCAGCATAAAATACAAGTCACAGTGCAACACCATAAATCGATACATATAGAAAATGCGCACAACACATAATAATACCCTTAACATATCTCACAATATCGAATATTAAACAGATTGACATTGTACTTCAAAGCCTAATAAATAATTATGTGTAATATCATATTTTCTTACTTCAAGATAAAAAGAGCTATTTCTTATGTTATCGTTTTCGAGAGTAGTCAGGTCTAGATTGTTTTACTCTGTTTGTCTGAAAAATTAGGAAACAACATTTGCATTCACAGTGCTTTACGAATCGACCTTTCAACGGTGTTGCATCTTAGCGAACCTTGCAGAAGTAACAAATTCATTTGTTAATTGGACGAAGAACTGGAAAAATTCAATAATAGTAAGTAATGTGCCTCCGAGAATCAGTCCCAAGGCACCTCCAACGTCGCAAACCAGTGTTAGGACATCGTAGGCTGGAGTCGTTTGGATGTCAACGTAACTCAGTTGAGAGTAGAATATATCCAGGTATTTATTATTTATTTATCAGACATTTATATAGCGCCCCTTCAAGATATCTACTCAGAGGCGCTCTCTGCGTTAGATGTTAAAACAATGTCGTTAAGACCGAATGTGTTATGTAAGAAAACAATGCACAGTAAACTGAGAAGAGTCACCAGTGGCGAATCCACGCAAACACGAGGAACCAGCCACGGATTCCCATTGACAGCTGACGGATGGTATACGTGTTCAGAGTCTCTGAGGCAGAGCGGCGGCGAAGGGTGACAGCGCTCGTACACACGAGACACTGTCAACAAGCAGCCCCCTCACTGGTGGAAGATGTCGCATACCAGGCTAGACGTCGAAGCAGCGCGTAGGGAACGCTGAGAAAGCATTCTTCACGTGTGTCGGTCTATAGATTGTACACTGGTGATGACTCACAGTTGAGGGTAATTCCAGTAGGCCATGTCCTTCCAGCCGTCCTTCACCAAGATGTACACGTTCGGCTTCAGGCAGCGTACAGGCGGAGAGGCGTACGGCTTGACTCAACTGTACATCACGTGACAAGACGACTCGCGAATAAAAGTCTCTCAAACGTTCCAAATCGACGGCAAAGCCAACGGAAATGTCCGGTATGCGAGCCTAGAAGTAGAGCACTCCAAAATTTCCAAAGATACTGAGCGAGTACTGCCTACAGATGAACATATCGGTCGAAATAACACGAAGGGCTATCACGCGACCAAAATGGCCGGTGACAGCACGCAGACGAGTGACAGCACGTAGACGAGTTCCTTGCTTAGTTTCGACATCGTCAGATTCCGTCCCTTGAATTTCGACCTTCGCGATACGTAGTTAAGGAAATGCTCTGACAGAGGAGACTTGTTGAGACTGAATACGGATATGTGGGTAGATGACATTGGAGAGGACAATCGCATCTGCCGGATGCGCCAGAAGTAACCCACAATCTTGTGGTTTTTGACACGCAAGAGTAGAACTGATCAATAGAGCACACTGGTCCTGTATCTAATTGCACAAAATGGCTAAAATATAGACCTCATCTAATAATTACAGGGGGCCTACATTATTGACGGATTGATGAGTCATTAGCTGTATTGCAAGCTATTCAGTCTAAATGTGATAGCAGAAATTTCTGTGGTTTCTGTGTACATCAACATATGTGGACCTATCAACCACTAACAGTTGATTTTATTAACATAATTCTGTTGCCATGTCACCGAAACGAGTTTAATTTATGACTGGCAAAGCAATAACTTCATTTCTAACTAATCTATCGTTGGACAAATTTTACAGTCAGAAAACTGCCTTATTGTTGTTCTTTTTACCGTATTATACTAAATTACACAACGAAGGCTCTGGGTGTGGGTAGTCGTAACTCGATAGATGGCATAATTTGCGCATGAAATTAGCCACTTCGGATATGTGAATTGCATGAGAAAGCCACAATAGCTGCAAACACGCCAACTGGCTTGACATGATCAAGTTCCACGTCGATGAACAAAACGTGATATGCAATGGCTCCAGGTGCGCTGAGACATCAGTGAAGGATCAAGTCAATCGCGAATCTCTGACCGTTCGTAACGGGATGCTCTTCATGACGGCATCTGTCTATCCATGACTTAGCGTGTAAACTCCTCCGATGCCAGACTGCTGTCCATTACGTCAGATATGGATCATAACAACACAGTCTGTGATATAGAGCCATTTCTTCATGTTTTTTGCATCGATTACTGTCTTTAATGCATCATCCTGTCATGAACTGCGATGTTCCACAGGATTCTGTACTGGTCCCTCTCCTGTTTACTATGCATACCACACCACCCGGTTCCATACTTACTGATAGTGAAATCGGTTCCACGTCAAGATCCAAAGGGGTCGATCAGGTAGAGAGTCAGACGGCTAAGGTGGCTGGTGTTTGGGGTTGAGACGGCGAGGGAGGTAAGGGCACGAGGAAGAATCGGGATAGGATTTGTGAAAGAGCAGTGTTTTAAGTTTTGAGTGAAATACCTATGGAGAGATAGCAAGAGGTGTGGTTTTGGTGAGTTCCTAGGATGGATCTGGTATATCTCATAGTATTGATGAGAGTTTGTTCCAGAGAGATGGGACAGCTATGGCTGTGGAGCGATTCGCAAATTTAGTGATGTGGTAACGGAAAGGCGAAGTGTTACAGCAGAACAGGAGCGGGTTGAGGGAAGTGGTTGGACCGTGAACAGCTGACCAAAATAGGAAGGAGGGCTGGGAGGATTGGAGTGTATTGTAGGTGAGTGATATGACTTTGTAATCTATTCGTTCGAGTATTTTAAGCCAGTGGAGAGATTTGAAGACAGGAGTGATGTGATGGCACTTGGGGGTTTTAGTCACAGCACGGGCGAAGGCATTCTGAATAGCTTCGAGGCGGTTTATTTAGGTGATGTCTATGTTCAGAAATAGCGAGTTGCAGTAGTCTAATTTAGCGTGAACTATAGATGTAGTGATTGTGGATGCAGTTTTGAAATCGAGCATAGGGCAGATTCTCCGATGATCACGGATATGCATGAAGCAGGAGCGGGAAAGATGGGCGATGTATTCAAACATCCACCTAGGTTGCTGACAGTAGAATTGACAGTGAATGTGTGGGTGGATGCAGAGTCAAGGTTGAGCGAAATAGAGGGATCTGGAATTTTCTTGAGTTGGTCCCGCAAACCTCTAAGTATACGTATTAATTCAGTCTTGGACGGATTCAGGCTCAGGAGATATGATGTCATCCAGCAGGAGATTTGGGTAACCACGAGGAAAAGATGATCTATGAAATGGGAGAAACTGTTTGGAGAGAAAAAGATGAATAGAGATGAATAGTTGGGTGTCGTCAGCATATAGGTGATGATCAACTGATGGTACTAAGATGAGTGAGCTGTGTGGAGTAGTGTAAAGAAGGAACAAAAGGGGCTTACGAAAATACCTTGCGGAACAGCGCAGGTGAGAAGGCATGATTGGGATGAGGATTCCGATTTTTTTTAAAGGAGAATGAGCGAGAACAGAGATAGGACTGAATCGAGAGGAAAGCAGTGTCAGTAAAACTGCACCAGGTTGACAGTATTTAAAGACTGTCAACCTAGTGCAGTTTAACTGACACTGCTTTCCTCTCGATGCAAGATGTTGTGATCGATGGCATCGTAGGCTGTAGAAATACTAAGGAGGTAGACAGAAGAGACATGTTTATGAGAGATGGCAGAAACAAGTTTATTATAAACAGAAGTGAGTAGGGTTTTAGTTGAGTGCCGCTTGGTGAAACCAGACTGGTGTGGGTTGAGGAGTGAATTAGAAGTCAGGCTGTCATTATTTTATCCGATACAGGACTATACGTTCCGATGGACTAATGGTAGGACTAAACGAACTGACTGAACCCATAGTCAGTTAGTGAAGGGACGAATGACAGCTTAGAGACAGGTCGGTAGTTGGAATGGATTTCTTTATCCATTGATGGTTTCGTGAGGGGTGGAGTAACTAAAGAGTGTTTGAAAAAGAGAGGGAGATTTCCAGTAGATTAGGAGAGGTTGATTATTTTGGAAATGATCGGAACAAGGATAGATGCACAGTCTTTCAGTTAGGAGGTTACTGGTATATACTGCTTGTTTGGGAGAGATTGTAATATATAGGATACTTCAGTCTCTGATGCTGTAGGAAGGCAGAAAATGATGATCGAGGAGGAAAGGCAGAGAATCATGAGTAGAGGAGGGAGCACCTGAAGGTGATTCGATGGTGGTTTTGGAAAGAAGTGATTGGAGAGAGAGAGACAGAGAGAGAGAGAGAGAGAGAGAGAGAGAGAGAGAGAGAGAGAGAGAGAGAGAGAGAGAGAGAGAGAGAGAGAGAGAGAGAGAGAGAGAGAGAGAGAGAGAGAGAGACGGAGGGTAGAAATTCTGCCGGAGAAAAAAGAGCAGAACGATTCAGCTATTGAAGAAGATGGAACAGAGTTTGGAGGAGTTTGAAGTGGGTTGGAGGAGTTCCAATGGAGGAGTTGGTTTATGGTTTTCCAGAGAAGGCAAAGATTAGAGGATCGAAAATGAATTACTGAGCAAGCTACGTCTAGGATGCTTTACACCTTCGATTGTCAGCTAAAATGCTAAGAGCTAAACAGCAGGTAGAGTTTTTATCTGTTTTCTAAACATAAATGCTTTTAGCCTGCTGAATAGACGCTGGAAGATTGTTCCAGGCACGTGGGCCAGCTACCCGAAAGACCCGATCGCCAGTTTTAGTTTTAGTTGCTGACACAAATAGATAAGTGGACTTTGAAGTTTGCAACCGCGACCTACTAACCCTAATAGGTCGCGGCTGCAAACTTCAAAGTCCGCTTAGGCGATAGTCCGATTGTGGCCAAATGCTGTCTGCGAGGTGTAATGGGGTGCGCAGTTACTGAGATATTAGTACAGCAGAAGGCAAGTTTGAGCCACTGAAGCTGATTTTGTATCGCGATTGCATGTGGCCGAACATTTTAAATCTCATGATCAGACGGGCAGCAGCGTTGATGATCGCCTGAAGACGAATGATAGCCTACAGCGCCGTGGGAAGCCGGCAAAGGCGACATTGCAGTAATCGATTTGGCTCAGGATTAAATGTCAGAGAAACTTCACTGGCTTTCAATCACGCAACAAATCATATTCGGGATTATTTCAGGTGAGACTCGCTTCAATTGTATATGATTCCATGAGCATGCATCTTAAATATACCTGAAAAGCTCTCTTTTGATTAGTTGAATCTGGGACTAAGATTGCAAGGGATATGAAGCTGATGAATATAGTGTCTTTGGTCTAGATTATGTGTGTGGCTGAGTTCTACTTCCGGTACCCTTGTAGTCAAACATGGGTCGCTTACAGCGGACGTTATAACTAAATAAAAACGACTTTTATTAATAAGAAAACGCATAATTATGTCCCTAACTGTAAATCGCTAAAAAAAAACGTCTAGACCGATGCTGTGTGCTGTATTTATTTCAAATCATCCCCTGCTAAGTACCCGGATGAAGCCACAAACATCGCCTGCGATGCATCAGAAAAGACGAGCTCTGATTGGCTGACGCGTTGCCGCTTCATATCCCTTTAGCAATCTTAATCCCAGGTTGAATAGTTAAATGCATACTTACCTACACATTCAAGCATATATACATACCGCGGTACACAGTCCAGGATCTGCTAACAATCATCACTGTTCGCTTATTGAAGAGTTTTCTTCTGCGCATTTTTTACATTACTCATAAGGCGCTATAGTAAATTTGCAGATAAGTACACGCACATACACACATAATAGGCCTACATTCCTACATTCTTAGATACATACAGAAGGTGTTTGCGAACCCGATGTGATAATGTTAGACAGTTTACGACCTTAGACTGGCGATCGATGTCGCTGCTCGAATGATCCAACAGGCAGTAGGCCTAATTGCATTCAGTTGGGTAGTATTTTCGGTAGATATGCAAAGAATAAACTCAGATGTCAATTTATAGGCTCTGTCACACATGCACACATACACACTCACTTATTCACATGCTGAAATTAAATTATAACTATGAAACATTTTGTTCAATTCTACCGTTGAACTGAAGTGGTCGACAATGACAATAGGGAAATACAAAATCCTTCGCGCATATCTGTGCGCACTTCTGGTACGTGTAGTTTTCATCCTTACGACAATCTCCATAACGGTAAGGCAACATGGATAGCTACAAATAAATGACCGAACTCTTATATTAGCAATCGAAAAGCAGAGATAGAATAGCTTGGTGGAAGTTGTAGTGTAACAGTTGATTGTGAATTAAACATTCCTGAGCATTCTTCAAACAGAACTAGAGAAAGCTTTAGAAATGACATACATGTAAATGTGCCTGAAACATTTCAGGAACTACACAGGTCCGTAATTTTAAGCTAAAGAAATATTACACTCATAATGTCATAAAACATTTATGTGTTAAAGCGATGGGGCCTATGTTATATTTTGACGTTTGACTTACGTTTCTGAGTGAAAATGAGACGGATGTTGAAACGCCAGTTCCGACTCTGAATCCAAAATCCGACACAATTGGTTGGTCGCGTGGATCATGCAAAGCAACCTATAGACAGCCATAATTATAACGCTGCTTTAGAACAGTCTGGAGGTAGTTGTAATTATAATTAGATTGTACACGGGTGCCTCTGAGTAATTATTTTAGAGAGTTGCTGTATAAATGCTCTGATTGAATGAATTGATGAACTTACGAGTATATAGTTCAGTTTCAAGAGAAATTAATCCGAGGCGTTGTTTAAGGTAGCCAAATCGATTTAAATAACATTGAGAACTGAGCGTTCAGTCAGCAACAAAGTATGACTCAGCGAAATCGAAAAGTTGAAAGTGTTTAGCTCTTGCACATACATGTGCAACCAACCAACAGATTTCCATCTACAGTTAATGGCAGATGACATCATGTTCAGAGTTCCTCGACTGCGTTGCAGCGTAGATGAAAAACAACAAGTGATGTTTCCATCGTCAGGTGTACAAATCCGGTTGCGTTTAAGGTTAGTTAGGGTTTGTGTTTTAGGCCTAGCTCACGCTTAACTTTGTGTACGGGAGTGTTTTAATTACGTGCAGCTTTTGATATCACGTTGGTTGAAATATTGGGCGAACAGGTAATGAGCCAGATCTCCAGAATTCTGTTTACTTCTTGCTTTCTAGTCCACTGCAATGTACATAGGGCCTAATAGTAATAGGTCTGTTAATAATTACATAATATATACGTCCATGTAACAAATTGGGCTGCTTCATGCAACCTTAAACTTAATAAAACAAAGACACAGGAGATGATTGTCAGAGGGACTGGGGGCCGGCGGGGCGTGTGATTGATCCACCTGTTGTTCCTGGGGTCACCAGAGTAAGCAGCAGAATATATACTTACTTACTTACTTAAAATCTTGGTTGCTTTAGCACTTTAAAATGTATTCGCTAGATGGCAGGCTGTACTTTGAAAAAATTCCAGCTGCCATTTCATTGTAATGAGACACATTCATCGATCGCCATTTTGTGGCGATGACGGTACTATAAACTAGATTACGGGAAATTCGACTTTAATGCCAAACCTGGTTAGATTCTTTAACTCTATGCATATAATTTAGTGGACAAAACACGAAAAAATTGCATCTAGGTTAATAAGAGAGTTGCTAAAAATTATGATTTGAGGTCAATGTTTTATTCTGCCTCAACGATGGTTGTTTAGTCATACCGAGGAACATTAGACCAGTTCCTTGTTATGCACCGTTCTTTATAACTCGTGTGAATGCGTAAATTAATAATGTAAGTCGAGCATTTAAGAAGTCTTACGTTTTACTTTTACCATTACTTCTTCGTGTGTACGTATTGATTTTTGGTACTTCTTGTATGGATGTCGCCTAGGTCCATGGACACAGATGGTCAACTGTGATTTATTTAGCCTACTGAACGGCCATAACGCTCAGTTTATTTCCTACCGAAAGATTGTTGACCGGTAATGACTGTATGAATTAGATAACACTGCTATGCATTTTAAAAGAAAGAATTAGATGTCTGATTTATATTTACTGATTTTATACAATTCTGACATCCTGATTTCAAATATGTTGATGAAATTTGGCCATCACGTCATAATTTCGTACAAATCAAATTATAAGTTTATTGAATTTTACAATACTGAGAAATTATTTTCTCTTTGATACACTGCAGAAAAAATTTATAAGAAAGGTTTATAAAAGTCCCTGATGTCAAAATCTTAGAAACAGATGACAGTGCCCAGATGTTTACAATAATTATATACAAATGGCAAAATCTTGTATACAATGAAACCGAGACATAAACCGTCTTAGGGACAGAAACGTCTTTTCTTAGATTTTCTTGCGTGTTCTTCCTCTGACGAACAATCTCTGTTCATCATCCAGCAATAGTCCACCAAATCAAAGGGGGTTTCCAGACAGTAGTCCAAAAGAGGTCCAAGTCCGATTCCAGGGTACCAGATCAGGAGAGGCAGAGTAGCTGTCAAGGCGGGTGTCGTTTACGGCGAGAAGAATTGGAAGGCGAAGTATGATGAGTCAGGGTAGGAGTATTTGAAAAGGTGAGACTTCAGTTCTGAGTGGAAAGTCCGGGGGGTGATAGATAGAGGAACAAGAGGAGGAGGATGAAGGACGGGTAGCAATGATGATGGAGGCACTGAGAAACTGCGGAATTCAGGAGGGAGATCATTCCAGAGGCGTGGTGCTGTGATGGAAATGGCTCGGTTGGAGAACTTGAGGTGAGTAGTGACTGGGGGTCGAGAAAGACTGAGATAGGACGATGATCGGGTCGGAGTGGTGAAAAGATCACGAAGTTACTTGGGCTGGGAATATTTGTAGGGAGTTGTAGGTTAGTGATAGAACTTTGTAGTGGATTCGCTCTGGGATTTTTAACCAATGGAGTGATTTGAGGATGGGAGTGATATGATGATGTTTGGGCGTTCTAGTGACAGCTCTGGCTAGTGAGTTTTGGATAAGCTGTAGATGCTTGATTTGAGTGGATTCAAGGTTGAGAAAAAGAGAATTGCAGTAATCAAGCTTTGAATGAACAATTGAGATAGCAATGGTGGAGGCAGTTTTAAGGTCGAGCATGGGTCATATGCGTCGGAGGTCACGAATGTGCAGGAAGCAGGAGCGCGAGAGGTTGGAGATGTGGTTAGGCAAAAAAAAATAATGGTGTGTTTCCGGTAACAGAGTTTTAAGAAACTGGGTAGGTAGGTAGTAAAATATTTTTTTTAAAAATATTTTTATACAATGCCATTTCATAGCGACCGTATCACCATTTTGTTTTTCTTACGTTTTGAGAACAAGATGTCACTAAATAAACACCTTGCTAAAAACAGTTCAATTTTCTTTAAACTTATCTGTCAGTAAATTAAATTTAAAAAATTTTTCTTTATGTATGCTAGAAGGCTAATATTTTCACAAGTGTAGTTCATTGATATCGTTTTCTGGCAGCCATCAACGATAGTCTAATGTATGTTGTATGTGTGTATGTTGTATGTATGTATATATGATGTATGTATGTGTGCATTTATATGTGTATTAATGTATATGTGTATGTATGCATTTATGTATGTATGTATGACATTGTACGTTGTATGTATGTATATTGTATGTATGTATGTATGTTGTTGTATGTATGCATGTATGTATGTATGCATGTATGTATGTGTGCATTTATATGTGTATGTATGCATTTATGTATGTATGTATGCATTTATGTATGTATGTATGCATTTATGTATGCATGTATGTATGTATGTAGGTAGGTATGTATGCATGTATGTGTGCATGTATGTATGCACATGTGCATTTATGTGTATTAATGTATATGTGTATGTATGCATTTATGTATGTATGTTGTATGTATGTATGTATATTGTATGTATGTATGTTGTATGTATGTGTGTATGTATGTATGCAAGTATGTGTGTGTGCATTTATATGTGTATTAATGTACATGTGTATGCATGCATTTATGTATGTATGCATTTATTTTGCATGTATGTATGCATGTATGTATGTATGTATGTATATATGCGTGCATTTATATGTGTATTAATGTATATGTATATGTATGCATTTATGTATGTATGCATTATGTATGCATGTATGTATGTATGTATGTTGTATGTATGTATGTTGTATGTATGTATATTCCGGCGGACTCTCAGAATAGCGGACCCCCGGAATATAGGACCCTGGAATAGCGGGCCGGTACCGAGCAGTCGCCATTGCGACCAACTGTTCCTCCTAGGCAGGGCTGGTTGCTTAGGAGGCTGAGGCTGACCTTGAGGCTGGTTGCTATAAACTTTCAAGGAAGCTTTACTTCTACTATGGCACGTACGATAATCGTAGATGTTGCTGCGCGTTACCGTGGGAAAATTCCGGACTTTCGGGTCTATTATCTCCGCAACCCTCCCACATTTGTAAACACTGACCATGGGAAACTTGCAGCCCAATTGTTGCTCTAATTACCCTTAGATCTTAGTCCTTCCCGTGCAGGTCTGCACATCGGGCGACGCATCTCGTTGGTCTAATTAACGGTGCTCTTATTAATATTGAAGGACCGCTGGTTCCCACGGTCGTCTGCTATAATGTCGCAATTCTGCACCACTGGCACGGAAAGTGAGGTTTCAGTTGTCGGAAATCTGCAACTCTGACACGAAATGGGTTAAGGAAAAAAAAATTTTTTCCAAAAATTATCCGAGTCGCGCCAAAAAAGTGACACGGTCGCGTTACCGGAAACACACCATTATTTTTTTGGCCTTAGAGAAGGAGAGGTGTGGATCAAAAATAACACCAAGATTGCGAACAGGGGAGTCAGAGGTGAAGGTGAGAGACGATGAGTTAGTCGAAAGGTTTATGGAAGGATCAGGGATTTTCTTGATTTGATCAGGAAGGCCTAGGGTGATGAATTCAGTTTTGGAAGGGTTAAGGCAGAGGAGATTGGATGACATCCACTGTTAAATAAGGTTAACCACGTTGAGTAGTTGTGTGATGGCGGTAGAAAAAGTGTCTGGGGAGAAGGATATGAAGAGTTGGGTGTCATCTGCATAGAGATGGTGGTCGACAGAGGAGGATTTTATGAGGTGATTTAGAGGAGTAGTATAAAGGATGAAAAGTAGTGGACCCAGGACGGTGCCTTGAGGGACACCACAGGAAAGAGGAAGGGGTTGTGAGCAGTGGCTGGAGGCTTTAACAGAGAAGGATCAGGGAAGACAAGTAGGACTGGAACCAGAGTAGAGCAGTATCAGAGACGCCAAACCAAGAAGATAGTCGTTGAAGAAGAAGAAGGCTGTGATCAATGGTGTCAAATGCGGCGGAGATGTCGAGAAAACCCTATGTGATACAGAAAAACGGATATCATTTTTGAAATCAGCAGACTAAAATCTTTTAGAAAAACATGTTTTTGGCAGAACATCGGAAATCATGCATAGTAGTGTAATATATGTTTAATATAAATGACATTATAATGTTTTTATTTTGTGATGTGAGGGTTGTATGTTAGCATAATCCCAAATAGCAAAATGCTTGTTTTTAATTACAAGAATTTTATTTTCATATCTTTGCATATATTTTATGTACCTTTGTATAATTAATTATTAGCTTATGCAGAAAGGAAATTATTTGAAATTATGACATGTGAATGAACTGAAACATGCAAGTAATCTCCTAGTAATCCCAAGTTTGTCTAAAATAGTGTATAAAATCCATATTTAATGAAACATTAAAGCTGCAGTGTTTTAAGTGGAGCGGGAGTGTTTTTCTGCAACATATTAGCCAGCAATGGACACTGAAACTGTTGCGTAATTACTTCAGCCTCCAAATGATGCCCATGACTTGTTACGATTAGTGGCTGCTTGTGATTGGATACTTGCATAGCATAAATGGTGTTGGATTCATCTGGTGAATTGTAAAATGTGCATGGTGTCTCAGCATTTAATTTTCCAAAAGATCTAGAAGTAACTGGATGGGATCTTCATTTACTCGATACGATAATAGATTTCAGCCAGTTGATATAAATCAACATCATATATAGCAGTGTATGATCTTGATCTGTTTATTACTTTTTTATAATCGTTTTAACTAATAAATTATGAGAAGCAAAATATCACAAACTCTTGATTTCTGACTGAAAGATTTCTGTTTTGAATTCTTCTGTCTAAATGCAGCTGTCAATGAAAACAAGTGATTAACATTGTATGAGTGGATGGTTGCAATTTAAGACGTCGACATTGATGGCAGAGTTTTTTATGTGTCAAGAAACAAAAACTACCAAATCAACAGTTGCTGTGAGACACCATTTTTTCTAATGTTTGATAGTCACTTAAAGGTTATGGTCGACCTAAGACATATCTATGGTATTTTGGAAACATTACATACTGATATGTTGCATCTCACAAATTTCAGCCTCCAAATGATTAGTGGCTGCTTGTGATTGGATACTTGCATAGCATAAATGGTGTTGGATTCATCTGGTGAAAATTTGTAAAATGTGCATGACCAGTTTCTCATTTCATACTGATGTGTTACATTTAACAAATTGAATAAATTCTAGGCAGTCTCAACACTGTTGATATTTAGTTATTCTTTTCCTTCGTATTAACTCAATCTCATCACCTATAGTTTCTTTCCATTATCCTCCTACTCTATTCTTCAGATGCTGTGTTTAGGGCATCCATTATTTGCATCTGCAAATCATCAGACTCTCCCAACCTTTACTCCGTCATTCACATTTTCAAACGCTTCAAATATTGCGGCAATTTTCTGATCCACCATACAGACCCGCCAGTCCTGCACCTCTTCCTACATCTGCACAGGTTTTTAACTCTAGTTCTGCCCTCAATCTGACAACCACAGTTCTGTCTCCATGTCTTCCTATGCTGGTGACACAGTTTGCAAGAATCCTTTCAACCAGCAGCACGACTCCTGTCTGGTACTCATTCAATCCCGAGTATATAACCCTTGCTCCAACACTGGTGAAGTACTAAATCCTTCAATCCAATAATGTGAGAAACTGGACACCGCTGATTTTGGACAGGCTATGGCAACAACAATTGCAGAAACGATCTATCCAGGCAATTTCTTTAAGTGCATACCAACACTCGTGCTTATAATCAAAGGCCATACAAATCCCTACTTTGTCTAAAATCTGGCGATTTAGAAGCACATATAAATCATTTAAAAACCACACATATGCTTATTATTTTAGAAACCGTATGCTCAAGGAGATCATCTGACAGCTCATCAAAGAACTGGAGATAGACAGTGAAATTATCAATTAACTTAGTAGCCTGATGGCAAATATGAGAACACAAACGGAGGGAGAAGAATATAGGTGCCAGATATGTCAGAAGTCATATGAACGGAGTAGTGATCTCAATACCCACATGAGAACCCATATTGGCAAGAAAACATACAATTGCCAGCTGTGTCAGAAAACATTTGCTTATGATTGTTATCTGAAAACGCACATGAGAACCCATACTGGCGAAAAACCACACAAATGTCAGTTGTGTCAGAAATCATTTGCTCACGGTGGACATCTGAAAACGCATTTGAGAACCCATACTGGAGAAAAACAACACAGGTGCTATATTTGTCAGAAGTCATTTAATAAGAGCTGTAATCTGAAATTGCACTTGGGAACACATACTGGAGAGAAACCACACAATTGCCAGTTTTGTGAGAAATCATTTATGGTATTAGGTGGCTTGGAGGTGCATATGAGAACCCATACTGGCGAGAAAGCATACAGATGCCACTTATGTCAGAAAACATTTGCTCAAGGTAATCATTTGAAAATGCATGTAAGAACCCATACTGGTGAAAAACCATACAGGTGCCAGCTGTGTCACAAATCATTTGCAAGTCATTGTTATCTGAAATTGCACATGAGAACCCATACTGGCGAAAAACCATATAGGTGCCAGGTATGTCAGAAGTTATTTAGTGTAAGTAGTGCTCTGAAAACTCATATTAGAACCCATACTGGTGAAAAACCATATATATGCCAGGTATGTACGAAATTATTTGCTAATCATAGTCAATTGGGAATTCACATGAGAACTCATACTGGCGAAAAACCATACAGGTGCCAGTTATGTCAGAAGGCATTTACTCAAGTTAGTGCTCTGAAAACGCACATGAGAATCCATACTGGCGAAAAACCATATAGGTGCCAGCTATGTCAGAAATCGTTTAATGAAGGTGGTGATCTCAAAAAACACATGAGAACCCATACTGGCGAAAAACCATACAGGTGTCAGGTATGTCAGAAGTTATTTAATCAAGCTAGTGCTCTGAAAACGCATATTAGAACCCATACGGGTGAAAAACCATACATGTGCCAGTTATGTCAGAAATTATTTGCTATTCATAGTCAATGGAGAACGCACTTGAGAACCCATACTGGCGAAAAACCATACAGGTGCCAGTTATGTCAGAAATCATTTGCTAGACGTAGTCATCTCGAAACGCATATGAAAACCCATACTGGCGAAAAACCATATAGGTGCCATTTATGTCAGAAATCGTTTAGTCAATGTGGTAATCTGAAAACGCACATGAGAACCCATACTGGCGTAAAACCATTTAGATGCCAGCTATGTCAGAAATCGTTTAGTGTCGATAATACTCTGAAAATGCACATGAGAACCCACACTGGTGAAAAACCATATGGGTGCCAATTATGTCAGAAATCATTTAGTGTAGGTAGTACTCTGAAAAAGCACATGAAAACCCATTCTGGTGAAAAACCATACAGGTGCCAGTTGTGTCAGAAATCATTTAGATTAGGTAGTACTCTGAAAAGCCACATGAAAACCCATAGTGGTGAAAAACCATACAGGTGCCAGTTGTGTCAGAAATCATTTCTCGTCGGTACTCTAAGGAGTCGTATGCGAACTCGTACCAGAGAAAACCCATACATATGTGAGGTTTGCAATAAAGGATTCACAGAAACTGGAGATCTAAAGAGACACAGAGGAACTCGTGCAACTGAGAAAAAAAACACATGCAATAAACCTTGTACCAAAGGCAGATCTTCAGCAAAGCAGTTTAAATTCTATGCAGGAACACGGCCACAGGATCATAAAATGGGAAGCAAAGTAACTGCTAACCGATCGGATTATGTCATCACAGGCATTATGGATAAACCAAGTATACGTTTCTCAGAGAACCTATATCCGGATTATAGTGAAATTGCAGGTCCTTTACTGAAAATTAGAGAATGTGTGTATATTAGCAAATTCAAATCTCCTGTGGATCCAAAAGCATATTTGTCAAACTCTTTTGGATGTGGTATATGTGACGAATTGCTTGAAACAGAGAAAGAATTTCTAGAGCATTGTTCTAGCCATCGATTTTCACCAGCTGAGGACTTAGTTGGTGATCTTTGCTGAATTATGATTCCACATGCTTTCACTTGAGAACACTTGTAATATAAGATTTTAAAAAAAAACGATGCAATGGAAGTGCTGGGAAACTTCCATACACGAATAGTTACTTTGTACCACTTTCATTTCGGAATACTTAGACAGTAGCTGTTGCCTTCTCACATTTATATCATAAGACTGTAGAATTGCTGCAGGAGGACGAAGGCAGGACCATCAGCCACATGCTCCTAGACGTTGCTGATCTGCAGCCGAATACTTTCTACGCCCACAGTGAGACGACGTACGACGGAGGCGCAGCCAGATCGGAGTCGCCTATTGGATAGCATCGACTTCGATGATCCGATGGAGTCGAGCAATCGGGAGAAGCTGGACGAATCATCAACAATGTCGAAACTGCTGGACGGCGTCGGTAGCCTGCTGAAAACCAGACCGACGCTGATGAAACCCGGCGGATTCGATGGGACAGGATCGCTAGAGTCTTTCCTGGCACTATTCAAGGTGTGTTCGAGGCCATTGCCCATCTGAGGCGGACCGAACTTGGGTGAAAGAGAAGGCACATGAACTCGTGCCCTTCTACGATCCTCAGCGCTTCCGCGAAATCATGCATTCTTATGGAAAGGTTGATTGGCGCCGCATAAATGAATGTATCACAATTTTCTCGAGAGGTTACATCCATAGTTCGAGAATTCGTGACTTTCAGTTTTAAATTCGTAAAAATTCGCGAATTTTTGGTCTATTTTAAAATTCGTAAAAATTCGTTGGGCCATTGTTGGACCTTTTTCCATTGACTGGCGTTTTGCAAAAACAGCGTAAGCAACAATGACAAATGTGATGACGTCATGATTTATTGTGTTAAGCTTCTGCTTAAAATTTAATGTAAAATACAATATAAAAGTTTATTACGTACCCGGTAACGATCGATGTTATTTAGTTAAAATTTCTTGAAGATGAAAGGACATGGACCGGAGTGGAAGTATGTAGTAATTTTTGAGGAGAAGGAAAGGGTAATCCAAAAATTATGTTGTTTTGTGACAAGGAATTTGTTGGTTGTTAGACCGAATTCGGGAGCATTTGCATGGCGAAAACACAGAAACCAGAGTCGAGTGCATGGGAGCAGCTGGTGGGCTGTTCCTGACTCAGAAACAGAGGACGATGAAGTAGATGACACAGTTCGGTGAACGTTGCCAATCCTTTTTAACCATGCATGTTTGGTTGCAAGCTATGTAAGTGACTGACTGACTGGTCACACTGAAGCTGGGTCACTGGTGGTTTTTCGTTCTGCTGCCTGACACTCACAGTCACTCACCCCAAATATGATAGAAATCGAAGTTCAAGACTCCAAGTAGAACTGTAACTGAATATCAGTACCATTGTGTTGCTAGTCGGCAGTCTTTTAGGCCTACGGCTGATTGATTGATTGCCTTTGACATTGACATTTAAGCTTAGCCTACTTGCTTAAAAAGGTGAAAGGTAAACAAATAATAAAATTCGTTGCCATTTCAAAGAATTCTATTATTTATTATTTCACGAATTTTAACGAATTTTAAAACTAGTTTAAAATTCGTTAAAATTCGTAAATTTTTAAAATTCGTAAAATTCGTAAAATGCGAATTTTCGAACTATGGTTACATCGTTATATGATTCCTGATTTCATTGTAATCCTGATTTCATTTTAATGGTTTACTGCATAAACTATCGGTAAAGTTGACTGGTGTGATATAAATAGTAAATACATCGCGATTTCAGCCTGGCAATTGGATTTCATTATGCTGATTTGAAGGCAGTTAAGTCACTATATGATTAACGAAATAAATGCATAATGATTATCATACGGGGCAGGGTTGTCAGGATGACGACATTGAATTTTGATGGGACGTTGAGTTCTATGAATGATAGCCTATGATGACATTTTGAACGTTTTGTACATTCTTGATGAGAGGGTATAGCCCGATTGCATTAATTGGCAAGGCGTTTTGATGAGCGAAACTTTAAGTTAAAAGGTGATCATTTTGTCCGGATTTCTGATTTTCTAGTTAAGATTATACTTAGTCCAAAGCGATCAAAATGAGGGCATTTTGAATTGTGGAGGGGGAAGATGTCGAGGAATTTACTTTGTGCCTGAGAATCCCTCTCTAGGCCTACTATTATTTAGCTTTTGCAGTTTGCGCATAGCCACTCAACAGCAGCCTCATCGGCCTCATGTAGGGCGCGCATCCCGCCTGCAAAACGCGTTGTTACACAATCATTTACGATGTGCGCCATTGTCTGAATTTCCCCACAGCTACAAAGGGGGTCGATGGTCTGACCCCAACGTACCATATTGGCAGCACAACGACCTTGACCTGTTCTGAAGCGGTTCAGTGTGACCCAGACCCACTGACCCCGCGGGAGATCATTTCCCGGAGGCCATACAGACGGCACGGCCACGAGCGAGCGGCTGACAACTCCAGCTGCCAGCCACTCGGCACACCAGGCCGTATTAGCTGTAAAGTCCTCATCAGGTTGATTCCACCATATAGGTCGGCGTCAAGGGAGCCGTAATTTTGGATGGCGCGTAATGTCTGTATGCAGCGGAAGATTCTTGTTTGCCTGGACCTTTCGTAGCATCTTCGCTGCCGCCTCCATTCTTCTCAGGTGCGGAGGAGGAATGTTGCTCAACACTGGCAGCCAGGCGAGCGGCGCGGGGCGCAACGTACCCGAGATGATCCGCATAGTTGCGTTCAACTTTACGTCGACGAGATGAGTGTGGTGAGATCGACCCCATACTGGGGCACAGTACTCAGCGACCGAGTAACATAAAGCCAAGGCCGAGCACCGGAGAGTTGTGGTCTTGGCTCCCCAGTTCGTGCCCACCAGCTTGCTTATTAAGTTATTTCGGGTTCCAACTTTAGCGGCCGTCTTTTTTAGGTGCTCATGGAATGTGAGAGCCCTGTCCAAAGTGACTCCCAGGTAGACCGGGTTTGTTTCGTGTCTTATCCTTTGCCCATTTAGAATAATAGGCCTACTGTCCCTCCTGAAACCTCCACACTGTCCCCTCTGTACTGTCCCTCTGAGATCTCCACGCTGTCCCTTCTGTACTGTCCCCCTAAGATCTCCACACTGTCCCCTCTGTACTGCCTCCTGAGATCTCCACGCTTTCCCTTCTGTACTGTCCCTCTGAGACCTCCATACTGTCCCCTCTGAGATCTCTACACTGTCCACCCTTTACTCCCCCCTCCATTTCCTCGATATGGGCTGTATAAAGGGGTGAGTGCATGCACAGACGAGAGGTTGAAGACACGGGAAGGTAGATCGGTGTTACTCACGTGCAGAGCCGAATACAGCAGCGGATATTGGTCATCTTAGTATTGTAGTTGAGAACGCTGATTTGTTGATTCGCTTGTTCAATAAAAGTCGGCCAGAAGCATCCCCGCCTTTTCATTCTTTGACGACTCGGCCTGGGCCGTCAAGCGATGGTTTTGCGACATTATAGGCCTACATTTATAAGTGCTAATAGCACAATTTATACTAAAATTTGTAGAGGGACTAACACAGAAAGTAATCTGATATTGTGCTACTTGAATATTAAAGAAACTAAAATTTAGCATAATTGGGCTAAGTTTAGGCTTGCTTTGACCTGCTGCAGTAATAACGTGCGATAGACGCATTTTTTTGTAATACTTTTCGATAATAACCAGACTTGTTGTCCTCGAGACCAAGGTCTTGGTCTCGAGTGCACTCGAGTTCGTTTTTAAAAGTCTTGGTCTTGAGACCAAAAGTCTTGGTCGTGGTTTTGAGGTTCAAGGTCTTGGTCTTGGCCTTAAGGTTCAAAGTCTTGGTCTTGGTCTCGCACGAACAATATGAACAGTCATTTAAAAAAATTCAAGAATTTAAAAATTTATCAAGCCTGTTTGCATCATAGCCTACGACAAATACCTACGGACGGATGCAAGTCTTGATCAGGAAAACCCATCGGCAGCAGCTAGGTTATGCTGTGTCCAGGCTGAGAAGAATCTTTTCTATAATCTTATCAAACTTCTTTTCAAGCGTATTTTCAATGGCAGGAGATTCCAGTCTTGGACTAAAAGTTCCGCTATTTTTCGTCACTCCACGGCAGAGGTCGCTAGACGCCAGAAGGCGTCTACAAGACTGCGAAGCAGTCTCCGCCAGACGTCGCCAGACGCCACAAGGGCCTCCAAGACTGCGAAGCAGTCGCCGCCAGAGGGCGACTGCGAAGCAGTCACTCCACGGCAGAGGTCGCTAGATGCAAGAAGGCGTCTACAAGACTGCGAAGCAGTCTCAGCCACAGGTCGCCAGACGCCACAAGGGCCTCCAAGACTGCGAAGCAGTCGCCGCCAGAGGGCGACTGCCAAGATTGCCAAGCAGTCGTTGTTGTTGTTGTTGTTGTTGTTGTTGTTGTTGGTGGTGGTGGTGGTGGTGGTGGTGGTGGTGGTGGTGGTGGTGGTGGTGGTGGTGGTGGTGGTGGTGGTGGTGGTGGTGGTGGTGGTGGTGGTGGTGGTGGTGGTGGTGGTGGTGTGAAACTTATAACCCCGGGCAACGCCGGGTAATCCAGCTAGTGTCAAATAAATGCAAACAGCTATGCATGTTGCACACTCATTGCAATATTTTATAGACATTATGCCATATTTATTATATTATTATACCACAAAGACTAAAATCACGAACCAGTTCTTCATATTTTATATGGGGTCATTTATGGCTCCAGTGGTAAACAACGTATTGAAAATATGTTGGTAGGATGTGGATCAAGATGATGAAATGGCGATGATGATGATGATGATGATGATGATGATGATGATGATGATGATGATGATGATGATGATGATGATGATGATGATGATGATGATGATGATGATGATGATGATGATGATGATGATGAAATAGCTTTGTCATGAATTAGTCGATGACCGATATAATTGAAATGGCTGTGACATAATGTCCGCATACTGGTGATGACATAATTTAAGACTTTAATTGTAAATGTCATTTCTATAAATTGAAAATAATATTCGCATAGCCCTCACCTGAAGCGCTCTTTTGGCTTTATTCAAAGAGTTCTTTTTCTATTATGGAGGAGACAACTTGGAAAGTGACCAGAATACCTTAAATTGAAATCGGACACTTCCTCCTGTGAAAACAGCGGAACTCTCAAACTACTCAGAATTGGAGGCCTCTACAGTCGGATGTAGTACGTACTTTGGTAGATCAAATTGAAATGAAGCGAAGGCAAAGCGACAAACTGACAGAGCGCGAATCGATTTAGTTGTCGTTTCACTTAGAAACGAAAGCTTATAGAGCCAATTAATCCTGCCTTAACGACCGGATGTATTGGCTCTAGAAGAGTTATATATTCGACCAGCTAGATCCATCAGATAATTTTACCTGTGCTAAATTAGAGTTACAATGCCGATAACTCCTAGGAAGCTCTGGTGCATTGTTGACGTCCCGTGGGGCATCGATTGGCAACTCGAATTCCGTTCACGGCTAATTAAACACAGACGCTAGCTTCTGTCCGATATGCGCCTGGCAATGAACATGACTTAAAGATTAGCATATATACCTCATCTTACTTTACTAACATATATTAATTAACCTTACCTCAAATTGCCCTAATTCGTTAACCTTTCCGTACCTCATTAATTAATGAATAAAGGTGGAGCTAAATATGTTTCTTTAAAGAAGAATTCTTTCAGTGGACAAAATTGCAACATTTTTAAACAAAAACCCACACGCAATCTTTATCATTTTCATCTACGTATTCGTCTTCTCATGCAATCTACCGCTAATGCAATTTATAACATTTTGATATTGTAGAGGTTTAGCAGCCATTTTTTTCTAAACATAAAGCATAAAACATAAAACATTGAACATGAAACATAAAACACCGAACATAAAATGTTAAACATTGAACATCAAACATTAAACATTAAACATAAAAACATTGAACATCAAACATAAACCCTAAAACATCGAACATCAAACATTGAGCATAAAACATGAAACATCGAACATAAAGCATCGAACATTGAACATAAACATAAAACATCGAACATAAAACATAAAACATCCAACATAAAACATTGAACATAAAACATCGAACATCAAACATAAAACCTAAAACATCGAACATAAAACATTCCACACAAAACATTAAAAATGAAGCATTGAACACAAAACATCGAAAATAAAACATTGAACATAAAACATAAAACATCGAGCATAAACATAAAAATTGAACATCGAACATAAAACATTAAACATCGAACATGAAACATAAAACATCAAACCAAAAACATCAAACATCGAACATAAAGCATCGAATATTGAACATAAAACATGAAACATCGAACATAAAACCTAGAACATCGAACATAAAACATCAAACCAAAAACATAAAACATCGAACATAAAACTTATAACATCCAACATAAAACATTGAACATAAAACATGAAACATTGAACATAAAACATAAAACATCGAACTTTAAACATAAAACATCCAACATAAAACATTAAACATCGAACATAAAACATCAAGCCTCAAGCATAAAACATCAAACACAAAGCATCGAACTTCGAACATAAAACATCGAATATAGAACATACAACGTCACACATAAAACATAGAACATAAAATATCGAACATAAAACACCGAGCATAGAACATAAAACATAAAACATCGAACATTGAACATAAGACACAAAATATCGAACACAAAACATTGAACATAAAAAATAAAATATTGAACAAAAAACATCGAACATCAAACATAAAACCTAAAACATCGAACATAAAACCTAAAACATCGAACATAAAACATTCAACACAAAACATCAAACATGAAACACTGAACACAAAACATCAAAAATAAAACATTGAACATAAAACATAAAACATCGAGTATAAACATAAACATTGAACATCGAACATGAAACATTAAACATCGAACATGAAACATAAAACACCAAACCAAAAACATCAAACATCGAATATAAAGCATCGAATATTGAACATAAAACATGAAACATCGAACATAAAACCTAGAACATCGAACACAAAACATCAAACATCAAACCAAAACATCAAACATCGAACATTGAATGTAAAACCTAAAACACCGAACATGAAACCTAGAACATGGAACATAAAACATAAAACATCCAACATAAAACATCAAACATCAAACATCGAACATAAAACATCAAACATCAAACATCGAACATAAAACATCGAACATCAAACATCAAACATCGAGCATAAAGCACCGAGCATAAAACATCAAACCAAAAACATCAAACATCGAATATTGAACATAAAACATGAAACATCGAACATAAAACCTAGAACATCGAACACAAAACAACAAACATCAAACCAAAAACATCAAACATCGAACATAAAGCATCGAATATTGAATATAAAACATAAAACATCGAACATGAAACCTAGAACATGGAACATAAAACATCAAACCAAAAACATAAAACATCGAACATAAAACCTAGAACATCGAACATAAAACATCAAACCAAAAACATAAAACATCGAACATAAAACTTATAACATCCAACATAAAACATTGAACATAAAACATGAAACATTGAACATAAAACATAAAACATCGAACTTTAAACATAAAACATCCAACATAAAACATTAAACATCGAACATAAAACATCAAGCCTCAAGCATAAAACATCAAACACAAAGCATCGAACTTCGAACATAAAACATCGAATATAGAACATACAACGTCACACATAAAACATAGAACATAAAATATCGAACATAAAACACCGAGCATAGAACATAAAACATAAAACATCGAACATTGAACATAAGACACAAAATATCGAACACAAAACATTGAACATAAAAAATAAAATATTGAACAAAAAACATCGAACATCAAACATAAAACCTAAAACATCGAACATAAAACCTAAAACATCGAACATAAAACATTCAACACAAAACATCAAACATGAAACACTGAACACAAAACATCAAAAATAAAACATTGAACATAAAACATAAAACATCGAGTATAAACATAAACATTGAACATCGAACATGAAACATTAAACATCGAACATGAAACATAAAACACCAAACCAAAAACATCAAACATCGAATATAAAGCATCGAATATTGAACATAAAACATGAAACATCGAACATAAAACCTAGAACATCAAACCAAAAACATCAAACATCGAACATAAAGCATCGAATATTGAATATAAAACATAAAACATCGAACATGAAACCTAGAACATGGAACATAAAACATCAAACCAAAAACATAAAACATCGAACATAAAACCTAGAACATCGAACATAAAACATCAAACCAAAAACATAAAACATCGAACATAAAACTTATAACATCCAACATAAAACATTGAACATAAAACATGAAACATTGAACATAAAACATAAAACATCGAACTTTAAACATAAAACATCCAACATAAAACATTAAACATCGAACATAAAACATCAAGCCTCAAGCATAAAACATCAAACACAAAGCATCGAACTTCGAACATAAAACATCGAATATAGAACATACAACGTCACACATAAAACATAGAACATAAAATATCGAACATAAAACACCGAGCATAGAACATAAAACATAAAACATCGAACATTGAACATAAGACACAAAATATCGAACACAAAACATTGAACATAAAAAATAAAATATTGAACAAAAAACATCGAACATCAAACATAAAACCTAAAACATCGAACATAAAACCTAAAACATCGAACATAAAACATTCAACACAAAACATCAAACATGAAACACTGAACACAAAACATCAAAAATAAAACATTGAACATAAAACATAAAACATCGAGTATAAACATAAACATTGAACATCGAACATGAAACATTAAACATCGAACATGAAACATAAAACACCAAACCAAAAACATCAAACATCGAATATAAAGCATCGAATATTGAACATAAAACATGAAACATCGAACATAAAACCTAGAACATCGAACACAAAACATCAAACATCAAACCAAAACATCAAACATCGAACATTGAATGTAAAACCTAAAACACCGAACATGAAACCTAGAACATGGAACATAAAACATAAAACATCCAACATAAAACATCAAACATCGAACATAAAACATCAAACATCAAACATCGAACATAAAACATCGAACATCAAACATCAAACATCGAGCATAAAGCACCGAGCATAAAACATCAAACCAAAAACATCAAACATCGAATATTGAACATAAAACATGAAACATCGAACATAAAACCTAGAACATCGAACACAAAACAACAAACATCAAACCAAAAACATCAAACATCGAACATAAAGCATCGAATATTGAATATAAAACATAAAACATCGAACATGAAACCTAGAACATAAACATAAAACATCGAACATAAAACATAAAACATCCAACATAAAACATTGAACATAAAACATCGAACATCAAACATAAAACCTAAAACATCGAACATAAAACATTCCACACAAAACATTAAAAATGAAGCATTGAACACAAAACATCGAAAATAAAACATTGAACATAAAACATAAAACATCGAGCATAAACATAAAAATTGAACATCGAACATAAAACATTAAACATCGAACATGAAACATAAAACATCAAACCAAAAACATCAAACATCGAACATAAAGCATCGAATATTGAACATAAAACATGAAACATCGAACATAAAACCTAGAACATCGAACATAAAACATCAAACCAAAAACATAAAACATCGAACATAAAACTTATAACATCCAACATAAAACATTGAACATAAAACATGAAACATTGAACATAAAACATAAAACATCGAACTTTAAACATAAAACATCCAACATAAAACATTAAACATCGAACATAAAACATCAAGCCTCAAGCATAAAACATCAAACACAAAGCATCGAACTTCGAACATAAAACATCGAATATAGAACATACAACGTCACACATAAAACATAGAACATAAAATATCGAACATAAAACACCGAGCATAGAACATAAAACATAAAACATCGAACATTGAACATAAGACACAAAATATCGAACACAAAATATTGAACATAAAAAATAAAATATTGAACAAAAAACATCGAACATCAAACATAAAACCTAAAACATCGAACATAAAACCTAAAACATCGAACATAAAACATTCAACACAAAACATCAAACATGAAACACTGAACACAAAACATCAAAAATAAAACATTGAACATAAAACATAAAACATCGAGTATAAACATAAACATTGAACATCGAACATGAAACATTAAACATCGAACATGAAACATAAAACACCAAACCAAAAACATCAAACATCGAATATAAAGCATCGAATATTGAACATAAAACATGAAACATCGAACATAAAACCTAGAACATCGAACACAAAACATCAAACATCAAACCAAAACATCAAACATCGAACATTGAATGTAAAACCTAAAACACCGAACATGAAACCTAGAACATGGAACATAAAACATAAAACATCCAACATAAAACATCAAACATCAAACATCGAACATAAAACATCAAACATCAAACATCGAACATAAAACATCGAACATCAAACATCAAACATCGAGCATAAAGCACCGAGCATAAAACATCAAACCAAAAACATCAAACATCGAATATTGAACATAAAACATGAAACATCGAACATAAAACCTAGAACATCGAACACAAAACAACAAACATCAAACCAAAAACATCAAACATCGAACATAAAGCTTCGAATATTGAATATAAAACATAAAACATCGAACATGAAACCTAGAACATGGAACATAAAACATCAAACCAAAAACATAAAACATCGAACATAAAACCTAGAACATCGAACATAAAACATCAAACCAAAAACATAAAACATCGAACATAAAACTTATAACATCCAACATAAAACATTGAACATAAAACATGAAACATTGAACATAAAACATAAAACATCGAACTTTAAACATAAAACATCCAACATAAAACATTAAACATCGAACATAAAACATCAAGCCTCAAGCATAAAACATCAAACACAAAGCATCGAACTTCGAACATAAAACATCGAATATAGAACATACAACGTCACACATAAAACATAGAACATAAAATATCGAACATAAAACACCGAGCATAGAACATAAAACATAAAACATCGAACATTGAACATAAGACACAAAATATCGAACACAAAACATTGAACATAAAAAATAAAATATTGAACAAAAAACATCGAACATCAAACATAAAACCTAAAACATCGAACATAAAACCTAAAACATCGAACATAAAACATTCAACACAAAACATCAAACATGAAACACTGAACACAAAACATCAAAAATAAAACATTGAACATAAAACATAAAACATCGAGTATAAACATAAACATTGAACATCGAACATGAAACATTAAACATCGAACATGAAACATAAAACACCAAACCAAAAACATCAAACATCGAATATAAAGCATCGAATATTGAACATAAAACATGAAACATCGAACATAAAACCTAGAACATCAAACCAAAAACATCAAACATCGAACATAAAGCATCGAATATTGAATATAAAACATAAAACATCGAACATGAAACCTAGAACATGGAACATAAAACATCAAACCAAAAACATAAAACATCGAACATAAAACCTAGAACATCGAACATAAAACATCAAACCAAAAACATAAAACATCGAACATAAAACTTATAACATCCAACATAAAACATTGAACATAAAACATGAAACATTGAACATAAAACATAAAACATCGAACTTTAAACATAAAACATCCAACATAAAACATTAAACATCGAACATAAAACATCAAGCCTCAAGCATAAAACATCAAACACAAAGCATCGAACTTCGAACATAAAACATCGAATATAGAACATACAACGTCACACATAAAACATAGAACATAAAATATCGAACATAAAACACCGAGCATAGAACATAAAACATAAAACATCGAACATTGAACATAAGACACAAAATATCGAACACAAAATATTGAACATAAAAAATAAAATATTGAACAAAAAACATCGAACATCAAACATAAAACCTAAAACATCGAACATAAAACCTAAAACATCGAACATAAAACATTCAACACAAAACATCAAACATGAAACACTGAACACAAAACATCAAAAATAAAACATTGAACATAAAACATAAAACATCGAGTATAAACATAAACATTGAACATCGAACATGAAACATTAAACATCGAACATGAAACATAAAACACCAAACCAAAAACATCAAACATCGAATATAAAGCATCGAATATTGAACATAAAACATGAAACATCGAACATAAAACCTAGAACATCGAACACAAAACATCAAACATCAAACCAAAACATCAAACATCGAACATTGAATGTAAAACCTAAAACACCGAACATGAAACCTAGAACATGGAACATAAAACATAAAACATCCAACATAAAACATCGAACATAAAACATCAAACATCAAACATCGAACATAAAACATCGAACATCAAACATCAAACATCGAGCATAAAGCACCGAGCATAAAACATCAAACCAAAAACATCAAACATCGAATATTGAACATAAAACATGAAACATCGAACATAAAACATCAAACATCAAACATCGAACATAAAACATCGAACATCAAACATCAAACATCGAGCATAAAGCACCGAGCATAAAACATCAAACCAAAAACATCAAACATCGAATATTGAACATAAAACATGAAACATCGAACATAAAACCTAGAACATCGAACACAAAACAACAAACATCAAACCAAAAACATCAAACATCGAACATAAAGCATCGAATATTGAATATAAAACATAAAACATCGAACATGAAACCTAGAACATGGAACATAAAACATCGAACTTTAAACATAAAACATCGAACATAAAACATCAAACATCGAACATAAAACATAAAGCATCGAACTTCGAACATAAAACATCGAACATCAAACATAAAACATCGAGCATAAAGCACCGAGCATAAAACATCAAACCAAAAACATCAAACATTGAATATTGAACATAAAACATGAAACATCGAACATAAAACCTAGAACATCGAACACAAAACATCAAACATCAAACATGTTTTTGCATCAAACATCGAACATAAAGCATCGAATATTGAATATAAAACATAAAACATCGAACATGAAACCTAGAACATGGAACATAAAACATGAAACATCGAACTTTAAACATAAAACATCCAACATAAAACATCAAACATCGAACATAAAACATCAAACATAAAGCATCGAACTTCGAACATAAAACATCGAATATAGAACATACAACGTCACACATAAAACATAGAACATAAAATATCGAACATAAAACACCGAGCATAGAACATAAAACATCGAACACAAAACATTGAACATAAAAAATAAAATATCGAACAAAAAACATCGAACATCAAACATAAAACCTAAAACATCGAACATAAAACCTAAAACATCGAACATAAAACATCCCACATAAAACATCAAGCATAAAACATTGAACACAAAACATCAAAAAAAATAAAACATTGAACATGAAACATAAAACATAAAACATCGAGCATAAACATAAAAATTAAACATCGAACATAAAACATTAAACATCGAACATAAAGCATCGAATATTGAACATAAAACATCAAACATCAAACATCAAACCTAGAACATCGAACATAAAACATAGAACCAAAAACATCAAACATCGAACATAAAGCATCGAATATTGAACATAAAACATAAAGCATCGAACATAAAACACTGAACATAAAACATAAAACTTCATACATAAAACATCGAACATCAAACCTAAAACCTAAAACATCAAACATAAAACATCAAACATAAAACATTGAACTTGAAACATGAAACAGCGAACATTGAACATAAACATTAAACATCAAACATGAAACACCGAACATGCAAACATCGAACATAAAACATAAAAATCAAACATAAAACATAAAACATCGAACATAAAGCAGCCACAGCAGATCCTCTTGAAGATGCCATAGCGACAGAATGAGCTTAAAATTCACGCTTAACAAATTAAAATCATTTGTTTGGTAATAAGTCAGTTTCACAGATCTATCAGCTTCTTTTCTTTTCAGTAGATTGTAATATGCGAGGAGAGTATCGAACGTTACGCACGAGACGCAGTATTTAAGCGTTCGCATATACGTTGTCAAGGGGACAGGGCGTCCTAGAGCATTCTCTATTTTATGTCTCTATTTTATGCATTAGATGACACCAGAACATTCTGCATCCATAAGATCTCACTAAAATGGAAATGCATTTGAAATTCTATTTAGGCTTACCTATGGTTTACTACTTTACTACATTTTGCCATCTCCTTAAGAACGAACAAATAAACGCATGAAGAGAGAATGAACCTGAATGAACCAGTGAAATTGTGCTACCTTCTGTACTATTTTATACAATGTTGCTGCACAGTTTGGGCGTGGATCCTAAAGTAAGACATAGGAAGTCAAAGGAACAGACAGAGATGCTGAAGTCAGTCAGAGATAGAAAATTAAACAGACCGACACAGATGCTAAAATGAGATAAAGACACTAAACGAATCAATAGACGCAGTTCCTGAAGTCAGACACAGGGAGTAAAAGAAACAGAGAGAAACTTAATAGACACAGATCTTAATGTCAGACTGTGATGATTGTATCGTATCGTATCTAGAAATGTATAAAGCGCCTCTCGCAGAATAACTATTCAGCGGCGCTCTCAGCACAGAAGCCTCTGCGAAACAGAAATGTCTTTAGGCAACACAAGACCGATAAGGAAAAGCCAGTCATTAGTTTGGCCCTGAGCAAAGGGGGAAGGTCATTCCAGATCGTGGGACCCACAACAGCAATAATGGATGATAATATTTAATGGCCATGCGTTACACATTTTTATATTATTGAAATATGTATAGAGTTATGAAATTATGTTGTGTTAAGCGCTAGATCCATGTGCAGTGTTAATCTAGACGTCATTGGGGGGAAATGTTCCCCCAGGATTTATGTACCCCCCAGAGGCCTGCAATATTATAATGCCTAGACTGTTTTGGGGGAGAAATTCCCACCAGGATACATCATGTTACGCTCCCCCCAAACGAGTAATAGAGATGGATTCCTAAAAAAAGAAAATTCCTAAAATTCCAAAACTCAAAAATTTTGACGTTGGAACACGGATGAAATTTATCCTAAAAAGGTCGCCGTTCTTGGTTTTCCCCCTCCGACAAACCTTGTTTCCTGCTTCAGAAGAGGGGGACTAGATTAAACACTGATCCGTGTTGTAAAGATTGCTGATTTGGTTAAATAAATTAATTAATTAACAAAATCTAAAACCAGCATCATGATGAATAACATCTATAGACAGAGCTTGAGGAATACGAGTCGTCATTATTATCATTATTAGATGTAAAGCAGGGAACCATGACTGAACAATTTAAATGTCAACGGACGGCGAAAGTGTTTCCGCACGATTAACTGCATTTTCCGCGTTGGAATTGAACTCTGCAAGGGTAATATCAGTATTAGTTTTGATGTGTGATGGGTCGTCGCTTGTAAAAAGTTCAAATTCGTCCGTTCCTGATCGACTGGATAAAGACTGTATGCGAACTTGATCAGTATCATAGGGCGCACATTTGATCGAAACGATAAAGTAGCTCAGTCTGGCGAGGTTTAGAAACAGTCGTGTTGCATTTGACTATCGGAGCGACGATGCATGGAGCGTGTGAAAACCTCAGTGATAGTTGTGCGAGTAGTTTTCTAGTTACACGAAGTAACAGTGCGGAAGCGAGTTGAGTGTATTGTTGACCAAAACGGTAATCAAGAATCGGACGTTAGATTTTAGCGGAAGTAAATTTTGTCGAACTCTTTGCCGAAAGAACATTGAAAAGTCGGGAGAGATCCGAACGAGAAAAGGCAAAGAATCACAAGATACAGACAGAGAAGAAACAAACTTCGTGATGGTGCGTATCAAGCATGAGTTACAGCAACGATTCAAGATTTTTCAAACTGGGACGTTAAAATTGGCCAATAGATTACAAGAAGCTGGTTTAGGTTATTAATCTAGCTACTCGTACAGTCAACAGTTACTATTTCAGGTGTTGATTGTGTGATTGTACACCGTTTTTCTTTAATTCTTATATATAGCTCATCGACACGAAAATCGTGTACGTCTCTCTCGGTGTTGCGCTACAGTGCGGTCGCAAGGCCTCGGCGACCACCTGAGGTGCCAGTCCCAAGCCTGGAGAAGGCGGAGTGCAACCAACCGCTACTATACGACGGCGCGAGTCGAACTTACTTTTTTACATACTAAATTGCAAGAGAGCGTTTGGCCACGCTAAGATTAACGTCGTATTCAGACCCCTGATTGCCCTGTTTCTTATACTGTTGTTCTCTGTGCAAAGCGAACGTACGTAGGCTACGTACATAATTATCTACTTCGGTCCATGTACTTACTGAGGTTTTTTGAGAAACGTCAACTTACCTACCTCAGTTTTTTAAACTTAATTCGCACTATATATAGTGCCCTTGTGTCTTTCGGACGATGGCGATTGGCTGGCGTCTATTTTAATGAGAGTTCACCGTTTCACGACGATCACCAATGCTCATCGACACGAAAATGGTGTACGTCTCTCTCGGTGTTGCGCTACAGTGCGGTCGCAAAGCCTTGGCGACCACCTGAGGTGCCAGTCCCAAGCCTGGAGAAGTCGGAGAGCACCCAACCGCTACTATACGACGGCGGGAGTCGAACTTACTTTTTTACATAGTAAATTACAAGAGAGCGTTTGGCCACGCTAAGATTAACGTCGTATTCAGACACCTAATTGCCCCGTTCCTTACACTGTTGTTCTCTGTGCAAAGCGAACGTACGTACGTACATACCTACTTCGGTCCGTGTACTTACTGAGGTTTTTTGAGAAACGTCAACTTACCTCAGTTTTTCCGAAACTTAATTCGCACTATATATAGTGCCCTTGTGTCTTTCGGACGATGGCGATTGGCTGGCGTCTATTTTAATGAGAGTTCACCGTTTCACGACGATCACCAATGCTCATCGACACGAAAATGGTGTACGTCTCTCTCGGTGTTGCGCTACAGTGCGGTCGCAAAGCCTTCGCTACCACCTGAGGTGCCAGTGTCTTAGACTGTTGTTCTCTGTGCAAAGCGAACGTACGTACGTACGTACGTACATACCTTCTTCGGTCCGTGTACTTACTGAGGTTTTTTTAGAAACGTCAACTAACTTCAGTTGTTCCGAAACGTAATTCGCACTATATATAGTGCCCTTGTGTCTTTCGGACGATGGCGATTGGCTGGCGTCTATTTTAGTGAGAGCTCACCGTTTCACGACGATCACCAATGATCATCGACACGAAAATCGTGTACGTTTCTCTCGGTGTTGCGCTACAGTGCGGTCGCAAGGCCTCGGCGATCACCTGAGGTGCCAGTCCCAAGCCTGGAGAAGGCGGAGGGCACCCAACCGCTACTATACGACGGCGCGAGTCGAACTTACTTTTTTACATAGTAAATTGCAAGAGAGCGTTTGGCCACGCTAAGATTAACGTCGTATTCAGACCCCTAATTGGCCTGTTTCTTAGACTGTTGTTCTCTGTGCAAAGCGATCGTACGTACGTACATACCTACTTCGGTCCGTGTACTTACCGAGGTTTTTTGAGAAACATCATCTTACTTCAGTTTTTCCGAAACTTAATTCGCACTATATATAGTGCCCTTGTGTCTTTCGGACGATGGCGATTGGCTGGCGTCTATTTTAATGAGAGTTCACCGTTTCACGACGATCACCAATGCTCATCGACACGAAAATGGTGTACGTCTCTCTCGGTGTTGCGCTACAGTGCGGTCGCAAAGCCTTGGCGACCACCTGAGGTGCCAGTCCCAAGCCTGGAGAAGGCGGAGGGCACCCAACCGCTACTATATGACGGCGGGAGTCGAACTTATTTTTTACATAGTAAATTACAAGAGAGCGGTTGGCCACGCTAAGATTAACGTCGTATTCAGACACCTAATTGGCCCGTTTCTTAGACTGTTGTTCTCTGTGCAAAGCGAACGTACGTACGTACGTACGTACGTACATAACTTCTTCCGTCCCGTGTACTTACTGAGGTTTTTTTAGAAACGTCAACTTACTTACTTCACTTTTTCCGAAACCTAATTCGCACTATTTATAGTGCCCTTGTGTCTTTCGGACGATGGCGATTGGCTGGCGTCTATTTTAATGAGAGCTCACCGTTTCACGACGATCACCAATGCTCATCGACACGAAAATCGTGTACGTCTCTCTCGGTGTTGCGCTACAGTGCGGTCGCAAGGCCTCGGCGACCACCTGCGGTGCCAGTCCCAAGCCTGGAGAAGGCGGAGGGCAACAAGCCGCTACTGTACGACGGCACGAATCGAACTTACTTTTTTACATAGTAAATTGCAAGAGAGCGTTTGGCCACGCTAAGATTAACGTCGTATTCAGACACCTAATTGGCCTGTTTCTTAGACTGTTGTTCTCTGTGCAAAGCGAACGTACGCACGTACATACCTACTTCGGTCCGTGTACTTACCGAGGTTTTTTGAGAAACGTCATCTTACTTCAGTTTTTCCGAAACTTAATTCGCACTATATATAGTGCCCTTGTGTCTTTCGGACGATGGCGATTGGCTGGCGTCTATTTTAATGAGAGCTCACCGTTTCACGACGATCACCAATGCTCATCGACACGAAAATCGTGTACGTCTCTCTCGGTGTTGCGCTACAGTGCGGTCGCAAGGCCTCGGCGACCACCTGAGGTGCCAGTACCAAGCCTGGAGAAGGCGGAGGGCAACCAACCGCTACTATACGACGGCGAGTGTCGAACTTACTTTTTTACATAGTAAATTGCAGGAGAGCGTTTGGCCACGCTAAGATTAACGTCGTATTCACTAACATAATTGGCCCGTTTCTTAGACTGTTGTTCTCTGTGCAAAGCGAACGTACGTACGTACGTACGTACATAACTTCTTCGGTCCGTGTACTTACTGAGTTTTTTTTTAGAAACGTCAACTTACCTCAGTTGTTCCGAAACTTAATTCGCACTATATATAGTGCCTGTCAACCCAATCCTTCCGTTGACAATCCTTCTGATTAAATCCTTGTTCTCTTCGTACTTAACGCCTATTTAACGTTCACCTTTTGAACACTAATTCTACGTATAAGTATAACCTGAATTAATCAGCAACACAGTTTAATATCTTTTAGTTTAATAAGAAACAAACAGACAGAACTCAATTCGATTACAACTCAACTAGTCAGCCACACTACTACAGCGAACACACTCGAATTCAAACTTCTCTAGTCAGCATAATTCTTCGCGCCTCTTGACACACCTGTCTTCTGTGCGCCTAAGCGAACTCTAATAATATACATATAGCGCGCCGCTGCCGAGATTGGCCGGCCGCGCGTGTCACTAAGACTATACGTTATACATCTATCATATATACATATACACGTGAAACTAAAGTAAGCGCACTAAATATATACGCTAATATCTCGCACTGCAAGACTGTACACAAAACTCAGTTCACATTACCTCCTTCCTTTTTCTGGAATTGAGCAAATTAAATTTCAAAATTTGCGAAATTACCAAAATACATGAAACATACATATATATCTAACTAATTAATAAACAGTCTTACGATTACTTATAACCTTGACAAACAATCAGCAATAATATTCAATCTGCCCTTCTTGTACTTCACCTCAACATCAAAAGTTTGTAAGGCTAACGCCCAACGCACAAGTTTAGCAGACTTAGACATTGACTCAGTCAAATATGTAAGAGGATTGTGATCAGTAAAAATGAAAATTTTTGATCCAATTATAATTTCTTTTAACTTGTTTAGAGCCCAAACAATAGCATAGGCTTCCTTTTCCACAGTAGCCCATCTCTTCTGGGTATCAGTTAATTTCTGACTGATAAATGACACAGGGCGTTCTATTCCCTTGTCGTCCATCTGTGTTAAAACAGCACCGACTGCAAAGTCACTACTATCGCAGTACAAATTGAATGGTTTTCCCACTTCAAAAACATATAACACTACTTTGGATCGCACAGCCTCTTTAAGTAAATCAAATGCTTGCTGATGTTCAACAGTCCAATCAATCTTATCAGAAACACGTTTACTAGTTAAATCAGATAAAGGTTTCGCAATCTGTGCAAAGTCCTTAATAAACTGTCTGTAATAATTAAAAAATCCAAGCAGTTGCTTAACTTGCTTCTTAGTTTCTTGGATCTTCAAATTAGTCAAACTTTCAATTCTGTCTGGATTCATCTTTATCTTACCAGACCCAACCACATGACCGATAAACCTTACCTCACTCTTACCAAATATGCATTTTTTCAAATTCAAAGTAACGTTATGCAATCTCATTTGCATCAAGAATGCATCTAGATGCTGCAAATGAACTTTCCAACTGTCAGAATGCACAGCAATGTCATCAACATACGGTTCTGCAAAGTCACTTATAGGCTGTAAAACTAAATTTATCGCCTTAACAAAAGTTCGGCCTGAATTTATCATTCCAAAAGGAACACGAGTAAATTCATACAGTCCATTATGTGTTACAAAAGCTGTCTTCCATTGATCAGATTGTTTTACAGGACAAGTCCAATAAGCACTTCGACAGTCCAAGATAGAAATCACATTAGACTTTCCAACTTTGTTCAAAACGTCTCTGACAATCGGCATCGGATATTTACAATCCACTGTGAATGAGTTAATGTATCTGTAGTCACAGGCAAGTCTTAAAGATCCGTCTTTCTTTTTAACAATAACCAAAGGGCTTGCCATTCTGCTCGATGATGGTTTAATAATGTTTGTTTTTAACATTTCTTTGATCTGACGTTCCACTTCTGATCGATAAATCAAAGGAATTCGATATGCTGCAAATTCCTTTTCACGAAATCCTGGTTTTAGTTCAATTTCGTGTTCGACCAATGTACATAATCCAGGTTTTTCTGAAAATCTGTCACAGTATTTGTTCAAGACTTTCAACAACTGTTCTTGCTGAGTTACTGTCAAATGGCTAATTTGTTCAGGATCGAGGTTAAGTGAATTCTTGTCATCTTGAACCTCATTCCTCATTGGTAATTCAACCACTGAACCAAAATCTTCATCTTCTTCAACAATTAGACCACAACTTAATGCTCGAGTAACATATTTTCTGATCTTGTTGGCGTGAATTATTTTTCGACCATTTTCACCCATATCGACTAAATAAGAGTACTTTGATCTTCGATGTATGATCGTACATGGACCATGCCATCGAGAAATAAGTTTGTTTGTTGACGTTGGATACAAAACTATGACTTTCTCACCAGCTTCAAATTCTTTGTGCTTTGCTCTCTTGTTATACTGATTCGTGTATTGTAATTGCTTTTCTCGAGAGTAAGATTCTGCAAACAATAATGCTTTCTCCATATTTTCTTTGAGTTCTTTTAAATACTTTTCTGGTTTAACTCCAACATGAGGTGGTAAGTTTATTTCTCTAGTCCAACTCTCTTTTAATATTGCCAATGGTCCTCTCGGAATTTTCCCATAGACAAGCATATATGGTGATACTCCAGTAGTTGCATTCGGCACTTCTCGTAATGCCCACACTGTGAAAGGAATTATCTTATGCCATTTCCTCGGGTTGTCTATTATCACATGATGGATCATCTTTTTAAATGTCTGATTCCATCTTTCTACTAATCCAGCAGCCTCTGGGTGTCCTGGTGTGTCGAATCGTGGACTACAGCCCATTAAATCGAGAAATTCTCTTGTCAAACTGGCTGTGAAGTTCGTTCCTTGGTCACTTGTAATCACGGACGGCACACCAACGTTCATGAATAGTTCCATCAACGCTTCACACACAGCCTTCGCTGTCAGCGATTTCAATAAAAATATTGTAGGCCATCTGGTGCACGAGTCCACAATGCATAAACAATACTTGTGACCTGCAGCAGATACTGGATCGATCGGGCCAACGAGGTCCATCGTCATTCTCTTGAAGGCGACCTCTTCTCTTGAGACCGGAGTGATAGGTACTCTATCCATCACCAGACTCTTTGCCTTTAGTTGATACTTCTCGCAAGACTTACAAAATTTCACAATGTCTCTTCTCATCTTTGGCCATACAAAAGATAATTTTATTCGTTCTCTTGTTTTCTCTTCTCCTAGATGTCCTCCAAACACCGATTCATGCGCCAATTCCATCACTTTAATTCGTCTCTCTTTTGGTAACACTAGTTGATATATCGTCTGGTCTAATATCTGATATTTCTTATGCAATAAACCGTTGATCACACAGAATTCAGATTCTTTCTCTTGTGCTAACTTCCACCACGGCTTCAACGATTCATCCTTTCTCTGTTGCTCTTCGAACTTCTTCGAATCGGCAATCTGCACCTTTTGTTCTTCATCCATCTCTTCATCTCTATACAAGTCTCCTATCCCCACATCACATTCATTGTCTTCTTCAGTTTCATTTAATGTGCCATTCTCGCATGCAGCCATCTCTTGCTCGTTCATCTCTGCTATTACACCATCTCGCGATAAGCTTCGTTGCTCATTACTTTCGTTTTCCTCATCACTTGAACTTTCAGTTTCACTCTTCTCATCAACATCTACCATTTCCTGTTTCCGACTCTTTGCTCTCGTCATTACATTTGCTCGTACACTCACATCTCCTTGTATCGTTTTGACCTTCATCTGTGGTACGGCTTTTAATTCGGCAATTATCTCTGGATGCAACAAGAATCTTTCTGTACTGCCCATCTTTGCAATACTAGCACACATCAAGGTGACATAAGGTGTAAGTGAACACTGGATTTTACGCGGAAATCCCTCTTCTTCCACGTCACTACCACACAGTCTAACATCGACCTTCACCAATTTCGCAGGAATGGCATCTCCTGCCACACATTGCAAATTCACTTTTCCAATTTGTTCCACCTTCATGCCTTCCAGTAATTCTTCACTAATCACCGGAATCTCTGCACCCGAGTCGCTCAGTGCTTTGACTTTCACTGGCTCTTTACCGTCTACTGCACGAATTTCAACCTCGACATATTGCAAGAACGATTTCTTCAATATTCGACTGTCATCTTTTCCTGCGACTTCTCTCTGAATTCCAGCATCCAATAGAATTTCTTTTTGAATACCACATTTCATTACTGACTTTACTTCAGTCTCTTGGTTTTCTTGACTCGCGGTTTGATTATCTGTATCACTAACCACTTGAATCAAATTCACCCTTGTGTGTTCTTGATTTCTGCTAAAACTAGCTGCTGCCACTGGAACTGGACAAAATTTAACCAAATGTTTGTCTGAACCACAGTTGTGACAACGCTTCACAACCATACCTCGTTGTTCATTTCCTTCATATCTCTTATACTGGGTAAACGATGTGTTGCCTTCCCTCTTGGCAAACGGCGCTGACGATTTGTTAAATCCCTGACGACCAAACGTCACTTCTCTGGTCTCATTGGGTACAGGGACACTAGCCTTGACTTCTTTACCTTTGAACTGACTCCCTGTTTCTGGATTACTTTTCCACTTTCCACTCTGGCTTTGGTTTACGGAACGTTGAGAAGGATAACTGTTTATATTTGGGATCGCAAACCCAATTCGATTGTTTACATGAATGTCTGCTAAGTCTGCCACTGCACTAGCTTGAAGACAGTCAGTTCCTTCCTTCGACAATACAAACTGTAGTGGACCTGGAGGTAAACATTCTTTTAGCTTATCCGCTACCAGCAAATCAAAGAGCGTATCATACTCTCTGTTCACGTTTCGACTTCTCACGTAATAGTTTAGCAAGTTCTTCAGTCTTGCCGTAAACATCGTATAAGTCTCTTCTGTTGTCTTCTTAGCATCCACAAATCTGGCTCTGTATTCTCTCGAGGTTAATTTAAATTCTTTTAATAAGTGCTGCTTGACTCTATCATAATTGTCTAGATCATCGAATGACAATCTATTCAGAACGGTTCGAGCTTTCGACGTCATCAATGGTAGTAATAATTTCACCCAAAACGGCTTTTCCACAGCAAAACTGCGAAACGCGTTCTCGACTGTTTCAAAATATAATGGCACCTCCATCATATCAGTTGGCATTTGAGGCAATACATGCTTCATTGCATCACCTATTTTCTTAATTTTTGACACCAAAGTTTCACTTTCTTGCTGTTTCCTTCTTTCTGCTTCCCGTTCTTCTCTCATTTGCGTTTCTTTCAATGTCAATTTTGATTTCTCCAGTTTCAGACGTTCTTGTCTTTCTGTCTCTGCCTTTTCCAAACTTTCTTTCTGAAATTTGAGTTCTTCTTGTCTTATCTGTTCTGCGCGTTCTAACTCTAACGTTCGCGCTTTTTCTTTTTCTTCTTCACGCATTCTCTTTGCTTCAATCTGTTGCTGACGAACCTCTTCATCACTTTTTCTAGCTCTTTCAAATTCAATCATCTGCTCCAGTCTTCTTCTTTCAGCATCTTCTCTATCTCGTTTCAACTGTTCTAATTGAATCTCAAACTGATGCTTTTGCAATTCCAGTTCTGCCTTACGCACTTGTTCTGCTTTATCTTCTCTCTCTCTCTGCAAGCGCAATTCCTCTTGCCTTGCAAGTTCCGCTTTCTCTTCTTTCTCTCTCTGCAAGCGCAATTCTTTCTCTTCTTTCTCTCTCTGAAGACGTAATTCTTCCTGTCTTAGCTCTTTCTCTTCTTGTCTCCGTTTATCTTCTCTTTCTTTCTCTTCCTGTCTACGTTTCTCCTCTCTATCTTTCTCTTCTTGTCTCAGTTCTTTCTCTTCTTGTCTCCGTTTCTCCTCTCTTTCTTTCTCTTCTTGTCTCGTCATCATCATCCACTGCATCAACATCTCCATAGACATAGGCGCAGGAGGTTTTTCAATAGCCTTTTCTACGGCACCGCCAACGGCACCTTCTTCTTCGACTTCTTCTTTAACCCACACATCGGCGAGTTCCTGCATCATATCACCACGTGACATACCTTCTAATTGTTCTTCTTTAAAACCGGCTTTCAACAAACGCTGTTTCAGCCTTTCCGTAGACATCTTCTTAATATCTGCTTGTCTTTCAGCACTTAGTTTCTCCATCTTACTTGTTTACTTTGGTGATTTCTCTTTTCAAAGAAGTCACGGTTTTTCTTGTTGTGTGAATCGATAAACAAACGGGATTTCTTTTATATTTGTTCGTGGAAAACAACGAAATTTTTATACCGTTTTATCGTGTTCCACCGTCGTTGATATCGTAGACACGTCACACAGCACACAACGCGTAGATTCTTCTATCCGCCGAAGGAGGTGATAACGTGAATTTTAATCCACCGTGAGTTTATATCCACCGTGAGTATTTATTCCACCGTGAGTATTTATTCCGCGCGTGAGTTGTTATCCACACCGTCGCTATTCCACCGTGAGTTTTTATCCACACCGTAGCTGCCACCAATAATGTCAACCCAATCCTTCCGTTGACAATCCTTCTGATTAAATCCTTGTTCTCTTCGTACTTAACGCCTATTTAACGTTCACCTTTTGAACACTAATTCTACGTATAAGTATAACCTGAATTAATCAGCAACACAGTTTAATATCTTTTAGTTTAATAAGAAACAAACAGACAGAACTCAATTCGATTACAACTCAACTAGTCAGCCACACTACTACAGCGAACACACTCGAATTCAAACTTCTCTAGTCAGCATAATTCTTCGCGCCTCTTGACACACCTGTCTTCTGTGCGCCTAAGCGAACTCTAATAATATACATATAGCGCGCCGCTGCCGAGATTGGCCGGCCGCGCGTGTCACTAAGACTATACGTTATACATCTATCATATATACATATACACGTGAAACTAAAGTAAGCGCACTAAATATATACGCTAATATCTCGCACTGCAAGACTGTACACAAAACTCAGTTCACAGTGCCCTTGTGTCTTTCGGACGATGGCGATTGGCTGGCGTCTATTTTAATGAGAGCTCACCGTTTCACGACGATCACCAATGATCATCGACACGAAAATCGTTGCGCCGCTCTCGTTGTTGCGCTACAGTGCGGTCGCAAGGCCTCGGCGACCACCTGAGGTGCCAGTCCCAAGCCTGGAGAAGGCGGAGGGCACCCAACCGCTACTATACGACGGCGCGAGTCGAATTTACTTTTTTACATAGTAAATTGCAAGAGAGCGTTTGGCCACGCTAAGATTAACGTTGCATTCAGACACCTAATTGGCCCGTTCCTTACACTGTTGTTCTCTGTGCAAAGCGAACGTACGTTCGTATGTACGTACGTGCCTTCTTCGGTCCGTGTACTCACTGAGGTTTTTTGAGAAACGTCAACTTCCCTACCTCAGTTTTTCTGAGACTTAATTCGCACTATATATAGTGCCCTTGTGTCTTTCGGACGATGGCGATTGGCTGGCGTCTATTTTAATGAGAGTTCACCGTTTCACGACGATCACCAATGCTCATCGACACGAAAATCGTGTACGTCTCTCTCGGTGTTGCGCTTCAGTGCGGTCGCAAGGCCTCGGCGACCACCTGCGGTGCCAGTCCCAAGCCTGGAGAAGGCGGAGGGCAACCAACCGCTACTATACGACGGCGCGAGTCGAACTTACTTTTTTACATAGTAAATTGCAAGCCACGCTAAGATTAACGTCGTATTCACTAACATAATTGGCCCGTTTCTTAGACTGTTGTTCTCTGTGCAAAGCGAACGTACGTTCGTACTTACCTACTTCGGTCGGTGTACTTACTGAGGTTTTTTTAGAAACGTCAACTTACTTACTTCACTTTTTCCGAAACCTAATTCGCACTATACATAGTGCCCTTGTGTCTTTCGGACGATGGCGATTGGCTGGCGTCTATTTTAATGAGAGCTCCCGGTTTCACTACGATCACCAATGCTCATCGACACGAAAATCGTGTACGTCTCTCTCGGTGTTGCGCTTCAGTGCGGCCGCAAGGCCTCGGCGACCACCTGAGGTGCCAGTCGCAAGTCTGGAGAAGGCGGAGGGCACCCAACCGCTACTATATGACGGCGCGAGTCGAACTTACTTTTTACATAGTAAATTGCAAGAGAGCGTTTGGCCACGCTAAGATTAACGTCGTATTCAGACCCCTGATTGGCCCGTTTCTTATACTGTTGTTCTCTGTGCAAAGCGAACGTACGTACGTACATACCTACTTCGGTCCGTGTACTTACTGAGGTTTTTTGAGAAGCGTAAACTTACTTCAGTTTTTCCGAAACTTAATTCGCACTATATATAGTGCCCTTGTGTCTTTCGGACGATGGCGATTGGCTGGCGTCTATTTTAATGAGAGTTCACCGTTTCACGACGATCACCAATGCTCATCGACACGAAAATCGTGTACGTCTCTCTCGGTGTTGCGCTTCAGTGCGGTCGCAAGGCCTCGGCGACCACCTGAGGTGCCAGTCCCAAGCCTGGAGAAGACGGAGGGCAACCAGCCGCTACTATACGACGGCGCGAGTCGAACTTACTTTTTTACATAGTAAATTGCAAGCCACGCTAAGATTAACGTCGTATTCAGACACCTAGTTGGCCCGTTTCTTACACTGTTGTTTTCTGTGCAAAGCGAACGTACGTTCGTACGTACGTACGTGCCTTCTTCGGTCCGTGTACTCACTGAGGTTTTTTGAGAAACGTCAACTTCCCTACCTCAGTTTTTCTGAAACTTATTTCGCACTATATATAGTGCCCTTGTGTCTTTCGGACGATGGCGATTGGCTGGCGTCTATTTTAATGAGAGCTCACCGTTTCACGACGATCACCAATGCTCATCGACACGAAAATCGCGTACGTCTCTCTCGGTGTTGCGCTACAGTGCGGTCGCAAGGCCTCGGCGACCACCTGAGGTGCCAGTCCCAAACCTGGAGAAGGCGGAGGGCACGCAACCGCTACTATACGACGGCGCGAGTCGAACTTACTTTTTACATAGTAAATTACAAGAGAGCGTTTGGCCACGCTAAGATTAACGTCGTATTCAGACACCTAATTGGCCCGTTTCTTACACTGTTGTTCTCTGTGCAAAGCGAACGTACGTACGTACGTACGTACATAACTTCTTCGGTCCGTGTACTTACTGAGGTTTTTTGAGTAACGTCATCTTACTTCAGTTTTTCCGAAACTTAATTCGCACTGTATATAGTGCCCTTGTGTCTTTCGGACGATGGCGATTGGCTGGCGTCTATTTTAATGAGAGCTCACCGTTTCACGACGATCACCAATGCTCATCGACACGAAAATCGTGTACGTCTCCCTCGGTGTTGCGCTACAGTGCGGTCGCAAGGCCTCGGCGACCACCTGAGGTGCCAGTCCCAAAACTGGAGAAGGCGGAGGGCACGCAACCGCTACTATACGACGGCGCGAGTCGAACTTACTTTTTACATAGTAAATTACAAGTGAGCGTTTGGCCACGCTAAGATTAACGTCGTATTCAGACACCTAATTGGCTCGTTTCTTACACTGTTGTTCTCTGTGCAAAGCGAACGTACGTACGTACATACCTACTTCGGTCCGTGTACTTACTGAGGTTTCTTGAGTAACGTCATCTTACTTCAGTTTTTCCGAAACTTAATTCGCACTATATATAGTGCCTTTGTGTCTTTCGGACGATGGCGATTGGCTGGCGTCTATTTTAATGAGAGCTCACCGTTTCACGACGATCACCAATGCTCATCGACACGAAAATCGTGTACGTCTCTCTCGGTGTTGCGCTACAGTGCGGTCGCAAGGCCTCGGCGACCACTTGAGGTGCCAGTCTCAAGCCTGGAGAAGGTGGAGGGCACCCAACCGCCCATCTACGACGGCGCGAGTCGAACTTACTTTTTTACATAGTAAATTGCAAGAGAGCGTTTGGCCACGCTAAGATTAACGTCGTATTCCGACCTCTGATTCGTCCTGTTTCTTATACTGTTGTTCTCTGTCCAAAGCGAACGTACGTACGTACATATCTACTTCGGTCCGTGTACTTACTGAGGTTTTTTGAGAGGCGTCAACTTCCCTACCTACAGTTTTTCTGAAACTTAATTCGCACTATACATAGTGCCCTTGTGTCTTTCGGACGATGGCGATTGGCTGGCGTCTATTTTAATGAGAGCTCACCGTTTCACGACGATCACCAATGATCATCGACACGAAAATCGTTGCGCCGCTCTCGTTGTTGCGCTACAGTGCGGTCGCAAGGCCTCGGCGACCACCTGAGGTGCCAGTCCCAAGCCTGGAGAAGGCGGAGGGCACCCAACCGCTACTATACGACGGCGCGAGTCGAACTTACTTTTTTACATAGTAAATTGCAAGAGAGCGTTTGGCCACGCTAAGATTAACGTTCCATTCAGACACCTAATTGGCCCGTTTCTTAGACTGTTGTTCTCTGTGCAAAGCGAACGTACGTTCGTACATACCTACTTCGGTCCGTGTACTTACTGAGGTTTTTTTAGAAACGTCAACTTACTTACTTCACTTTTTCCGAAACCTATTTCGCACTATATATAGTGCCCTTGTGTCTTTCGGACGATGGCGATTGGCTGGCGTCTATTTTAATGAGAGCTCACCGTTTCACGACGATCACCAATGCTCATCGACACGAAAATCGTGTACGTCTCTCTCGGTGTTGCGCTACAGTGCGGTCGCAAGGCCTCGGCGACCACCTGAGGTGCCAGTCCCAAGCCTGGAGAAGGCGGAGGGCAACCAACCGCTACTATACGACGGCGCGAGTCGAACTTACTTTTTTACATAGTAAATTGCAAGAGAGCGTTTGGCCACGCTAAGATTAACGTCGTATTCAGACACCTAATTGCCCCGTTTCTTAGACTGTTGTTCCCTGTGCAAAGCGAACGTACGCACGTACGTACGTACATAGCTTCTTCGGTCCGTGTACTTACTGAGTTTTATTTTGAAACGTAAACTTACTTACTTCACTTTTTCCGAAACTTAATTCACACTATATTATAGTGCCCTTGTGTCTTTCGGACGATGGCGATTGGCTGGCGTCTATTTTAATGAGAGCTCACCGTTTCACGACGATCACCAATTGGCCCGGCTCATCGACACGAAAATCGTGTACGTCTCTCTCGGTGTTGCGCTACAGTGCGGCCGCAAGGCCTCGGCGACCACCTGAGGTGCCAGCCCCAAGCCTGGAGAAGGCGGAGGGCACCCAACCGCTACTATATGACGGCGCGAGTCGAACTTACTTTTTACATAGTAAATTGCAAGAGAGCGTTTGGCCACGGTAAGATTACCGTCGTATTCAGACCCCTGATTGGTCCTGTTTCTTATACTGTTGTTCTCTGTCCAAAGCGAACGCACGTACGTACATATCTACTTCGGTCCGTCTACTTACTGAGGTTTTTTGAGAAGCGTAAACTTACTTCAGTTTTTCCGAAACTTAATTCGCACTATATATAGTGCCCTTGTGTCTTTCGGACGATGGCGATTGGCTGGCGTCTATTTTAATGAGAGTTCACCGTTTCACGACGATCACCAATGCTCATCGACACGAAAATCGTGTACGTCTCTCTCGGTGTTGCGCTTCAGTGCGGTCGCAAGGCCTCGGCGACCACCTGAGGTGCCAGTCCCAAGCCTGGAGAAGACGGAGGGCAACCAGCCGCTACTATACGACGGCGCGAGTCGAACTTACTTTTTTACATAGTAAATTGCAAGCCACGCTAAGATTAACGTCGTATTGAGACACCTAGTTGGCCCGTTTCTTACACTGTTGTTTTCTGTGCAAAGCGAACGTACGTTCGTACGTACGTACGTGCCTTCTTCGGTCCGAGTACTTACTGAGATTTTTTGAGAAACGTCAACTTCCCTACCTCAGTTTTTCTGAAACTTAATTCGCACTATATATAGTGCCCTTGTGTCTTTCGGACGATGGCGATTGGCTGGCGTCTGTTTTAATGAGAGTTCACCGTTTCACGACGATCACCAATGCTCATCGACACGAAAATCGTGTACGTCTCTCTCGGTGTTGCGCTACAGTGCGGTCGCAAGGCCTCGGCGACCACCTGAGGTGCCAGTCCCAAACCTGGAGAAGGCGGAGGGCACGCAACCGCTACTATACGACGGCGCGAGTCGAACTTACTTTTTACATAGTAAATTACAAGAGAGCGTTTGGCCACGCTAAGATTAACGTCGTATTCAGACACCTAATTGGCCCGTTTCTTACACTGTTGTTCTCTGTGCAAAGCGAACGTACGTACGTACGTACGTACATAACTTCTTCGGTCCGTGTACTTACTGAGGTTTTTTGAGTAACGTCATCTTACTTCAGTTTTTCCGAAACTTAATTCGCACTGTATATAGTGCCCTTGTGTCTTTCGGACGATGGCGATTGGCTGGCGTCTATTTTAATGAGAGCTCACCGTTTCACGACGATCACCAATGCTCATCGACACGAAAATCGTGTACGTCTCCCTCGGTGTTGTGCTACAGTGCGGTCGCAAGGCCTCGGCGACCACCTGAGGTGCCAGTCCCAAAACTGGAGAAGGCGGAGGGCACGCGACCGCTACTATACGACGGCGCGAGTCGAACTTACTTTTTACATAGTAAATTACAAGAGAGCGTTTGGCCACGCTAAGATTAACGTCGTATTCAGACACCTAATTGGCTCGTTTCTTACACTGTTGTTCTCTGTGCAAAGCGAACGTACGTACGTACATACCTACTTCGGTCCGTGTACTTACTGAGGTTTCTTGAGTAACGTCATCTTACTTCAGTTTTTCCGAAACTTAATTCGCACTATATATAGTGTGTCGTGGTCTACGCGGGTGCATGCATCAAGGGAAGAAAACCGACGCGTCAACAAGCTTGTTTACAACGCACGGAAAATTCTGCAGCAAGCTGTCAACATTAATTCGTTGCATGCAACAAGGATATACGTGTTCAGTAGGACTTTCCAGGGAAAAGTACAGTGACGTCACAGAACGTTCTGGAATCCGGGAGAACTCTATATAAGATAGACCTGATGTACATTAAGGGCCTTTTGACGAAGATTTGTAAACGTTTAAACATTGATCGTATAACGTTCAATCGAGACCAGCCAACCTGTGTGCTGTCTACGATTGTGATATTTGATAGACGAGTTGACTTACTCTACACTTAATCGACTTTATTTTTAAATAAAGATCTTTTAATAGTTCCTTCGTTGGTTCGTCGTTGCGATCGAAGGAGTCGACCGCGACATTATTGGTGTCAGAAGTGGGATCATCGGTGTTGGATCCGGTGAAGAAGACGCCAGCCGACGGAGGAAGGAGTCAACCCGGAGGATCAAGAGACGGTCTGTTCCAGACAGCGAGCGGATCGAGACGCCTTTCTACCGTGGGAGACGGGTGAATCGGCATACGACAGTCGGACGGACGAAGTGCGTCGTTCGGCTGAGACAGCAGAAGACAGCAGTCAACATACGGGTAAGATCCTAGGTGTTGTCGTGGCTGAGAAGGAGAAAAGAGAGTGGAGTTGCAGCCGAGTGGGAGGCAGCCATTATTTCTCTTTCAATATCTGCTGATTATTTCTTTGAAATTTGATCCATTGTTGTGATCGAGGCCAGACTTGCGTGAGCTTGTAGAGTTTTTGCGTACTTGGCGAGTGTACTTCTTTGGATACTGCATAATTGCACTTTGGGTTGTGGAATTTTCCTTTTGTGTGGCGGGTTTGCCGCGTGGTGTCTGTTTTTTTTGTTGATTGTTGTTGACTGACTGTTTGTAAAAATGGAAGCGTTGCCAACAGAGATGCAAGCGAATATTCGCAAAATGTCGTCTGAGCGCCTTAGGGTGTATCTTATGAAGGCAGGAAGGGACGAAGATGATGTTATGTCATGGGATCGAAATCAATTAATGGAAGAATGGGCCATGGAGATTGGAAAAGAGGAAGAGGAATTTAAGGGTAGTCCAATATCTCCAACAGGAGTGGATTACGAGCTGCAGAAGCGCCGTCTGGAGTTCGAAATCCGTAAATATGAAGAACAAAGGGAGGAACGGAAGGAGAAGGAAGAAAGAGAAAGGGAGGAACGGAAGGAGAAGGAAGAAAGGGAGGAAAAGAGGAGAGAGGAAGAAAAGAAAGAACAAAGGGAGAAGGAAGAAAGAGAAAGGGAGGAACGGAAGGAGAAGGAAGAAAGAGAAAGGGAGGAACGGAAGGAGAAGGAAGAAAGGGAGGAAAGAGGAGAGAGGAAGAAAAGAAGGAAAGGAAAGAGAAAGAAGAAAGAGAAAAGAAGGAACGGAAAGAGAAAGAAGAAAGGGAGAGGAAGGAAAAGCAGGAAGAACGAAATGTTAGAGATTCTTTAGCAAGTCGTACTAAGCGTTATAGTGATGCCCTTAAGAATATTCTTTGGAAATTTCCTTCCGACCCTATAGAAATTCCAGGTTTCTTTGATCACTTGGATGGTTTGTTTAATGTGTATGAGGTGGATGAAGATGTTAGAGCAAAATTATTGCTAGCCATTTTAAGTGAAAGAGCTAAGGCATTAACCATGCGCCTTACTGAGGCACAGCTCCATGACTACAAATTCCTGAAGGAGTTTTTGCTAAGGGAGTTTAAGATAAGCCCTTCAAATCTTAGAGCCCGATTTTGGTCGTTGCACAAAGCATCGGACGAATCATTTACGATCTATTCATCCAAATTGCGTGTGGCTCTTATGTATTATTTGAAAAGTAGAAAGATAACTGATGAGTTTGATAAACTTGTAAGTTTATTGGTTGCGGATCGGCTTAAGGAGTCCTTGTCGAAGGCTTGTTTAGATTATATCTTGGCCCAAGAAAAAGAGGAGTGGTTGAGCTGTGAAGACATAGCTAATGCGGCTGACATTTATGTAGCGTCGCATGATGGTGGGAATGACTTAGTATGCCGTAGTCATCCGACACCGAAGTATAACAATTGGACGAGAGGTCAACCACATGTTCAAGTCAATAACCAGACAGCTCAACCCAAGTCTCCCAAACCGGAAATAAGGGGTGAAGCCAAGATAGGTGCGAGGGTGTCTCAGGAGGAGGCCAAGGTAAAGGGTCTCTGTTTCCTATGTCATCAGAAGGGTCATAGGGCAAGGGAGTGCCAGACCAAACCAAGTTCTAAAAAGGTGAGTACTTGTATATTTGGGAACCCAACTGAAGAAGTGACCGACTTATTTGTTGAGAAGGTCAACGTGTTGCATGAGATACCTGAACAGGTAAAGCAAGGGAATTTATTGGATAATTCTAAACCAATAGGGTTGGAAACTGCTGTAAGGGTATATGAGAATAGTACTGATGGATTACACGAGAGGTCGTATATCAATGTACAGATTGAAGATCTCCCTTCTCAGCCAGCATTATCTGATTCAGGAGCAGAAATTTGTTGTATTGATAAGAAATTAATTGAGTCACTAAACTTACCCGTGATTAAACGGATTAATATAATTGGTTTTCAGGGAGAAGGATGTAAGGCAGATGTAGTATACCTACAAATGAAATTAGCTAATTCAATGGAAGGAACGACGAACATTGCGCCATCTTTGTGCGTCATGTTCGCTGCAGTCCCTGAACTAAATGAACGGGTTATTCTGACACCCCATGTTGTGGACCTATTAAGGGATAGTTCACAATATGTAGTGATGGTAGCTGGCGTAGATCGATGTGTACAAATAAATAAAGGGGCAGAAGAAGATAACTTAGAAGTTAACAGCAACGAATCCTTGCCGTCAGAAGTGAATGAATATTCTCAGGAGCAACTAGTTGATGATTCAGATAATTTTCTTGATGTTGAGTCAACAGAGTTCAAGTCTGATGAGGGAGTAGCGAATAATGATACTTTATTGCGTGAGCAACAGAATTGTCACAGTCTTATACCTTGCTGGCAACAAGCGAGACAGAATAAAAATAATTTCTTTATAGATAATAACCTCCTGTACCACAAAGGGGAAATTATGGGACATAAGGTTAATCAATTATGTTTACCGGAAGATAGAATCGAGGTTGTCTTGCGAGTAGCACACGATGCCCCATGTGCTGGGCACATGGCTTTTAAGGCAACGAGAGCCAGGATCAAATTAAACTTTTGGTTTCCAAGAATGGATGAGAGGATTCGCGAATATTGTGCGTCTTGTCAAATTTTTCAACTAAGAACTCCAGTTAAAGTGGCAGATCGAGTCCCGATCACTCCTATTCCGAGGGCGGATGAACTCTGTTTTAACCATCTAAATATGGATTGTATTGGCCCTATGGTAGTGACTGGAGAATCCAACAAATCGAAACCCCAGTACAATTATGCTCTGGTTCTGGTGGACAAATTTTCTCGTTGGCCGATGGCGTATCCTCTTAGATCGCTGAATGCAAAGGGAGTTTGTGAAGCTCTGTTGCAAGTTTTTACAACTTTTTCTATTCCAAGGATCATCAGTTCTGATTGTGGTACCAACTTTACCAGTCGTTTGACGAAAGAATTCTTGCGGCGAATGGGTTGTAGTCCCAGATTTAATACCCCTGGACATCCTGAGGCAGCTGGATTGGTTGAAAGATGCAACCAAAGCTTGAAAACCATGATCTTTAAGCTTGCTCAATCTGATCCTCGTGGATGGCACCAATTGTTACCGTTTGTTCTGTGGAGCCTTAGAGAAAAACCTTCAGGCACGACTCATATTTCGCCATTCACTATGGTTTATGGAACTCTTCCTCGGGATCCACTTAGTGTGTTGAAGGAATCGTGGGCTGGCGAACGAAAAGTACCTCTTAACTTAGGTAAATCACCCGAAGAGTATCTCCAATCACTGAAGGAAAACCTCGAATTCGCGAAAGTTTATGCAGATTACTATAGTGATATAGAAACAAAGCGGTATGCAGATTATTATAACTTGCGTAGTACTGACAGAAAATACGAAGTTGGAGATAAAGTAGCAGTATTAGCACCAGATTTTGGTAGTTCTAAATTTTATAGTCGATGGCAAGGACCTGCTACCGTAGTCAAGGTTAAATCCCCATATGATATAAATGATATAAATGTCATATCTAAAAAGATGTCAAAAAATATTGGTATAATTTCTCGTATTCGGCACCTTCTACCGCAATATATACTTGTGAATTTGTACTACTCCTTAATATACCCTTACATATCGTATTGTAATATCTCCTGGGCTTCCACGTATCATACTCGCTTAACAACTCTTAAAACTCTGCAGAAGCGAGCCATTCGGACTATATGTAATTTACCCTTTAGAGCTACAACTCTGCCGTTATTTCTTAGTTTGAGAATATTGCCTTTTGAATGCATAAATAAGTTGCAAGTTGGATTATTTATGTTCAGATTTCAATCGAATCTACTGCCTGTGAATTTTAAAAATTGTTTTTGTAAAAATTCTGACGTACACAATCATTACACGCGATCGCTCAACAAGTACCATCAACGTAGTGTCCACACTACTGTTAAGCAGCATAGCATCAAAGTCTGTGGCCCGATACTCTGGAATTCATTGCCTATTGAAGTTACTGGTATACCTACTATGCATCAATTTAAACAAAAACTGAAACTCTATCTCTTGGATGCACTCACATGACTGCATTAGGCCTAGGCCTATGTGTTTATTTACACAGGCACTGTTGTTTGTTTGTTTTTGTTTGTTTGTTTTTTTTCATCTCTTTGTAACTAATGACAATTGATCTGTATACCTTAGTTGGAATCCATGTGTACTGGTAGTTAAGTTCTTTAGTTAAGAGTTCTATCATTGTTTCTTTTACTTGCTGATCATATAACTTGATCGATGTTACCGTTAAAAGTATTGATTGTGCTGACATTTACTTGTATTACGATAAATGTTAACTAGGTGGCCCTGTTAAGCGGGATCAAGATCCCTTTTGGGTCTCCTCTTGTTGCCAAAGTTCAAACTTTTTATGTTGTATTTTCCTTGTACTTCAAATGGCTTCAATAAAAGGATTGATAGTAGAAATAGAGGGAAAACAAAGACATTTACACGCAAATAAGATCAAGCGATACCATGAACGACTCGAACAAGCGATGATCAATAGCTGTTCAGTAATTGTTGATCAAGATGAAGAATTTGGTATAGTAGAGGTTGTAGATCAGGAAGAACGTGAACAAATAAGCCCGAGTAAGCGAATTGATCCTCTGATTATAGCGCATCTTTCGCAAGAGGAACAGAAGCAACTTTTTGAAATTTTGGATCGGCACACGGCAGTATTTGTGGATAAACCTGGGTATTGTCCAGTATTAGAACATGAAATTAAGATAACTCATGATTTCACTCCTAAGCGTTTAAGGGCATATAAAGTACCTGAGCTACTTAAACCTGAAGTACAACGCCAGATAGAAGAAATGTTGGCATTAGACATCATTCGACCATCGAAAAGTGAAATGGCCAGTCCGGTAGTTTGCGTTTTAAAGGGACCCAAAGGTCAAAATGGCGTTCGATTGGCAATTGATTATCGCCATGTTAACAAATATTCTCTAGGTGATTGTTACCCGACCCCAGACATTGCTGACATCTTACAAAAGGTGGGACGGGCAAAGTTTATTAGTGTTTTCGACGCGAAATCGGGTATTGGCAAATTCCAGTTCGGAAAGAACATCGATGGCTTACGGCATTCGTATGTGATGCAGGACTTTTTGAGTTCACAAGAATGCCGTTTGGACTCAAGTCCGCTAGCAATACCTTTATTCGTGCTATGACCCAAGTTTTACATCCAGTGCGAAGTTTTACCGAACCATTCGTCGATGATATGGCAGTGGTTTCAATGAATTGGAATGACCATTTAGAACATCTAGAGAAATTCTTGCAAACTATTGAGGAAGCAGGACTCACTTTGAATTTAAGAAAATGTAATTTTGCACAAAACAAAATAAAGTTTGTTGGCCATATAGTAGGGTCAGGTTGTATTGAACCTGATCCAGGTAAGATCGCTACGATCAATGATATCCATCCTCCAACAACAAAGAAAGAAGTTAGAAAGGTTATGGGTTTTTTCAGTTACTTTCGAAATTTTATACCTGCTTTAGCTGAAAAAGCACGGGTAATAACTGATTTGACACGAGATAACATACCTACGAAGGTGCCTTGGGAGCAAAAGCATCAAGAAGCACTAGATAAGTTAAAGGATGATCTCAGTAAAGCTACACAGTTGCATACCATTGATTTCACTAAGGAATTTGGTTTAAGTGTTGACGCAAGTGCCACCGCGGTCGGGTGTTGCTTGTTTCAGTGGACCGAAGAAGGTCAAGAAAAACCAATTGCTTTTGCTAGCCTTAAACTTACAGATACACAGATGCATTGGTCTACAATTGAGAGAGAGGCTTTCGCAGTAATTTGGGCACTTAAACGATTCAAGTCATGGATATTCTTATCAAAGATAATCATTTATTCAGATCATAATCCTTTGTCTTATCTCACAGATGCAAGCCCTAAGAGTGCGAAACTGACTCGTTGGGCGTTAGCATTGCAAGAGTTTAACGTGGACTTTCGATATCGTCCTGGACGTCAGAACACGGTGGCTGATTTCCTCTCTCGGTTGTGACTCGGATGGTGAAGGGGGAGAATGGCCCGACACACAAGGATCGAGCCCGCAAATTGTATAGATAAATTGACTAACTGATGTGTTTTGTTTTGTTTGTATATGCTGTGTCGAGATGGAGTCTGGAGGCCCGGCTTGATTGTGATGACCCGTTCGGGATGGTGCTGAAGACGTGTCATCATCTGAGGGCGGAGGGAATGTCGTGGTCTACGCGGGTGCATGCATCAAGGGAAGAAAACCGACGCGTCAACAAGCTTGTTTACAACGCACGGAAAATTCTGCAGCAAGCTGTCAACATTAATTCGTTGCATGCAACAAGGATATACGTGTTCAGTAGGACTTTCCAGGGAAAAGTACAGTGACGTCACAGAACGTTCTGGAATCCGGGAGAACTCTATATAAGATAGACCTGATGTACATTAAGGGCCTTTTGACGAAGATTTGTAAACGTTGAAACATTGATCGTATAACGTTCAATCGAGACCAGCCAACCTGTGTGCTGTCTACGATTGTGATATTTGATAGACGAGTTGACTTACTCTACACTTAATCGACTTTATTTTTAAATAAAGATCTTTTAATAGTTCCTTCGTTGGTTCGTCGTTGCGATCGAAGGAGTCGACCGCGACATAGTGCCTTTGTGTCTTTCGGACGATGGCGATTGGCTGGCGTCTATTTTAATGAGAGCTCACCGTTTCACGACGATCACCAATGCTCATCGACACGAAAATCGTGTACGTCTCTCTCGGTGTTGCGCTACAGTGCGGTCGCAAGGCCTCGGCGACCACTTGAGGTGCCAGTCCCAAGCCTGGAGAAGGTGGAGGGCACCCAACCGCCCATCTACGACGGCGGGAGTCGAACTTACTTTTTTACATAGTAAATTGCAAGAGAGCGTTTGGCCACGCTAAGATTAACGTCGTATTCCGACCTCTGATTCGTCCTGTTTCTTATACTGTTGTTCTCTGTCCAAAGCGAACGTACGTACGTACATATCTACTTCGGTCCGTGTACTTACTGAGGTTTTTTGAGAGGCGTCAACTTCCCTACCTACAGTTTTTCTGAAACTTAATTCGCACTATACATAGTGCCCTTGTGTCTTTCGGACGATGGCGATTGGCTGGCGTCTATTTTAATGAGAGCTCACCGTTTCACGACGATCACCAATGATCATCGACACGAAAATCGTTGCGCCGCTCTCGTTGTTGCGCTACAGTGCGGTCGCAAGGCCTCGGCGACCACCTGAGGTGCCAGTCCCAAGCCTGGAGAAGGCGGAGGGCACCCAACCGCTACTATACGACGGCGCGAGTCGAACTTACTTTTTTACATAGTAAATTGCAAGAGAGCGTTTGGCCACGCTAAGATTAACGTTGCATTCAGACACCTAATTGGCCCGTTTCTTACACTGTTGTTCTCTGTGCAAAGCGAACGTACGTTCGTACATACCTACTTCGGTCCGTGTACTTACTGAGGATTTTTAGAAACGTCAACTTACTTACTTCACTTTTTCCGAAACTTAATTCGCACTATATATAGTGCCCTTGTGTCTTTCGGACGATGGCGATTGGCTGGCGTCTATTTTAATGAGAGCTCCCGGTTTCACGACGATCACCAATGCTCATCGACACGAAAATCGTGTACGTCTCTCTCGGTGTTGCGCTTCAGTGCGGTCGCAAGGCCTCGGCGACCACCTGCGGTGCCAGTCCCAAGCCTGGAGAAGACGGAGGGCACCCAACCGCTACTATACGACGGCGCGAGTCGAACTTACTTTTTTACATAGTAAATTGCAAGAGAGCGTTTGGCCACGCAAGACTAACGTCGTATTCAGACCTCTGATTGGCCCGTTTCTTACACTGTTGTTCTCTGTGCAAAGCGAACGTACGTACGTACATACCTACTTCGGTCCGTGTACTTACTGAGCTTTTTTGAGAAACGTCAACTTACTTACTTCACTTTTTCCGAAACTTAATTCGCACTATATATAGTGCCCTTGTGTCTTTCGGACGATGGCGATTGGCTGGCGTCTATTTTAATGAGAGCTCACCGTTTCACGACGATCACCAATGCTCATCGACACGAAAATCGTGTACGTCTCTCTCGGTGTTGCGCTACAGTGCGGTCGCAAGGCCTCGGTGACCACCTGAGGTGCCAGTCCCAAGCCTGGAGAAGGCGGAGGGCACCCAACCGCTACTATACGACGGCACGAGTCGAACTTACATTTTTACATAGTAAATTGCAAGAGAGCGTTTGGCCACGCTAAGATTAACGTCGTATTCAGAGCCATGATTGGTCCTGTTTCTTATACTGTTGTTCTCTGTGCAAAGCGAACGTACGTACGTACATACCTACTTCGGTCCGTGTACTTACTGAGGTTTTTTGAGAAACGTCAACTTACCTACCTCAGTTTTTCCGAAACTTAATTCGCACTATATATAGTGCCCTTGTGTCTTTCGGACGATGGCGATTGGCTGGCGTCTATTTTAATGAGAGTTCACCGTTTCACGACGATCACCAATGCTCATCGACACGAAAATCGTGTACGTCTCTCTCGGTGTTGCGCTACAGTGCGGTCGCAAAGCCTTGGCGACCACCTGAGGTGCCAGTCCCAAGCCTGTTGAAGGCGGAGGGCACCCAACCGCTACTATACCATGGCGGGAGTCGAACTTACTTTTTTACATAGTAAATTGCAAGAGAGCGTTTGGCCACGCTAAGATTAACGTCGTATTCAGACACCTAATTGGCCCGTTTCTTACACTGTTGTTCTCTGTGCAAAGCGAACGTACGTACGTACATACCTACTTCGGTCCGTGTACTTACTGAGGTTTTTTGAGAAACGTCAACTTACTTACTTCAGTTTTTTCCGAAAACTAATTCGCACTATATATAGTGCCCTTGTGTCTTTCGGACGATGGCGATTGGCTGGCGTCTATTTTAATGAGAGCTCACCGTTTCACGACGATCACCAAAGATCATCGACACGAAAATCGTTACGTCTCTCGGTGTTGCGCTACAGTGCGATCGCAAGGCCTCGGCGACCACCTGAGGTGCCAGTCCCAAGCCTGGAGAAGGCGGAGGGCACCCAACCGCTACTATACGACGGCGGGAGTCGAACTTACTTTTTTACATAGTAAATTGCAAGAGAGCGTTTGGCCACGCAAGATTAACGTCGTATTCAGACCCCTGATTGGTCCGTTTCTTACACTGTTGTTCTCTGTGCAAAGCGAACGTACGTACGTACATGGGTCATTATCCGAAATGTGCAGAATTGATGTCCCATGCTGTTTTTTTTTAGTTTTTTCGATAATTTCTTCAAATTTTTTTGCCTATCCTTCAAAGGATCAGCAGATTAACATTTCCCATCATTGTTTTAGCTGCTAGATTTATGAAATTTAGAAAAAAAAATCCAAATATATACAAAATATCATTACCATTCTCTGTCCGAGACGGTGTACAATGCACAAAATTTAGATATTATGCAAATTTATTCCATTACATCCTGTACCAAAGGTATATTATTTTGGTTAATTAGTAGCTAGCATATGCAATAATCAAACATTTAGACTCATTTTCGTAATATTTATTTCTTTTTGGTCCTATTTATACTTGTCCATGGAAATAAGCATCATAGCCATCCCAATTTTTGGGAAGCCTATAACTTTTAGAGAACGTGCTTACTTACTAAAAGAAAAATATCAGGAACAAGATATTGTCAACTATTAATGGAATCACACAGATTTATGTTGAAATTCATAATGTTTTATTTTTAATTTAAGTTTGTGTGTTCCAAATTTAAAAAAAGTAAATTTCTGTTTCATTACCATCTCGTGTCGTATTTCCTGGTTTAGGTAGATTATAACATTGATAACTTATTTTATTTACCGCTTTTGTTGAACTGATTAAAATTACTTATCTGATAGAGTAATTCAAGTGAAAATATTTGACGGCTGTCACAAATTTCATCATTTTGTCATTACCATCCAGCGGTTGTTTTTCATCATTACCATCCGAATACATCAGATTTTTGCTATTTTCTCATGGCAGTCGCGTCTTGTCACGGATGGTAATGACGCATTGCTCAGAGCGAATTACGTGTATTTTTTGTGAATTATTTGATATAAAAATAAATTGCAAGTAATTAGAATTTACTCGCAACTCTTGAAATGTTGTTCAACTTGTATCCAATGCATATAACATACAGTTATAGCAAATGCTTCACAGATTTTTTTCTGCAGCTGAAAATAATATTTCTTTTTTGAAATAATTTCGAAAAATGCCTTAATTCCTTGACACCAGACTAATATATTATGTGAAAAGAAGGCCTATTGTATTCCTACTTAATGCTGGTATCATCTACTTTTAAGAAATTGCCATTTTATATGCACCAGAGGAATATTTCAGGTCCCTATGATTAAATATGATTACACAAAAAGGGCGGATTTTAATGAAAAAAGAGGAGTTTTGACTTTATTAATTCAGAAAAAAATTAACTTATGATTGAAAATATAGTGGATTTCTTTCAAATTAGTTAAAATTAACTATGGACATAACTAAAAAAAACACTTGCAACCAATTTTGGGGAAAATTTTTTTTGTTTTTCGGAGACGGAATTTGTAACATTTCGGATAATGACCCACATACCTACTTCGGTCCGTGTACTTACTGAGGTTTTTTGAGAAACGTCAACTTACTTCAGTTTTTCCGAAACTTAATTCGCACTATATATAGTGCCCTTGTGTCTTTCGGACGATGGCGATTGGCTGGCGTCTATTTTAATGAGAGCTCACCGTTTCACGACGATCACCAATGCTCATCGACACGAAAATCGTGTACGTCTCTCTCGGTGTTGCGCTTCAGTGCGGTCGCAAGGCCTCGGCGACCACCTGCGGTGCCAGTCCCAAGCCTCGAGAAGGCGGAGGGCAACAATCCGCTACTGTACGACGGCACGAATCGAACTTACTTTTTTACATAGTAAATTGCAAGAGAGCGTTTGGCCACGCTAAGATTAACGTCGTATTCAGACACCTAATTGGCCCGTTTCTTACACTGTTGTTCTCTGTGCAAAGCGAACGTACGTACGTACATACCTACTTCGGTCCGTGTACTTACTGAGCTTTTTTGAGAAACGTCAACTTACTTACTTCAGTTTTTCCGAAAACTAATTCGCACTATATATAGTGCCCTTGTGTCGTTCGGACGCTGGCGATTGGCTGGCGTCTATTTTAATGAGAGCTCACCGTTTCACGACGATCACCAATGCTCATCGACACGAAAATCGTGTACGTCTCTCTCGGTGTTGCGCTACAGTGCGGTCGCAAGGCCTCGGCGACCACCTGAGGTGCCAGTCCAAAGCCTGGAGAAGGCGGAGGGCACCCAACCGCTACTATACGACGGCACGAGTCGAACTTACTTTTTTACATAGTAAATTGAAAGAGAGCGTTTGGCCACGCTAAGATTAACGTCGTATTCAGAGCCATGATTGGTCCTGTTTCTTATACTGTTGTTCTCTGTGCAAAGCGAACGTACGTACGTACATACCTACTTCGGTCCGTGTACTTACTGAGGTTTTTTGAGAAACGTCAACTTACCTACCTCAGTTTTTTAAAACTTAATTCGCACTATATATAGTGCCCTTGTGTCTTTCGGACGATGGCGATTGGCTGGCGTCTATTTTAATGAGAGCTCACCGTTTCACGACGATCACCAATGCTCATCGACACGAAAATCGTGTACGTCTCTCTCGGTATTGCGCTACAGTGCGGTCGCAAGGCCTCGGCGACCACCTGAGGTGCCAGTCCCAAGCCTGGAGAAGGCGGAGGGCACCCAACCGCTACTATACGACGGCGCGAGTCGAACTTACTTTTTACATAGTAAATTGCAAGAGAGCTTTTGGCCACGCTAAGATTAACGTCGTATTCAGACCCCTGATTGGCCCGTTTCTTATACTGTTGTTCTCTGTGCAAAGCGAACGTACGTACGTACATACCTACTTCGGTCCGTGTACTTACTGAGGTTTTTTGAGAAGCGTCAACTTACGTCAGTTTTTCCGAAACTTAATTCGCACTATATATAGTGCCCTTGTGTCTTTCGGACGATGGCGATTGGCTGGCGTCGATTTTAATGAGAGCTCACCGTTTCACGACGATCACCAATGCTCATCGACACGAAAATCGTGTACGTCTCTCTCGGTGTTGCGCTACAGTGCGGTCGCAAGGCCTCGGCGACCACCTGAGGTGCCAGTCCCAAGCCTGGAGAAGGCGGAGGGCACCCAACCGCTACTATACGACGGCGCGAGTCGAACTTACTTTTTTGACATAGTAAATTGCAAGAGAGCGTTTGGCCACCCCAAGATTAACGTCGTATTCAGACTTCTAATTGGCCTGTTTCTTAGACTGTTGTTCACTGTGCAAAGCGAACGTACGTACGTACATACCTACTTCGGTCCGTGTACTTACTGAGGTTTTTTGAGAAGCGTAAACTTACTTCAGTTTTTCCGAAACTTAATTCGCACTATATATAGTGCCCTTGTGTCTTTCGGACGATGGCGATTGGCTGGCGTCTATTTTAATGAGAGCTCACCGTTTCACGACGATCACCAATGCTCATCGACACGAAAATCGTGCACGTCTCTCTCGGTGTTGCGCTACAGTGCGGTCGCAAGGCCTCGGCGACCACCTGCGGTGCCAGTCCCAAGCCTGGAGAAGGCGGAGGGCAACCAACCGCTACTATACGACGGCGCGAGTCGAACTTACTTTTTTACACAGTAAATTGCAAGAGAGCGTTTGGCCACGCTAAGATTAACGTTGTATTCAGACACCTAATTGGCCCGTTTCTTACACTGTTGTTCTCTGTGCAAAGCGAACGTACGTACGTGCGCACATACCTACTTCGGTCCGTGTACTTACTGAGGTTTTTTGAGAAACGTCAACTTACTTATTTCAGTTTTTCCGAAACCTAATTCGCACTATATATAGTGCCCTTGTGTCGTTCGGACGATGGCGATTGGCTGGCGTCTATTTTAATGAGAGCTCACCGTTTCACGACGATCACCAATGCTCATCGACACGAAAATCGTGTACGTCTCTCTCGGTGTTGCTCTACAGTGCGGTCGGAAGGCCTCGGTGACCACCTGAGGTGCCAGTCCCAAGCCTGGAGAAGGCGGAGGGCACGCAACCGCTACTATACGACGGCGCGAGTCGAACTTACATTTTACAAAGTAAATTGCAAGAGAGCGTTTGGCCACGTTAAGATTAACGTCGTATTCAGACACCTAATTGCCCCGTTTCTTAGACTGTTGTTCTCTGTGCAAAGCGAACGTACGCACGTACGTACGTACATACCTTCTTCGGTCCGTGTACTTACTGAGTTTTTTTTAGAAACGTCAACTTACTTACTTATCTTTTTCCGAAACCTAATTCGCACTATTTATAGTGCCCTTGTGTCTTTCGGACGATGGCGATTGGCTGGCGTCTATTTTAATGAGAGCTCACCGTTTCACGACGATCACCAATGCTCATCGACACGAAAATCGTGTACGTCTCTCTCGGTGTTGCACTACAGTGCGGTCGCAAGGCCTCGGCGACCACCTGAGGTGCCAGTCCCAAGCATGGAGAAGGCGGAGGGCACGCAACCCCTACTATACGATGGCGCGAGTCGAACTTACTTTTTTACATAGTAAATTGCAAGAGAGCGTTTGGCCACGCTAAGATTAACGTCGTATTCAGACCCCTGATTGGTCCTGTTTCTTATACTGTTGTTCTCTGTCCAAAGCGAACGTACGTACGTACATATCTACTTCGGTCCGTGCACTTACTGAGCTTTTTTGAGAAACGTCAACTTACCTACCTCAGTTTTTCCGAAACTTAATTCGCACTATATATAGTGCCCTTGTGTCTTTCGGACGATGGCGATTGGCTGGCGTCTATTTTAATGAGAGCTCACCGTTTCACGACGATCACCAATGCTCATCGACACGAAAATCGTGTACGTCTCTCTCGGTGTTGCGCTACAGTGCGGTCGCAAGGCCTCGGCGACCACCTGAGGTGCCAGTCCCAAGCCTGGAGAAGGCGGAGGGCACGCAACCGCTACTATACGACGGCGCGAGTCGAACTTACTTTTTACATAGTAAATTACAAGAGAGCGTTTGGCCACGCTAAGATTAACGTCGTATTCAGACACCTAATTGGCCCGTTTCTTACACTGTTGTTCTCTGTGCAAAGCGAACGTACGTACGTACATACCTACTTCGGTCCGTGCACTTACTGAGCTTTTTTGAGAAACGTCAACTTACCTACCTCAGTTTTTCCGAAACTTAATTCGCACTATATATAGTGCCCTTGTGTCTTTCGGACGATGGCGATTGTCTGGCGTCTAGTTTAATGAGAGTTCACCGTTTCACGACGATCACCATGCTCATCGACACGAAACTCGTGCACGTCTCTCTCGGTGTTGCCCTACAGTGCGGTCGCAAGGCCTCGGCGACCACCTGAGGTGCCAGTCCCAAGCCTGGAGAAGGCGGAGGGCAACCAACCGCTACTATACGACGGCGCGTGTCGAACTTACTTTTTAACATAGCAAATTGCAAAATTGAACGTTTGGCCACGCTAAGATTAACGTCGTATTCAGACACCTAATTGCCCCGTTTCTTAGACTGTTGTTCTCTGTGCAAAGCGAACGTACGTACATACGTACGTACATAACTTCTTCGGTCCGTGTACTTACTGAGATTTTTTGAGAAGCGTCAACTTACTTCAGTTTTTCCGAAACTTAATTCGCACTATATATAGTGCCCTTGTGTCTTTCGGACGATGGCGATTGGCTGGCGTCTATTTTAATGAGAGCTCACCGTTTCACGACGATCACCAATGCACATCGACACGAAAATCGTGTACGTCTCTCTCGGTGTTGCGCTACAGTGCGGTCGCAAGGCCTCGGCGACCACCTGAGGTGCCAGTCCCAAGCCTGGAGAAGGCGGAGGGCACGCAACCCCTACTATACGACGGCGCGAGTCGAACTTACTTTTTTACATAGTAAATTGCAAGAGAGCGTATGGCCACGCTAAGATTAACGTCGTATTCAGACCCCTGATTGGTCCTGTTTCTTATACTGTTGTTCTCTGTCCAAAGCGAACGTACGTACGTACATATCCACTTCGGTCCGTGCACTTACTGAGCTTTTTTGAGAAACGTCAACTTACCTACCTCAGTTTTTTAAAACTTAATTCGCACTATATATAGTGCCCTTGTGTCTTTCGGACGATGGCGATTGGCTGGCGTCTATTTTAATGAGAGCTCACCGTTTCACGACGATCACCAATGCTCATCGACACGAAAATCGTGCACCCCTCTCTCGGTGTTGCGCTACAGTGCGGTCGCAAGGCCTCGGCGACCACCTGCGGTGCCAGTCCCAAGCCTGGAGAAGGCGGAGGGCAACCAACCGCTACTATACGACGGCGCGAGTCGAACTTACTTTTTTACACAGTAAATTGCAAGAGAGCGTTTGGCCACGCTAAGATTAACGTTGTATTCAGACCCCTCATTGGCCCGTTTCTTAGATTGTTGTTCTCTGTGCAAAGCGAACGTACGTACGTACATACCTACTTCGGTCCGTGTACTTACATGAGGTTTTTTGAGAAGCGTCAACTTACTTCAGTTTTTCCGAAACTTAATTCGCACTATATATATATATATATATATATATATATTTATATATATATATATATATATATATATATTTATATATATATATATATATATATATATATATATATATATATAGTGCCCTTGTGTCTTTCGGACGATGGCGATTGGCTGGCGTCTATTTTAATGAGAGTTCACAGTTTCACGACGATCACCAATGCTTATCGACACGAAAATCGTGTACGTCTCTCTCGGTGTTGCGCTACAGTGCGGTCGCAAGGCCTCGGCGACCACCTGAGGTGCCAGTCCCAAGCCTGGAGAAGGCGGAGGGCACCCAACCGCTACTATACGACGGCACGAGTCGAACTTACTTTTTTACATAGTAAATTGCAAGAGAGCGTTTGGCCACGCTAAGATTAACGTCCTATTCAGACCCCTAATTGGCCCGTTTCTTAGACTGTTGTTCTCTGTCCAAAGCGAACGTACGTACGTACGTACGTACGTACATACATACCTTCTTCGGTCCGTGTACTTGCTGAGGTTTTTGAGTAACGTCAGCTTACTTCAGTTTTTCCGAAACTTAATTCGCACAATATATAGTGCCCTTGTGTCTTTCGGACGATGGCGATTGGCTGGCGTCTATTTTAATGAGAGTTCACCGTTTCACGACGATCACCAATGCTCATCGACACGAAAATCGTGTACGTCTCTCTCGGTGTTGCGCTACAGTGCGGTCGCAAGGCCTCGGCGACCACCTGAGGTGCCAGTCCCAAGCCTGGAGAAGGCGGAGGGCACCCAACCGCTACTATACGACGGCGCGAGTCGAACTTACTTTTTTAAATAGTAAATTGCAAGAGAGCGTTTGCCCACGATTAGATTAACGTCGTATTCATACCCCTGATTGGTCCTGTTTCTTGTACTGTTGTTCTCTGTCCAAATCGAACGTACGTACGTACATATCTACTTCGGTCAGTGTACTCACTGAGGTTAGAAACGTCAACTTACCTACCTTAGTTTTTTTAAACTTAATTCGCACTATATATAGTGCCCTTGTGTCTTTCGGACGATGGCGATTGGCTGGCGTCTATTTTAATGAGAGCTCACCGTTTCACGACGATCACCAATGCTCATCGACACGAAAATCGTTACGTCTCTCTCGGTGTTGCGCTACAGTGCGGTCGCAAGGCCTCGGCGACCACCTGAGGTGCCAGTCCCAAGTCTGGAGAAGGCGGAGGGCAACCAACCGCTACTATACGACGGCGCGAGTCGAACTTACTTTTTTACATAGTAAATTGCAAGCCACGCTAAGATTAAAGTCGTATTCAGACGCCTAATTGGCCCGTTTCTTAGACTGTTGTTCTCTGTGCAAAGCGAACGTACGTACGTACGTACGTACATAACTTCTTCGGTCCGTGTACTTACTGAGCTTTTTTGAGTAACGTCATCTTACTTCAGTTTTTCCGAAACTTAATTCGCACTGTATATAGTGCCCTTGTGTCTTTCGGACGATGGCGATTGGCTGGCGTCTATTTTAATGAGAGCTCACCGTTTCACGACGATCACCAATGCTCATCGACACGAAAATCGTGTACGTCTCTCTCGGTGTTGCGCTACAGTGCGGTCGCAAGGCCTCGGCGACCACCTGAGGTGCCAGTCCAAAGTCTGGAGAAGGCGGAGGGCACCCAACCGCTACTATATGACGGCGCGAGTCGAACTTACTTTTTACATAGTAAATTGGAAGAAAGCGTTTGGCCACGCTAAGATTAACGTCGTATTCAGACCCCTGATTGGCCCGTTTCTTATACTGTTGTTCTCTGTGCAAAACGAACGTACGTACGTACATACCTACTTCGGTCCGTGTACTTACTGAGGTTTTTTGAGAAGCGTCAACTTACTTCAGTTTTTCCGAAACTTAATTCGCACTATATATAGTGCCCTTGTGTCTTTCGGACGATGGCGATTGGCTGGCGTCTATTTTAATGAGAGCTCACCGTTTCACGACGATCACCAATGCTCATCGACACGAAAATCGTTACGTCTCTCTCGGTGTTGCGCTACAGTGCGGTCGCAAGGCCTCGGCGACCACCTGAGGTGCCAGTCCCAAGCCTGGAGAAGGCGGAGGGCAACCAACCGCTACTATACGACGGCGCGAGTCGAACTTACTTTTTTACACAGTAAATTGCAAGAGAGCGTTTGGCCACGCTAAGATTAACGTTGTATTCAGACCCCTGATTGGCCTGTTTCTTAGACTGTTGTTCTCTGTGCAAAGCGAACGTACGTACGTACATACCTACTTCGGTCCGTGTACTTACTGAGCTTTTTTGAGAAACGTCAACTTACTTACTTCAGTTTTTCAGAAACCTAATTCGCACTATATATAGTGCCCTTGTGCCTTTCGGACGATGGCGATTGGCTGGCGTCTATTTTAATGACAGCTCACCGTTTCACGACGATCACCAATGCTCATCGACACGAAAATCGTGTACGTCTCTCTCGGTGTTGCGCTTCAGTGCGGTCGCAAGGCCTCGGCGACCACCTGCGGTGCCAGTCCCAAGCCTGGAGAAGGCGGAGGCCATGCAAGCGCTACTATACGACGGCGCGAGTCGAACTTACTTTTTTACATAGTAAATTGCAAGCCACGCTAAGATTAACGTCGTATTCAGACACCTAGTTGGCCCGTTTCTTACACTGTTGTTTTCTGTGCAAAGCAAACGTACGTTCGTACGTACGTTCGTGCCTTCTTCGGTCCGTGTACTTACTGAGGTTTTTTGAGAAACGTCAACTTCCCTACCTCAGTTTTTCTGAAACTTAATTCGCACTATATATAGTGCCCTTGTGTCTTTCGGACGATGGCGATTGGCTGGCGTCTATTTTAATGAGAGTTCACCGTTTCACGACGATCACCAATGCTCATCGACACGAAACTCGTGTACGTCTCTCTCGGTGTTGCGCTACAGTGCGGTCGCAAGGCCTCGGCGACCACCTGAGGTGCCAGTCCCAAGCCTGGAGAAGGCGGAGGGCACCCAACCGCTACTATAAGACGGCGCGAGTCGAACTTACTTTTTTACATAGTAAATTGCAAGCCACGCTAAGATTAACGTCGTATTCAGACGCCTAATTGGCCCGTTTCTTAGACTGTTGTTCTCTGTGCAAAGCGAACGTACGTACGTACGTAAGTACATTACTTCTTCGGTCCGTGTACTTACTGAGCTTTTTGAGTAACGTCATCTTACTTCAGTTTTTCCGAAACTTAGTACGCACTGTATATTGTGCCCTTGTGTCTTTCGGACGATGGCGATTGGCTGGCGTCTATTTTAATGAGAGCTCACCGTTTCACGACGATCACCAATGCTCATCGACACGAAAATCGTGTACGTCTCTCTCGGTGTTGCGCTACAGTGCGGTCGCAAGGCCTCGGCGACCACCTGAGGTGCCAGTCCCAAGCCTGGAGAAGGCGGAGGGCACGCAACCGCTACTATACGACGGCGCGAGTCGAACGTACTTTTTACATAGTAAATTACAAGAGAGCGTTTGGCCACGCTAAGATTAACGTCGTATTCAGACACCTAATTGGCCCGTTTCTTACACTGTTGTTCTCTGTGCAAAGCGAACGTACGTACGTACATATCTACTTCGGTCCGTGTACTTACTGAGGTTTTTTGAGAAGCGTCAACTTACTTCAGTTTTTCCGAAACTTAATTCGCACTATATATAGTGCCCTTGTGTCTTTCGGACGATGGCGATTGGCTGGCGTCTATTTTAATGAGAGCTCACCGTTTCACGACGATCACCAATGCTCATCGACACGAAAATCGTTACGTCTCTCTCGGTGTTGCGCTACTGTGCGGTCGCAAGGCCTCGGCGACCACCTGAGGTGCCAGTCCCAAGCCTGGAGAAGGCGGAGGGCAACCAACCGCTACTATACGACGGCGCGAGTCGAACTTACTTTCTTACACAGTAAATTGCAAGAGAGCGTTTGGCCATGCTAAGATTAACGTTGTATTCAGACCCCTGATTGGCCTGTTTCTTAGACTGTTGTTCTCTGTGCAAAGCGAACGTACGTACGTACATACCTACTTCGGTCCGTGTACTTACTGAGCTTTTTTGAGAAACGTCAACTTACTTACTTCAGTTTTTCCGAAACCTAATTCGCACTATATATAGTGCCCTTGTTCCTTTCGGACGATGGCGATTGGCTGGCGTCTATTTTAATGACAGCTCACCGTTTCACGACGATCACCAATGCTCATCGACACGAAAATCGTGTACGTCTCTCTCGGTGTTGCGCTTCAGTGCGGTCGCAAGGCCTCGGCGACCACCTGCGGTGCCAGTCCCAAGCCTGGAGAAGGCGGAGGGCACGCAAGCGCTACTATACGACGGCGCGAGTCGAACTTACTTTTTTACATAGTAAATTGCAAGCCACGCTAAGATTAACGTCGTATTCAGACACCTAGTTGGCCCGTTTCTTACACTGTTGTTTTCTGTGCAAAGCAAACGTACGTTCGTACGTACGTACGTGCCTTCTTCGGTCCGTGTACTTACTGAGGTTTTTTGAGAAACGTCAACTTCCCTACCTCAGTTTTTCTGAAACTTAATTCGCACTATATATAGTGCCCTTGTGTCTTTCGGACGATGGCGATTGGCTGGCGTCTATTTTAATGAGAGTTCACCGTTTCACGACGATCACCAATGCTCATCGACACGAAACTCGTGTACGTCTCTCTCGGTGTTGCGCTACAGTGCGGTCGCAAGGCCTCGGCGACCACCTGAGGTGCCAGTCCCAAGCCTGGAGAAGGCGGAGGGCACCCAACCGCTACAATAAGACGGCGCGAGTCGAACTTACTTTTTTACATAGTAAATTGCAAGCCACGCTAAGATTAACGTCGTATTCAGACGCCTAATTGGCCCGTTTCTTAGACTGTTGTTCTCTGTGCAAAGCGAACGTACGTACGTACGTAAGTACATAACTTCATCGGTCCGTGTACTTACTGAGCTTTTTTGAGTAACGTCATCTTACTTCAGTTTTTCCGAAACTTAGTACGCACTGTATATAGTGCCCTTTTGTCTTTCGGACGATGGCGATTGGCTGGCGTCTATTTTAATGAGAGCTCACCGTTTCACGACGATCACCAATGCTCATCGACACGAAAATCGTGTACGTCTCTCTCGGTGTTGCGCTACAGTGCGGTCGCAAGGCCTCGGCGACCACCTGAGGTGCCAGTCCCAAGCCTGGAGAAGGCGGAGGGCACGCAACCGCTACTATACGACGGCGCGAGTCGAACGTACTTTTTACATAGTAAATTACAAGAGAGCGTTTGGCCACGCTAAGATTAACGTCGTATTCAGACACCTAATTGGCCCGTTTCTTACACTGTTGTTCTCTGTGCAAAGCGAACGTACGTACGTACATACCTACTTCGGTCCGTGTACTTACTCAGCTTTTTTGAGAAACGTCAACTTACTTACTTCAGTTTTCCGAAACTTAATTCGCACTGTATATAGTGCCCTTGTGTCTTTCGGACGATGGCGATTGGCTGGCGTCTATTTTAATGAGAGCTCACCGTTTCACGACGATCACCAATGCTCATCGACACGAAAATCGTGTACGTCTCTCTCGGTGTTGCGCTACAGTGCGGCCGCAAGGCCTCGGCGACCACCTGAGGTGCCAGTCCCAAGTCTGGAGAAGACGGAGGGCACCCAACCGCTACTATATGACGGCGCGAGTCGAACTTACTTTTTACATAGTAAATTGCAAGAGAGCGTATGGCCACGCCAAGATTAACGTTGTATTCAGACCCCTAATTGGCCTGTTTCTTAGACTGTTGTTCTCTGTGCAAAGCGAACGTACGTACGTACATACCTACTTCGGTCCGTGTACTTACTGAGGTTTTTTGAGAAGCGTCAACTTACTTCAGTTTTTCCGAAACTTATTTCGCATTATATATAGTGCCCTTGTGTCTTTCGGACGATGGCGATTGGCTGGCGTCTATTTTAATGAGAGTTCACCGTTTCACGACGATCACCAATGCTCATCGACACGAAAATCGTGTACGTCTCTCTCGGTGTTGCGCTACAGTGCGGTCGCAAGGCCTCGGCGACCACCTGAGGTGCCAGTCCCAAGCCTGGAGAAGGCGGAGTGCACCCAACCGCTACTATACGACGGCGCGAGTCGAACTTACTTTTTTACATAGTAAATTGCAAGAGAGCGTTTGGCCACGCCAAGATTAACGTCGTATTCAGACCCCTAATTGGCCTGTTTCTTAGACTGTTGTTCTCTGTGCAAAGCGAACGTACGTACGTACATACCTACTTCGGTCCGTGTACTTACTGAGGTTTTTTGAGAAGCGTCAACTTACTTCACTTTTTCCGAAACTTAATTCGCACTATATATAGTGCCCTTGTGTCTTTCGGACGATGGCGATTGGCTGGCGTCTATTTTAATGAGAGCTCACCGTTTCACGACGATCACCAATGCTCATCGACACGAAAATCGTGTACGTCTCTCTCGGTGTTGCGCTACAGTGCGGTCGCAAGGCCTCGGCGACCACCTGCGGTGCCAGTCCCAAGCCTGGAGAAGGCGGAGGGCACCCATCCGCTACTATACGACGGCGCGAGTCGAACTTACATTTTTACATTGTAAATTGCAAGAGAGCGTTTGGCCACGCTAAGATTAACGTCGTATTCAGTCCCCTAATTGGCCTGTTTCTTAGACTGTTGTTCTCTGTGCAAAGCGAACGTACGTACGTACATACCTACTTCGGTCCGTGTACTTACTGAGGTTTTTTGAGAAGCGTCAACTTACTTCAGTTTTTCCGAAACTTAATTCGCACTATATATAGTGCCCTTGTGTCTTTCGGACGATGGCGATTGGCTGGCGTCTATTTTAATGAGAGCTCACCGTTTCACGACGATCACCAATGCTCATCGACACGAAAATCGTTACGTCTCTCTCGGTGTTGCGCTACAGTGCGGTCGCAAGGCCTCGGCGACCACCTGAGGTGCCAGTCCCAAGCCTGGAGAAGGCGGAGGGCAACCAACCGCTACTATACGACGGCGCGAGTCGAACTTACTTTTTTACACAGTAAATTGCAAGAGAGCGTTTGGCCACGCTAAGATTAACGTTGTATTCAGACACCTAAATGGCCCGTTTCTTAGACTGTTGTTTTCTGTGCAAAGCGAACGTACGTTCGTACGTACATACCTACTTCGGTCCGTGTACTTACTCAGGTATTTTGAGAAACGTCAACTTACTTACTTCAGTTTTTCCGAAACTTAATTCGCACTATACACGGTGAGTCATTAAAAACCGTGTCCCTATATAAGTTAACGTAGTTCATTCAGATAGCCATGAATTTTAATGAAATTTCAGAACATTGACGCTTGATGGTCTATCCAAGTGCTACATAAATTATTTGTTATAAAAAGCTGGCCCAGCCTAAACTGTAATTGCGTAACGACAACCCCGAAAAAATGGTGTTTACCGAAGAAGATAAACATATGTCACAAGTTCACAACTTCTAAGAAAGAATAAAATTACAGTCCGAAACGTTTTTCAAAAGAATTTTCAGATTAAGGGCTCGACGTGTGGTGGATTGAATGCTCTCCTTTCAAAGATCGATGAAACTGGGTCTTTTCATCGTCAAGCAGGTAGTGACCGCCCTCAATCGGCCAGAACGGTCGACAATGTTGAACAGTTTGAATCGCTGGTGCTCAGTCAGGAACGTATGGCGCAAACGCATCGTACGCAGAGACAAATAGCTCGAGAAATAGGAATTAGCCAGTCATCCGTTAGGAGAATCGTTAAGAGTGATTTACATTTGCAATTTTTAAAGAAACGAGTTGCGTCATCGAATTGTGGAGGTCAGGGACGAAATGGATCAGCGCATCTTGATGAGTCAGCCAAGCAGTTGCGTACGCGTCTTCGCGCATGCGCGTATGCCCAAGGAGGTCAATTTGAACACAGAATTTAACTTTCTCAATGCTCAGTAATAACTCTTCTATCTAAACTTAAAATTTCTTTAACATAATCTGATATCTGACGAAGTTATAGTAAAATATGTAGGGACACGGTTTTTTATGACTCACCGTGTATATAGTGCCCTTGTGTCTTTCGGACGATGGCGATTGGCTGGCATCTATTTTAATGAGAGCTCACCGTTTCACGACGATCACCAATGCTCATCGACACGAAAATCGTGTACGTCTCTCTCGGTTTTGCGCTACAGTGCGGTCGCAAGGCCTCGGCGACCACCTGAGGTGCCAGTCCCAAGCCTGGAGAAGGCGGAGGGCACGCAACCGCTACCATACGACGGCGCGAGTCGAACTTACATTTTTACATTGTAAATTGCAAGAGAGCGTTTGGCCACGCTAAGATTAACGTCGTATTCAGACCCCTGATTGGCCTGTTTCTTAGACTGTTGTTCTCTGTGCAAAGCGAACGTACGTACGTACATACCTACTTCGGTCCGTGTACTTACTGAGCTTTTTTGAGAAACGTCAACTTACTTACTTCAGTTTTTCCGAAACCTAATTCGCACTATATATAGTGCCGTTGTGCCTTTCGGACGATGGCGATTGGCTGGCGTCTATTTTAATGACAGCTCACCGTTTCACGACGATCACCAATGCTCATCGACACGAAAATCGTGTACGTCTCTCTCGGTGTTGCGCTTCAGTGCGGTCGCAAGGCCTCGGCGACCACCTGCGGTGCCATTCCCAAGCCTGCAGAAGGCGGAGGGCACGCAAGCGCTACTATACGACGGCGCGAGTCGAACTTACTTTTTTACATAGTAAATTGCAAGCCACGCTAAGATTAACGTCGTATTAAGACACCTAGTTGGCCCGTTTCTTACACTGTTGTTTTCTGTGCAAAGCGAACGTACGTTCGTCCGTACGTACGTGCCTTCTTCGGTCCGTGTACTTACTGAGGCTTTTTGAGAAACGTCAACTTCCCTACCTCAGTTTTTCTGAAACCTAATTCGCACTATATATAGTGCCCTTGTGTCTTTCGGACGATGGCGATTGGCTGGCGTTTATTTTAATGAGAGTTCACCGTTTCACGACGATCACCAATGCTCATCGACACGAAAATCGTGTACGTCTCTCTCGGTGTTGCGCTACAGTGCGGTCGCAAGGCCTCGGCGACCACCTGAGGTGCCAGTCCCAAGCCTGGAGAAGGCGGAGGGCACCCAACCGCTACTATAAGACGGCGCGAGTCGAACTTACTTTTTTACATAGTAAATTGCAAGAGAGCGTTTGGCCACGCCAAGATTAACGTCGTATTCAGACCCCTAATTGGCCTGTTTCTAAGACTGTTGTTCTCTGTGCAAAGCGAACGTACGTACGTACGTACGTACATAACTTCTTCGGTCCGTGTACTTACTGAGGTTTTTTGAGTAACGTCATCTTACTTCAGTTTTTCCGAAACTTAATTCGCACTATATATAGTGCCCTTGTGTCTTTCGGACGATGGCGATTGGCTGGCGTTTATTTTAATGAGAGTTCACCGTTTCACGACGATCACCAATGCTCATCGACACGAAAATCGTGTACGTCTCTCTCGGTGTTGCGCTACAGTGCGGCCGCAAGGCCTCGGCGACCACCTGAGGTGCCAGTCCCAAGTCTGGAGAAGGCGGAGGGCAACCAACCGCTACTATACGACGGCGCGAGTCGAACTTACTTTTTTACATAGTAAATTGCAAGCCACGCTAAGATTAAAGTCGTATTCAGACGCCTAATTGGCCCGTTTCTTAGACTGTTGTTCTCTGTGCAAAGCGAACGTACGTACGTACGTACGTACATAACTTCTTCGGTCCGTGTACTTACTGAGCTTTTTTGAGTAACGTCATCTTACTTCAGTTTTTCCGAAACTTAATTCGCACTGTATATAGTGCCCTTGTGTCTTTCGGACGATGGCGATTGGCTGGCGTCTATTTTAATGAGAGCTCACCGTTTCACGACGATCACCAATGCTCATCGACACGAAAATCGTGTACGTCTCTCTCGGTGTTGCGCTACAGTGCGGTCGCAAGGCCTCGGCGACCACCTGAGGTGCCAGTCCAAAGTCTGGAGAAGGCGGAGGGCACCCAACCGCTACTATATGACGGCGCGAGTCGAACTTACTTTTTACATAGTAAATTGGAAGAAAGCGTTTGGCCACGCTAAGATTAACGTCGTATTCAGACCCCTGATTGGCCCGTTTCTTATACTGTTGTTCTCTGTGCAAAACGAACGTACGTACGTACATACCTACTTCGGTCCGTGTACTTACTGAGGTTTTTTGAGAAGCGTCAACTTACTTCAGTTTTTCCGAAACTTAATTCGCACTATATATAGTGCCCTTGTGTCTTTCGGACGATGGCGATTGGCTGGCGTCTATTTTAATGAGAGCTCACCGTTTCACGACGATCACCAATGCTCATCGACACGAAAATCGTTACGTCTCTCTCGGTGTTGCGCTACAGTGCGGTCGCAAGGCCTCGGCGACCACCTGAGGTGCCAGTCCCAAGCCTGGAGAAGGCGGAGGGCAACCAACCGCTACTATACGACGGCGCGAGTCGAACTTACTTTTTTACACAGTAAATTGCAAGAGAGCGTTTGGCCACGCTAAGATTAACGTTGTATTCAGACCCCTGATTGGCCTGTTTCTTAGACTGTTGTTCTCTGTGCAAAGCGAACGTACGTACGTACATACCTACTTCGGTCCGTGTACTTACTGAGCTTTTTTGAGAAACGTCAACTTACTTACTTCAGTTTTTCAGAAACCTAATTCGCACTATATATAGTGCCCTTGTGCCTTTCGGACGATGGCGATTGGCTGGCGTCTATTTTAATGACAGCTCACCGTTTCACGACGATCACCAATGCTCATCGACACGAAAATCGTGTACGTCTCTCTCGGTGTTGCGCTTCAGTGCGGTCGCAAGGCCTCGGCGACCACCTGCGGTGCCAGTCCCAAGCCTGGAGAAGGCGGAGGGCACGCAAGCGCTACTATACGACGGCGCGAGTCGAACTTACTTTTTTACATAGTAAATTGCAAGCCACGCTAAGATTAACGTCGTATTCAGACACCTAGTTGGCCCGTTTCTTACACTGTTGTTTTCTGTGCAAAGCAAACGTACGTTCGTACGTACGTTCGTGCCTTCTTCGGTCCGTGTACTTACTGAGGTTTTTTGAGAAACGTCAACTTCCCTACCTCAGTTTTTCTGAAACTTAATTCGCACTATATATAGTGCCCTTGTGTCTTTCGGACGATGGCGATTGGCTGGCGTCTATTTTAATGAGAGTTCACCGTTTCACGACGATCACCAATGCTCATCGACACGAAACTCGTGTACGTCTCTCTCGGTGTTGCGCTACAGTGCGGTCGCAAGGCCTCGGCGACCACCTGAGGTGCCAGTCCCAAGCCTGGAGAAGGCGGAGGGCACCCAACCGCTACTATAAGACGGCGCGAGTCGAACTTACTTTTTTACATAGTAAATTGCAAGCCACGCTAAGATTAACGTCGTATTCAGACGCCTAATTGGCCCGTTTCTTAGACTGTTGTTCTCTGTGCAAAGCGAACGTACGTACGTACGTAAGTACATTACTTCTTCGGTCCGTGTACTTACTGAGCTTTTTGAGTAACGTCATCTTACTTCAGTTTTTCCGAAACTTAGTACGCACTGTATATTGTGCCCTTGTGTCTTTCGGACGATGGCGATTGGCTGGCGTCTATTTTAATGAGAGCTCACCGTTTCACGACGATCACCAATGCTCATCGACACGAAAATCGTGTACGTCTCTCTCGGTGTTGCGCTACAGTGCGGTCGCAAGGCCTCGGCGACCACCTGAGGTGCCAGTCCCAAGCCTGGAGAAGGCGGAGGGCACGCAACCGCTACTATACGACGGCGCGAGTCGAACGTACTTTTTACATAGTAAATTACAAGAGAGCGTTTGGCCACGCTAAGATTAACGTCGTATTCAGACACCTAATTGGCCCGTTTCTTACACTGTTGTTCTCTGTGCAAAGCGAACGTACGTACGTACATATCTACTTCGGTCCGTGTACTTACTGAGGTTTTTTGAGAAGCGTCAACTTACTTCAGTTTTTCCGAAACTTAATTCGCACTATATATAGTGCCCTTGTGTCTTTCGGACGATGGCGATTGGCTGGCGTCTATTTTAATGAGAGCTCACCGTTTCACGACGATCACCAATGCTCATCGACACGAAAATCGTTACGTCTCTCTCGGTGTTGCGCTACTGTGCGGTCGCAAGGCCTCGGCGACCACCTGAGGTGCCAGTCCCAAGCCTGGAGAAGGCGGAGGGCAACCAACCGCTACTATACGACGGCGCGAGTCGAACTTACTTTCTTACACAGTAAATTGCAAGAGCGCGTTTGGCCATGCTAAGATTAACGTTGTATTCAGACCCCTGATTGGCCTGTTTCTTAGACTGTTGTTCTCTGTGCAAAGCGAACGTACGTACGTACATACCTACTTCGGTCCGTGTACTTACTGAGCTTTTTTGAGAAACGTCAACTTACTTACTTCAGTTTTTCCGAAACCTAATTCGCACTATATATAGTGCCCTTGTTCCTTTCGGACGATGGCGATTGGCTGGCGTCTATTTTAATGACAGCTCACCGTTTCACGACGATCACCAATGCTCATCGACACGAAAATCGTGTACGTCTCTCTCGGTGTTGCGCTTCAGTGCGGTCGCAAGGCCTCGGCGACCACCTGCGGTGCCAGTCCCAAGCCTGGAGAAGGCGGAGGGCACGCAAGCGCTACTATACGACGGCGCGAGTCGAACTTACTTTTTTACATAGTAAATTGCAAGCCACGCTAAGATTAACGTCGTATTCAGACACCTAGTTGGCCCGTTTCTTACACTGTTGTTTTCTGTGCAAAGCAAACGTACGTTCGTACGTACGTACGTGCCTTCTTCGGTCCGTGTACTTACTGAGGTTTTTTGAGAAACGTCAACTTCCCTACCTCAGTTTTTCTGAAACTTAATTCGCACTATATATAGTGCCCTTGTGTCTTTCGGACGATGGCGATTGGCTGGCGTCTATTTTAATGAGAGTTCACCGTTTCACGACGATCACCAATGCTCATCGACACGAAACTCGTGTACGTCTCTCTCGGTGTTGCGCTACAGTGCGGTCGCAAGGCCTCGGCGACCACCTGAGGTGCCAGTCCCAAGCCTGGAGAAGGCGGAGGGCACCCAACCGCTACAATAAGACGGCGCGAGTCGAACTTACTTTTTTACATAGTAAATTGCAAGCCACGCTAAGATTAACGTCGTATTCAGACGCCTAATTGGCCCGTTTCTTAGACTGTTGTTCTCTGTGCAAAGCGAACGTACGTACGTACGTAAGTACATAACTTCTTCGGTCCGTGTACTTACTGAGCTTTTTTGAGTAACGTCATCTTACTTCAGTTTTTCCGAAACTTAGTACGCACTGTATATAGTGCCCTTTTGTCTTTCGGACGATGGCGATTGGCTGGCGTCTATTTTAATGAGAGCTCACCGTTTCACGACGATCACCAATGCTCATCGACACGAAAATCGTGTACGTCTCTCTCGGTGTTGCGCTACAGTGCGGTCGCAAGGCCTCGGCGACCACCTGAGGTGCCAGTCCCAAGCCTGGAGAAGGCGGAGGGCACGCAACCGCTACTATACGACGGCGCGAGTCGAACGTACTTTTTACATAGTAAATTACAAGAGAGCGTTTGGCCACGCTAAGATTAACGTCGTATTCAGACACCTAATTGGCCCGTTTCTTACACTGTTGTTCTCTGTGCAAAGCGAACGTACGTACGTACATACCTACTTCGGTCCGTGTACTTACTCAGCTTTTTTGAGAAACGTCAACTTACTTACTTCAGTTTTCCGAAACTTAATTCGCACTGTATATAGTGCCCTTGTGTCTTTCGGACGATGGCGATTGGCTGGCGTCTATTTTAATGAGAGCTCACCGTTTCACGACGATCACCAATGCTCATCGACACGAAAATCGTGTACGTCTCTCTCGGTGTTGCGCTACAGTGCGGTCGCAAGGCCTCGGCGACCACCTGAGGTGCCAGTCCCAAGCCTGGAGAAGGCGGAGTGCACCCAACCGCTACTATACGACGGCGCGAGTCGAACTTACTTTTTTACATAGTAAATTGCAAGAGAGCGTTTGGCCACGCCAAGATTAACGTCGTATTCAGACCCCTAATTGGCCTGTTTCTTAGACTGTTGTTCTCTGTGCAAAGCGAACGTACGTACGTACATACCTACTTCGGTCCGTGTACTTACTGAGGTTTTTTGAGAAGCGTCAACTTACTTCACTTTTTCCGAAACTTAATTCGCACTATATATAGTGCCCTTGTGTCTTTCGGACGATGGCGATTGGCTGGCGTCTATTTTAATGAGAGCTCACCGTTTCACGACGATCACCAATGCTCATCGACACGAAAATCGTGTACGTCTCTCTCGGTGTTGCGCTACAGTGCCTTCGCAAGGCCTCGGCGACCACCTGCGGTGCCAGTCCCAAGCCTGGAGAAGGCGGAGGGCACCCATCCGCTACTATACGACGGCGCGAGTCGAACTTACATTTTTACATTGTAAATTGCAAGAGAGCGTTTGGCCACGCTAAGATTAACGTCGTATTCAGTCCCCTAATTGGCCTGTTTCTTAGACTGTTGTTCTCTGTGCAAAGCGAACGTACGTACGTACATACCTACTTCGGTCCGTGTACTTACTGAGGTTTTTTGAGAAGCGTCAACTTACTTCAGTTTTTCCGAAACTTAATTCGCACTATATATAGTGCCCTTGTGTCTTTCGGACGATGGCGATTGGCTGGCGTCTATTTTAATGAGAGCTCACCGTTTCACGACGATCACCAATGCTCATCGACACGAAAATCGTTACGTCTCTCTCGGTGTTGCGCTACAGTGCGGTCGCAAGGCCTCGGCGACCACCTGAGGTGCCAGTCCCAAGCCTGGAGAAGGCGGAGGGCACGCAACCGCTACCATACGACGGCGCGAGTCGAACTTACATTTTTACATTGTAAATTGCAAGAGAGCGTTTGGCCACGCTAAGATTAACGTCGTATTCAGACCCCTGATTGGCCTGTTTCTTAGACTGTTGTTCTCTGTGCAAAGCGAACGTACGTACGTACATACCTACTTCGGTCCGTGTACTTACTGAGCTTTTTTGAGAAACGTCAACTTACTTACTTCAGTTTTTCCGAAACCTAATTCGCACTATATATAGTGCCGTTGTGCCTTTCGGACGATGGCGATTGGCTGGCGTCTATTTTAATGACAGCTCACCGTTTCACGACGATCACCAATGCTCATCGACACGAAAATCGTGTACGTCTCTCTCGGTGTTGCGCTTCAGTGCGGTCGCAAGGCCTCGGCGACCACCTGCGGTGCCATTCCCAAGCCTGCAGAAGGCGGAGGGCACGCAAGCGCTACTATACGACGGCGCGAGTCGAACTTACTTTTTTACATAGTAAATTGCAAGCCACGCTAAGATTAACGTCGTATTAAGACACCTAGTTGGCCCGTTTCTTACACTGTTGTTTTCTGTGCAAAGCGAACGTACGTTCGTCCGTACGTACGTGCCTTCTTCGGTCCGTGTACTTACTGAGGTTTTTTGAGAAACGTCAACTTCCCTACCTCAGTTTTTCTGAAACCTAATTCGCACTATATATAGTGCCCTTGTGTCTTTCGGACGATGGCGATTGGCTGGCGTTTATTTTAATGAGAGTTCACCGTTTCACGACGATCACCAATGCTCATCGACACGAAAATCGTGTACGTCTCTCTCGGTGTTGCGCTACAGTGCGGTCGCAAGGCCTCGGCGACCACCTGAGGTGCCAGTCCCAAGCCTGGAGAAGGCGGAGGACACCCAACCGCTACTATAAGACGGCGCGAGTCGAACTTACTTTTTGACATAGTAAATTGCAAGAGAGCGTTTGGCCACGCCAAGATTAACGTCGTATTCAGACCCCTAATTGGCCTGTTTCTAAGACTGTTGTTCTCTGTGCAAAGCGAACGTACGTACGTACGTACGTACATAACTTCTTCGGTCCGTGTACTTACTGAGGTTTTTTGAGTAACGTCATCTTACTTCAGTTTTTCCGAAACTTAATTCGCACGGTATATAGTGCCATTGTGTCTTTCGGACGATGGCGATTGGCTGGCGTCTATTTTAATGAGAGCTCACCGTTTCACGACGATCACCAATGCTCATCGACACGAAAATCGTGTACGTCTCTCTCGGCAGTGCGATCGCAAGGCCTCGGCGACCACCTGTGGTGCCAGTCCCAAGCCTGGAGAAGGCGGAGGGCACCCAACCGCTACTATACGACGGCGCGAGTCGAACTTACTTTTTACATAGTAAATTACAAGAGAGCGTTTGGCCACGCTAAGATTAACGTCGTATTCAGACACCTATTTGGCCCATTTCTTACACTGTTGTTCTCTGTGCAAAGCGAACGTACGTACGTACATACCTACTTCGGTCCGTGTACTTACTGAGGTTTTTTGAGAAGCGTCAACTTACTTCAGTTTTTCCGAAACTTAATTCGCACTATATGTAGTGCCCTTGTGTCTTTCGGACGATGGCGATTGGCTGGCGTCTATTTTAATGAGAGTTCACCGTTTCACGACGATCACCAATGCTCATCGACACGAAAATCGCGTACGTCTCTCTCGGTGTTGCGCTACAGTGCGGTCGCAAGGCCTCGGCGACCACCTGAGGTGCCAGTCCCAAGCCTGGAGAAGGCGGAGTGCACCCAACCGCTACTATACGACGGCGCGAGTCGAACTTACTTTTTGACATAGTAAATTGCAAGAGAGCGTTTGGCCACGCCAAGATTAACGTTGTATTCAGACCCCCTAATTCACCTGTTTCTTAGACTGTTGTTCTCTGTGCAAAGCGAACGTACGTACGTACATACCTACTTCGGTCCGTGTACTTACTGAGGTTTTTTGAGAAGCGTCAACTTACTTCAGATTTTCCGAAACTTAATTCGCACTATATATAGTGCCCTTGTGTCTTTCGGACGATGGCGATTGGCTGGCGTCTATTTTAATGAGAGCTCACCGTTTCACGACGATCACCAATGCTCATCGACACGAAAATCGTTATGTCTCTCTCGGTGTTGCGCTACAGTGCGATCGCAAGGCCTCGGCGACCACCTGAGGTGCCAGTCCCAAGCCTGGAGAAGGCAGAGGGCAACCAACCGCTACTATACGACGGCGCGAGTCGAACTTACTTTTTGACATAGTAAATTGCAAGAGAGCGTTTGGCCACGCTAAGATTAACGTCGTATTCAGACACCTAATTGGCCCGTTTCTTAGACTGTTGTTCTCTGTGCAAAGCGAACGTACGTTCGTACGTACATACCTACTTCGGTCCGTGTACTTACTGAGGTTTTTTGAGAAACGTCAACTTACTTACCTCAGTTTTTCCGAAACTTAATTCGCACTATATATAGTGCCCTTGTGTCTTTCGGACGATGGCGATTGGCTGGCGTCTATTTTAATGAGAGCTCACCGTTTCACGACGATCACCAATGCTCATCGACACGAAAATCGTGTACGTCTCTCTCGGTGTTGCGCTACAGTGGAGTCGCAAGGCCTCGGCGACCACCTGAGGTGCCAGTCCCAAGCCTGGAGAAGGCGGAGGGCAACCAACCGCTACTATACGACGGCGCGAGTCGAACTTACATTTTTACATTGTAAATTGCAAGAGAGCGTTTGGCCACGCTAAGATTAACGTCGTATTCAGACCCCTAATTGGCCTGTTTCTTAGACTGCTGTTCTCTGTGCAAAGCGAACGTACGTACGTACATACCTACTTCGGTCCGTGTACTTACTGAGGTTTTTTGAGAAGCGGCAACTTACTTCAGTTTTTCCGAAACTTAATTCGCACTATATATAGTGCCCTTGTGTCTTTCGGACGATGGCGATTGGCTGGCGTCTATTTTAATGAGAGCTCACCGTTTCACGACGATCACCAATGCTCATCGACACGAAAATCGTGTACGTCTCTCTCGGTGTTGCGCTACAGTGCGGTCGCAAGGCCTCGGCGACCACCTGAGGTGCCAGTCCCAAGCCTGGAGAAGGCGGAGGGCACGCAACCGTACAATACGACGGCGCGAGTCGAACTTACATTTTACATAGTAAATTGCAAGAGAGCGTTTGGCCACGCTAAGATTAACGTCGTATTCAGACCCCTGATTGGCCTGTTTCTTAGACTGTTGTTCTCTGTGCAAAGCGAACGTACGTACGTACATACCTACTTCGGTCCGTGTACTTACTGAGCTTTTTTGAGAAACGTCAACTTACCTACTTCAGTTTTCCGAAACCTAATTCGCACTATATATAGTGCCCTTGTGTCTTTCGGACGATGGCGTTTGGCTGGCGTCTATTTTAATGAGAGCTCACCGTTTCACGACGATCACCAATGCTCATCGACACGAAAATCGTGTACGTCTCTCTCGGTGTTGCGCTTCAGTGCGGTCGCAAGGCCTCGGCGACCACCTGCGGTGCCAGTCCCAAGCCTGGAGAAGGCGGAGGGCAACCAACCGCTACTATACGACGGAGCGAGTCGAACTTACTTTTTTACATAGTTAATTGCAAGCCACGCTAAGATTAACGTCGTATTCAGACACCTAGTTGGCCCGTTTCTTACACTGTGTCTTTCGGACGATGGCGTTTCGCTGGCGTCTATTTTAATGAGAGCTCACCGTTTCACGACGATCACCAATGCTCATCGACACGAAAATCGTGTACGTCTCTCTCGGTGTTGCGCTTCAGTGCGGTCGCAAGGCCTCGGCGACCACCTGCGGTGCCAGTCCCAAGCCTGGAGAAGGCGGAGGGCAACCAACCGCTACTATATGACGGCACGAGTCGAACTTACTTTTTACATAGTAAATTGGAAGAAAGCGTTTGGCCACGCTAAGATTAACGTCCCAGTGCGGTCGCAAGGCCTCGGCGACCACCTGCGGTGCCAGTCCCAAGCCTGGAGAAGGCGGAGGGCAACCAACCGCTACTATACGACGGAGCGAGTCGAACTTACTTTTTTACATAGTTAATTGCAAGCCACGCTAAGATTAACGTCGTATTCAGACACCTAGTTGGCCCGTTTCTTACACTGTGTCTTTCGGACGATGGCGTTTGGCTGGCGTCTATTTTAATGAGAGCTCACCGTTTCACGACGATCACCAATGCTCATCGACACGAAAATCGTGTACGTCTCTCTCGGTGTTGCGCTTCAGTGCGGTCGCAAGGCCTCGGCGACCACCTGCGGTGCCAGTCCCAAGCCTGGAGAAGGCGGAGGGCAACCAACCGCTACTATACGACGGCGCGTGTCGAACTTACTTTTTTACATAGTAAATTGCAAGAGAGCGTTTGGCCACGCTAAGATTAACGTCGTATTCAGACGCCTAATTGGCCCGTTTCTTAGACTGTTGTTCTCTGTGCAAAGCGAACGTACGTACGTACGTACGTACATAACTTCTTCGGTCCGTGTACTTACTGAGCTTTTTTGAGTAACGTCATCTTACTTCAGTTTTTCCGAAACTTAATTCGCACTGTATATAGTGCCCTTGTGTCTTTCGGACGATGGCGATTGGCTGGCGTCTATTTTAATGACAGCTCACCGTTTCACGACGATCACCAATGCTCATCGACACGAAAATCGTGTACGTCTCTCTCGGTGTTGCGCTACAGTGCGGTCGCAAGGCCTCGGCGACCACCTGAGGTGCCAGTCCCAAGCCTGGAGAAGGCGGAGGGCACGCAACCGCTACTATACGACGGCGCGAGTCGAACTTACTTTTTACATAGTAAATTGCAAGAGAGCATTTGGCCACGCTAAGATTAACGTCGTATTCAGACAACTAATTGGCCCGTTTCTTACACTGTTGTTCTCTGTGCAAAGCGAACGTACGTACGTACATACCTACTTCGGTCCGTGTAGTTACTGAGCTTTTTTGAGAAACGTCAACTTACTTACTTCAGTTTTTCCGAAACTTAATTCGCACTATATATAGTGCCCTTGTGTCTTTCGGACGATGGCGATTGGCTGGCGTCTATTTTAATGAGAGTTCACCGTTTCACGACGATCACCAATGCTCATCGACACGAAAATCGTGTACGTCTCTCTCGGTGTTGCGCTACAGTGCGGTCGCAAGGCCTCGGCGACCACCTGAGGTGCCAGTCCCAAGCCTGGAGCAGGCGGAGGGCAACCAACCGCTACTATACGACGGCGCGAGTCGAACTTACATTTTCACATTGTAAATTGCAAGAGAGCGTTTGGCCACGCTAAGATTAACGTCGTATTCAGACCCCTAATTGGCCTCTTTCTTAGGCTGTTGTTCTCTGTGCAAAGCGAACGTACGTACGTACATTCCTTCTTCGGTCCGTGTACTTACTGAGGTTTTTTGAGAAACCTCAGCTTACTTACTTCAATTTTTGCGAAACTTAATTCGCACTATATATAGTGCCCGTGTGTCTTTCGGACGATGGCGATTGGCTGGCGTCTATTTTAATGAGAGCTCACCGTTTCACGACGATCACCAATGCTCATCGACACGAAAATCGTGTACGCCTCTCCCGGTGTTGCGCTACAGTGCGGTCGCAAGGCCTCGGCGACCACCTGAGGTGCCAGTCCCAAGCCTGGAGAAGTCGGGGGGCAACCAACCGCTGCTATGCGACGGCGGGAGTCGAACTTACTTTTATACATAGTAAATTGCAAGAGAGCGTTTGGCCACGCTAAGATTAACGTCGTATTCAGACCCCCGATTGGCCCGTTTCTTATACTGTTGTTCTCTGTGCAAAGCGAAAGTACGTACGTACATATCTACTTCGGTCCGTGTACTTACTGAGGTTTTTGAGAAACGTCAACTTCCCTACCTCAGTTTTTCTGAAACTTAATTCGCACTATATATAGTGCCCGTGTGTCTTTCGGACGATGGCGATTGGCTGGCGTCTATTTTAATGAGAGCTCACCGTTTCACGACGATCACCAATGCTCATCGACAAGAAAATCGTGTACGTCTCTCTCGGTGTTGCGCTTCAGTGCGGTCGCAAGGCCTCGGCGACCACCTGCGGTGCCAGTCCCAAGCCTGGACAAGGCGGAGGGCAACCAACCGCTACTATACGACGGCGCGAGTCGAACTTACTTTTTTACATAGTAAATTGCAAGCCACGCTAAGATTAACGTCGTATTCAGACACCTAGTTGGCCCGTTTCTTACACTGTTGTTTTCTGTGCAAAGCGAACGTACGTTCGTACGTACGTACGTGCCTTCGTCGGTCCGTGTACTTACTGAGGTTTTTTGAGAAACGTCAACTTCCCTACCTCAGTTTTTCTGAAACTTAATTCGCACTATATATAGTGCCCTTGTGTCTCTCGGACGATGGCGATTGGCTGGCGTCTATTTTAGTGAGAGTTCACCGTTTCACGACGATCACCAATGCTCATCGACACGAAAATCGTGTACGTCTCTCTCGGTGCTGCGCTACAGTGCAGTCGCAAGGCCTCGGCGACCACCTGCGGTGCCAGTCCCAAGCCTGGAGAAGGCGGAGGGCAACCAACCGCTACTATACGACGGCGCGTGTCGAACTTACTTTTTACATAGTAAATTGCAAGAGAGCGTTTGGCCACGCTAAGATTAACGTCGTATTCAGACGCCTAATTGGCCCGTTTCTTAGACTGTTGTTCTCTGTGCAAAGCGAACGTACGTACGTACGTACGTACATAACTTCTTCGGTCCGTGTACTTACTGAGGTTTTTTGAGTAACGTCATCTTACTTCAGTTTTTCCGAAACTTAATTCGCACTGTATATAGTGCCCTTGTGTCTTTCGGACGATGGCGATTGGCTGGCGTCTATTTTAATGAGAGCTCACCGTTTCACGACGATCACCAATGCTCATCGACACGAAAATCGTGTACGTCTCTCTCGGTGTTGCGCTACAGTGCGGTCGCAAGGCCTCGGCGACCACCTGAGGTGCCAGTCCCAAGCCTGGAGAAGGCGGAGGGCACGCAACCGCTACTATACGACGGCACGAGTCGAACTTACTTTTTACATAGTAAATTACAAGAGAGCGTTTGGCCACGCTAAGATTAACGTCGTATTCAGACAACTAATTGGCCCGTTTCTTACACTGTTGTTCTCTGTGCAAAGCGAACGTACGTACGTACATACCTACTTCGGTCCGTGTACTTACTGAGCTTTTTTGAGAAACGTCAACTTACTTACTTCAGTTTTTCCGAAACTTAATTCGCACTATATATAGTGCCCTTGTGTCTTTCGGACGATGGCGATTGGCTGGCGTCTATTTTAAATTAATGAGAGCTCACCGTTTCACGACGATCACCAATGCTCATCGACACGAAAATCGTGTACGTCTCTCTCGGTGTTGCGCTACAGTGCGGTCGCAAGGCCTCGGCGACCACCTGAGGTGCCAGTCCCAAGCCTGGAGAAGGCGGAGGGCACCCAACCGCTACCATACGACGGCGCGAGTCGAACTTACATTTTTACATTGTAAATTGCAAGAGAGCGTTTGGCCACGCTAAGATTAACGTCGTATTCAGACCCCCAATTGGCCTGTTTCTTAGACTGTTGTTCTCTGTGCAAAGCGAACGTACGTACGTACATACCTACTTCGGTCCGTGTACTTACTGAGCTTTTTTGAGAAACGTCAACTTACTTACTTCAGTTTTTCCGAAACCTAATTCGCACAATATATAGTGCCCTTGTGTCTTTCGGACGATGGCGATTGGCTGGCGTCTATTTTAATGAGAGCTCACCGTTTCACGACGATCACCAATGCTCATCGACACGAAAATCGTGTACGTCTCTCTCGGTGTTGCGCTTCAGTGCGGTCGCAAGGCCTCGGCGACCACCTGCGGTGCCAGTCCCAAGCCTGGAGAAGGCGGAGGGCAACCAACCGCTACTATACGACGGAGCGAGTCGAACTTACTTTTTTACATCGTTAATTGCAAGCCACGCTAAGATTAACGTCGTATTCAGACACCTAGTTGGCCCGTTTCTTACACTGTTGTTTTCTGTGCAAAGCGAACGTACGTTCGTACGTACGTACGTGCCTTCTTCGGTCCGTGTACTTACTGAGGTTTTTTGAGAAACGTCAACTTCCCTACCTCAGTTCTTCTGAATCTTAATTCGCACTATATATAGTGCCCTTGTGTCTTTCGGACGATGGCGATTGGCTGGCGTCTATTTTAATGAGAGCTCACCGTTTCACGACGATCACCAATGCTCATCGACACGAAAATCGTGTACGTCTCTCTCGGTGTTGCGCTACAGTGCAGTCGCAAGGCCTCGGCGACCACCTGAGGTGCCAGTCCCAAGCCTGGAGAAGGCGGAGGGCAACCAACCGCTACTATACGCGGCGCGAGTCGAACTTACATTTTTACATTGTAAATTGCAAGAGAGCGTTTGGCCACGCTAAGATTAACGTCGTATTCAGACCCCTAATTGGCCTCTTTCTTAGGCTGTTGTTCTCTGTGCAAAGCGAACGTACGTACGTACGTACGTACATTCCTTCTTCGGTCCGTGTACTTACTGAGGATTTTTGAGAAACGTCAGCTTACTTACTTCGATTTTTGCGAAACTTAATTCGCACTATATATAGTGCCCGTGTGTCTTTCGGACGATGGCGATTGGCTGGCGTCTATTTTAATGAGAGCTCACCGTTTCACGACGATCACCAATGCTCATCGACACGAAAATCGTGTACGCCTCTCTCGGTGTTGCGCTACAGTGCGGTCGCAAGGCCTCGGCGACCACCTGAGGTGCCAGTCCCAAGCCTGGAGAAGGCGGAGTGCAACCAACCGCTGCTATGCGATGTCGGGAGTCGAACTTACTTTTATACATAGTAAATTGCAAGAGAGCGTTTGGCCACGCTAAGATTAACGTCGTATTCAGACCCCCGATTGGCCCGTTTCTTATACTGTTGTTCTCTGTGCAAAGCGAAAGTACGTACGTACATATCTACTTCGGTCCGTGTACTTACTGAGGTTTTTGAGAAACGTCAACTTCCCTACCTCAGTTTTTCTGAAACTTAATTCGCACTCTATATAGTGCCCTTGTGTCTTTCGGACGATGGCGATTGGCTGGCGTCTATTTTAATGAGAGCTCACCGTTTCACGACGATCACCAATGATCATCGACACGAAAATCGTGTACGTCTCTCTCGTTGTTGCGCTACAGTGCGGTCGCAAGGCCTCGGCGACCACCTGAGGTGCCAGTCCCAAGCCTGGAGAAGGCGGAGGGCACCCAACCGCTACCATACGACGGCGGGAGTCGAACTTACTTTTTTACATAGTAAATTGCAAGAGAGCATTTGGCCACGCTAAGATTAACGTCGTATTCAGACACCTAGTTGGCCCGTTTCTTAGACTGTTGTTCTCTGTGCAAAGCGAACGTACGTGCGTACGTACGTACATAACTTCTTCGGTCCGTGTACTTACTGAGGTTTTTTGAGTAACGTCATCTTACTTCAGTTTTTCCGAAACTTAATTCGCACTGTATATAGTGCCCTTGTGTCTTTCGGACGATGGCGATTGGCTGGCGTCTATTTTAATGAGAGTTCACCGTTTCACGACGATCACCAATGCTCATCGACACGAAAATCGTGTACGTCTCTATCGGTGTTGCGCAACAGTGCGGTCGCAAGGCCTCGGCGACCACCTGAGGTACCAGTCCCAAGCCTGGAGAAGGCGGAGGGCACCCAACCGCTACTATACGACGGCGCGAGTCGAACTTACTTTTTGACATAGTAAATTGCAAGAGAGCGTTTGTCCACGCCAAGATTAACGTCGTATTCAGACCCCTAATTGGCCTGTTTCTTAGACTGTTGTTCTCTGTGCAAAGCGAACGTACGTACGTACATACCTACTTCGGTCCGTGTACTTACTGAGGTTTTTTGAGAAGCGTCAACTTACTTCAGTTTTTCCGAAACTTAATTCGCACTATATATAGTGCCCTTGTGTCTTTCGGACGATGGCGATTGGCTGGCGTCTATTTTAAATTAATGAGAGCTCACCGTTTCACGACGATCACCAATGCTCATCGACACGAAAATCGTGTACGTCTCTCTCGGTGTTGCGCTCCAGTGCGGTCGCAAGGCCTCGGCGACCAACTGAGGTGCCAGTCTGGAGCAGGCTGAGGGCACCCAACCGCTACTATACGACGGCGCGAGTCGAACTTACATTTTTACATTGTAAATTGCAAGAGAGCGTTTGGCCACGCTAAGATTAACGTCGTATTCAGACCCCTAATTGGCCTGTTTCTTAGACTGTTGTTCTCTGTGCAAAGCGAACGTACGTACGTACGTACGTACATACCTTCTTCGGTCCGTGTACTTACTGAGGTTTTTTTAGAAACGTCAGCTTACTTACTTCAGTTTTTCCGAAACTTAATTCGCACTATATATAGTGCCCTTGTGTCTTTCGGACGATGGCGATTGGCTGGCGTCTATTTTAATGAGAGCTCACCGTTTCACGACGATCACCAATGCTCATCGACACGAAAATCGTGTACGTCTCTCTCGGTGTTGCGCTACAGTGCGGTCGCAAGGCCTCGGCGACCACCTGAGGTGCCACTCCCACGCCTGGAGAAGGCGGAGGGCACCCAACCGCTACTATACGACGGCGCGAGTCGAACTTACTTTTTGACATAGTAAATTGCAAGAGAGCGTTTGGCCACGCCAAGATTAACGTCGTATTCAGACCCCCTAATTCACCTGTTTCTTAGACTGTTGTTCTCTGTGCAAAGCGAACGTACGTACGTACATACCTACTTCGGTCCGTGTACTTACTGAGGTTTTTGGAGAAGCGTCAACTTACTTCAGTTTTTCCGAAACTTAATTCGCACTATATATAGTGCCCTTGTGTCTTTCGGACGATGGCGATTGGCTGGCGTCTATTTTAATGAGAGTTCACCGTTTCACGACGATCACCAATGCTCATCGACACGAAAATCGTGTACGTCTCTCTCGGTGTTGCGCTACAGTGCGGTCGCAAGGCCTCGGCGACCACCTGAGGTGCCAGTCCCAAGCCTGGAGAAGGCGGAGGGCAACCAACCGCTACTATACGACGGCGCGAGTCGAACTTACTTTTTTACACAGTAAATTGCAAGAGAGCGTTTGGCCACGCTAAGATTAACGTTGTATTCAGACACCTAATTGGCCCGTTTCTTACACTGTTGTTCTCTGTGCAAAGCGAACGTACGTTCGTACGTACATACCTACTTCGGTCCGTGTACTTACTGAGGTTTTTTGAGGAACGTCAACTTACTTCAGTTTTTCCGAAACTTAATTCGCACTGTATATAGTGCCCTTGTGTCTTCCGGACGATGGCGATTGGCTGGCGTCTATTTTAATGAGAGCTCACCGTTTCACGACGATCACCAATGCTCATCGACACGAAAATCGTGTACGTCTCTCTCGGTGTTGCGCTACAGTGCGGTCGCAAGGCCTCGGCGACCACCTGAGGTGCCAGTCCCAAGCCTGGAGAAGGCGGAGGGCACGCAACCGCTACTATACGACGGCGCGAGTCGAACTTACTTTTTACATAGTAAATTACAAGAGTGCGTTTGGCCACGCTAAGATTAACGTCGTATTCAGACCCCTAATTGGCCTGTTTCTTAGACTGTTGTTCTCTGTGCAAAGGTAGGTACATACCTTCTTCGGTCCGTGTACTTACTGAGGTTTTTTTAGAAACGTCAGCTTACTTACTTCAGTTTTTCCGAAACTTAATTCGCACTATATATAGTGCCCGTGTGTCTTTCGGACGATGGCGATTGGCTGGCGTCTATTTTAATGAGAGGTCACCGTTTCACGACGATCACCAATGCTCATCGACACGAAAATCGCAAGGCCTCGGCGACCACCTGAGGTGCCAGTCCCAAGCCTGGAGAAGGCGGAGTGCAACCAACCGCTACTATGCGACGGCGGGAGTCGAACTTACTTTTATACATAGTAAATTGCAAGAGAGCATTTGGCCACGCTAAGATTAACGTCGTATTCAGACCCCTGATTGCCCGGTTTCTTAGACTGTTGTTCTCTGTGCAAAGCGAACGTACGTACGTACATATCTACTTCGGTCCGTGTACTTACTGAGGTTTTTGAGAAACGTCAACTTCCCTACCTCAGTTCTTCTGAAACTTAATTCGCACTATATATAGTGCCCTTGGTCTTTCGGACGATGGCGATTGGCTGGCGTCTATTTTAATGAGAGTTCACCGTTTCACGACGATCACCAATGCTCATCGACACGAAAATCGTGTACGTCTCTCTCGGTGTTGCGCTACAGTGCGGTCGCAAGGCCTCGGCGACCACCTGAGGTGCCAGTCCCAAGCCTGGAGAAGGCGGAGGGCAACCAACCGCTACTATACGACGGCGCGAGTCGAACTTACTTTTTTACACAGTAAATTGCAAGAGAGCGTTTGGCAACGCTAAGATTAACGTCGTATTCAGACACCTAATTGCCCCGTTTCTTACACTGTTGTTCTCTGTGCAAAGCGAACGTACGTACGTACATACCTACTTCGGTCCGTGTACTTACTGAGCTTTTTTGAGAAACGTCAACTTACTTACTTCACTTTTTCTGAAACTTAATTCGCACTCTATATAGTGCCCTTGTGTCTTTCAGACGATGGCGATTGGCTGGCGTCTATTTTAATGAGAGCTCACCGTTTCACGACGATCACCAATGATCATCGACACGAAAATCGTGTACGTCTCTCTCGTTGTTGCGCTACAGTGCGGTCGCAAGGCCTCGGCGACCACCTGAGGTGCCAGTCCCAAGCCTGGAGAAGGCGGAGGGCACCCAACCGCTACCATACGACGGCGGGAGTCGAACTTACTTTTTTACATAGTAAATTGCAAGAGAGCATTTGGCCACGCTAAGATTAACGTCGTATTCAGACACCTAGTTGGCCCGTTTCTTAGACTGTTGTTCTCTGTGCAAAGCGAACGTACGTGCGTACGTACGTAGATAACTTCTTCGGTCCGTGTACTTACTGAGGTTTTTTGAGTAACGTCATCTTACTTCAGTTTTTCCGAAACTTAATTCGCACTGTATATAGTGCCCTTGTGTCTTTCGGACGATGGCGATTGGCTGGCGTCTATTTTAATGAGAGTTCACCGTTTCACGACGATCACCAATGCTCATCGACACGAAAATCGTGTACGTCTCTCTCGGTGTTGCGCTACAGAGCGGTCGCAAGGCCTCGGCGACCACCTGAGGTGCCAGTCCCAAGCCTGGAGAAGGCGGAGGGCACCCAACCGCTACTATACGACGGCGCGAGTCGAACTTACTTTTTGACATAGTAAATTGCGAGAGCGTTTGTCCACGCCAAGATTAACGTCGTATTCAGACCCCTAATTGGCCTGTTTCTTAGACTGTTGTTCTCTGTGCAAAGCGAACGTACGTACGTACATATCTACTTCGGTCCGTGTACTTACTGTGGTTTTTTGAGAAACGTCAACTTACTTCAGTTTTTCCGAAACCTATATCGCACTATATCTAGTGCCCTTGTGTCTTTCGGACGATGGCGATTGGCTGGCGACCACCTGCGGTGCCAGTCCCAAGCCTGGAGAAGGCGGAGGGCAACCTACCGCTACTATACGACGGAGCGACTCGAACTTATTTTTTTACATAGTAAATTGCAAGCCACGCTAAGATTAACGTCGTATTCAGACGCCTAATTGGCCTGTTTGTTAGACTGTTGTTCTCTGTGCAAAGCGAACGTACGTACGTACGTACGTACATAACTTCTTCGGTCCGTGTACTTACTGAGGTTTTTTGAGTAACGTCATCTTACTTCAGTTTTTCCGAAACTTAATTCGCACTGTATATAGTGCCCTTGTGTCTTTCGGACGATGGCGATTGGCTGGCGTCTATTTTAATGAGAGTTCACCGTTTCACGACGATCACCAATGCTCAACGACACGAAAATCGTGTACGTCTCTCTCGGTGTTGCGCTACAGTGCGGTCGCAAGGCCTCGGCGACCACCTGAGGTGCCAGTCCCAAGCCTGGAGAAGGCGGAGTGCAACCAACCGCTGCTATGCGACGGCGGGAGTCGAACTTACTTTTATACATAGTAAATTGCAAGAGAGCGTTTGGCCACGCTAAGATTAACGTCGTATTCAGACCCCTGATTGGCCCGTTTCTTAGACTGTTGTTCTCTACTGGAGAAGGCGGAGGGCACCCAACCGCTACTATACGACGGCGCGAGTCGAACTTACTTTTTGACATAGTAAATTGCAAGAGAGCGTTTGTCCACGCCAAGATTAACGTCGTATTCAGACCCCTAATTCACCTGTTTCTTAGACTGTTGTTCTCTGTGCAAAGCGAACGTACGTACGTACATACCTACTTCGGTCCGTGTACTTACTGAGGTTTTTTGAGAAGCGTCAACTTACTTCAGTTTTTCCGAAACTTAATTCGCACTATATATAGTGCCCTTGTGTCTTTCGGACGATGGCGATTGGCTGGCGTCTATTTTAATGAGAGTTCACCGTTTCACGACGATCACCAATGCTCATCGACACGAAAATCGTGTACGTCTCTCTCGGTGTTGCGCTACAGTGCGGTCGCAAGGCCTCGGCGACCACCTGAGGTGCCAGTCCCAAGCCTGGAGAAGGCGGAGGGCACCCAACCGCTACTATACGACGGCGCGAGTCGAAATTACTTTTTTACACAGTAAATTGCAAGAGAGCGTTTGGCCACGCTAAGATTAACGTCGTATTCAGACACCTAATTGGCCCGTTTCTTAGACTGTTGTTCTCTGTGCAAAGCGAACGTACGTACGTACGTACATAACTTCTTCGGTCCGTGTACTTACTGAGGTTTTTTGAGTAACGTCATCTTACTTCAGTTTTTCCGAAACTTACTTCGCACTGTATATAGTGCCCTTGTGTCTTTCGGACGATGGCGATTGGCTGGCGTCTATTTTAATGAGAGTTCACCGTTTCACGACGATCACCAATGCTCATCGACACGAAACTCGTGTACGTCTCTCTCGGTGTTGCGCTACAGTGCGGTCGCAAGGCCTTCGCGACCACCTGAGGTGCCAGTCCCAAGCCTGGAGAAGGCGGAGGGCACCCAACCGCTACTATACGACGGCGCGAGTCGAACTTACATTTTTACATTCTAAATTGCAAGAGAGCGTTTGGCCACGCTAAGATTAACGTCGTATTCAGACCCCTAATTGGCCTGTTTCTTAGACTGTTGTTCTCTGTGCAAAGCGAACGTACGTACGTACGTACGTACATTCCTTCTTCGGTCCGTGTACTTACTGAGCTTTTTTGAGAAACGTCAGCTTACTTACTTCAATTTTTGCGAAACTTAATTCGCACTATATATAGTGCCGGTGTGTCTTTCGGACGATGGCGATTGGCTGGCGTCTATTTTAATGAGAGTTCACCGTTTCACGACGATCACCAATGCTCATCGACACGAAAATCGTGTACGTCTCTCTCGGTGTTGCGCTACAGTGCGGTCGCAAGGCCTCGGCGACCACCTGAGGTGCCAGTCCCAAGCCTGGAGAAGGCGGAGTGCAACCAACCGCTGCTATGCGACGGCGGGAGTCGAACTTACTTTTATACATAGTAAATTGCAAGAGAGCGTTTGGCCACGCTAAGATTAACGTCGTATTCAGACCCCTGATTGGCCCGTTTCTTAGACTGTTGTTCTCTTTGCAAAGCGAACGTACGTACGTACATATCTACTTCGGTCCGTGTACTTACTGAGGTTTTTGAGAAACGTCAACTTCCCTACCTCAGTTTTTCTGAAACTTAATTCGCACTATATATAGTGCCCTTGTGTCTTTCGGACGATGGCGATTGGCTGGCGTCTATTTTAATGAGAGCTCACCGTTTCACGACGATCACCAATGCTCATCGACACGAAAATCGTGTACGTCTCTCTCGGTGTTGCGCTTCAGTGCGGTCGCAAGGCCTCGGCGACCACCTGAGGTGCCAGTCCCAAGCCTGGAGAAGGCGGAGGGCACCCAACCGCTACTATACGACGGCGCGAGTCGAACTTACTTTTTGACATAGTAAATTGCAAGAGAGCGTTTGTCCACGCCAAGATTAACGTCGTATTCAGACCCCCTAATTCACCTGTTTCTTAGACTGTTGTTCTCTGTGCAAAGCGAACGTACGTACGTACATACCTACTTCGGTCCGTGTACTTACTGAGGTTTTTTGAGAAGCGTCAACTTACTTCAGTTTTTCCGAAACTTAATTCGCACTATATATAGTGCCCTTGTGTCTTTCGGACGATGGCGATTGGCTGGCGTCTATTTTAATGAGAGTTCACCGTTTCACGACGATCACCAATGCTCATCGACACGAAAATCGTGTACGTCTCTCTCGGTGTTGCGCTACAGTGCGGTCGCAAGGCCTCGGCGACCACCTGAGGTGCCAGTCCCAAGCCTGGAGAAGGCGGAGGGCACCCAACCGCTACTATACGACGGCGCGAGTCGAACTTACTTTTTTACACAGTAAATTGCAAGAGAGCGTTTGGCCACGCTAAGATTAACGTTGTATTCAGACACCTAATTGGCCCGTTTCTTAGACTGTTGTTCTCTGTGCAAAGCGAACGTACGTACGTACGTACATACCTACTTCGGTCCGTGTATTTACTGAGGTTTTTTGAGAAACGTCAACTAACTTCAGTTTTTCCGAAACCTAATTCGCACTATATATAGTGCCCTTGTGTCTTTCGGACGATGGCGATTGGCTGGCGTCTATTTTAATGAGAGCTCACCGTTTCACGACGATCACCAATGCTCATCGACACGAAAATCGTGTACGTCTCTCTCGGTGTTGCGCTTCAGTACGGTCGCAAGGCCTCGGCGACCACCTGCGGTGCCAGTCCCAAGCCTGGAGAAGGCGGAGGACAACCAACCGCTACTATACGACGGCGCGAGTCGAACTTACTTTTTGACATAGTAAATTACAAGAGAGCGTTTGGCCACGCTAAGATTAACGTCGTAATCAGACACCTAATTGTCCCGTTTCTTACACTGTTGTTCTCTGTGCAAAGCGAACGTACGTACGTACATACCTACTTCGGTCCGTGTACTTACTGAGCTTTTTTGAGAAACGTCAACTTACTTACTTCAGTTTTTCCGAAACTTAATTCGCACTATATATAGTGCCCTTGTGTCTTTCGGACGATGGCGATTGGCTGGCGTCTATTTTAATGAGAGCTCACCGTTTCACGACGATCACCAATGCTCATCGACACGAAAATCGTGTACGTCTCTCTCGGTGTTGCGCTACAGTGCGGCCGCAAGGCCTCGGCGACCACCTGAGGTGCCAGTCCCAAGCCTGGAGAAGGCGGAGGGCACCCAACCGCTACTATATGACGGCGCGAGTCGAACTTACTTTTTACATAGTAAATTTCAAGAGAGCGTTTGGCCACGCTAAGATTAACGTCGTATTCAGACCCCTGATTGGCCCGTTTCTTAGACTGTTGTTCTCTTTACAAAGCGAACGTACGTACGTACATATCTACTTCGGTCCGTGTACTTACTGAGGTTTTTGAGAAACGTCAACTTCCCTACCTCAGTTTTTCTGAAACTTAATTCGCACTATATATAGTGCCCTTGTGTCTTTCGGACGATGGCGATTGGCTGGCGTCTATTTTAATGAGAGCTCACCGTTTCACGACGATCACCAATGCTCATCGACACGAAAATCGTGTACGTCTCTCTCGGTGTTGCGCTACAGTGCGGTCGCAAGGCCTCGGCGACCACCTGAGGTGCCAGTCCCAAGCCTGGAGAAGGCGGAGGGCACCCAACCGCTACTATACGACGGCGCGAGTCGAACTTACTTTTTGACATAGTAAATTGCAAGAGAGCGTTTGGCCACGCCAAGATTAACGTCGTATTCAGACCCCTAATTGACCTGTTTCTTAGACTGTTGTTCTCTGTGCAAAGCGAACGTACGTACGTACTTACCTACTTCGGTCCGTGTACTTACTGAGGTTTTTTGAGAAGCGTCAACTTACTTCACTTTTTTCCGAAACTTAATTCGCACTATATATAGTGCCCTTGTGTCTTTCGGACGATGGCGATTGGCTGGCGTCTATTTTAAATTAATGAGAGCTCACCGTTTCACGACGATCACCAATGCTCATCGACACGAAAATCGTGTTCGTCTCTCTCGGTGTTGCGCTTCAGTGCGGTCGCAAGGCCTCGGCGACCACCTGAGGTGCCAGTCCCAAGCCTGGAGAAGGCGGAGGGCACCCAACCGCTACCATTCGACGGCGCGAGTCGAACTTACATTTTTACATTGTAAATTGCAAGAGAGCGTTTGGCCACGCTAAGATTAACGTCGTATTCAGACCCCCAATTGGCCTGTTTCTTAGACTGTTGTTCTCTGTGCAAAGCGAACGTACGTACGTACATACCTACTTCGGTCCGTGTACTTACTGAGCTTTTTTGAGAAACGTCAACTTACTTACTTCAGTTTTTCCGAAACCTAATTCGCACTATATATAGTGCCCTTGTGTCTTTCGGACGATGGCGATTGGCTGGCGTCTATTTTAATGAGAGCTCACCGTTTCACGACGATCACCAATGCTCATCGACACGAAAATCGTGTACGCCTCTCTCGGTGTTGCGCTACAGTGCGGTCGCAAGGCCTCGGCGACCACCTGCGGTGCCAGTCCCAAGCCTGGAGAAGGCGGAGGGCAACCAACCGCTACTATACGACGGCGCGAGTCGAACTTACTTTTTTACATAGTAAATTGCAAGCCACGCTAAGATTAACGTCGTATTCAGACACCTAGTTGGTCCGTTTCTTAGACTGTTGTTCTCTGTGCAATGCGAACGTACGTACGTACATAACTTCTTCGGTCCGTGTACTTACTGAGGTTTTTTGAGTAACGTCATCTTACTTCGGTTTTTCCGAAACTTAATTCGCACTATATATAGTGCCCTTGTGTCTTTCGGACGATGGCGATTGGCTGGCGTCTATTTTAATGAGAGCTCACCGTTTCACGACGATCACCAATGCTCATCGACACGAAAATCGTGTATATCTCTCTCGGTGTTGCGCTACAGTGCGGTCGCAAGGCCTCGGCGACCACCTGAGGTGCCAGTCCCAAGCCTGGAGAAGGCGGAGGGCACGCAACCGCTACTATACGACGGCGCGAGTCGAACTTACTTTTTACATAGTAAATTACAAGAGAGCGTTTGGCCACGCTAAGATTAACGTCGTAATCAGACACCTAATTGGCCCGTTTCTTACACTGTTGTTCTCTGTGCAAAGCGAACGTACGTACGTACATACCTACTTCGGTCCGTGTACTTACTGAGCTTTTTTGAGAAACGTCAACTTACTTACTTCAGTTTTTCCGAAACTTAATTCGCACTATATATAGTGCCCTTGTGTCTTTCGGACGATGGCGATTGGCTGGCGTCTATTTTAATGAGAGCTCACCGTTTCACGACGATCACCAATGCTCATCGACACGAAAATCGTGTACGTCTCTCTCGGTGTTGCGCTACAGTGCGGTCGCAAGGCCTCGGCGACCACCTGAGGTGCCAGTCCCAAGCCTGGAGAAGGCGGAGGGCACCCAACCGCTACTATACGACGGCGCGAGTCGAACTTACTTTTTTACATAGTAAATTGCAAGAGAGCGTTTGGCCACGCCAAGATTAACGTCGTATTCAGACCCCTAATTGACCTGTTTCTTAGACTGTTGTTCTCTGTGCAAAGCGAACGTACGTACGTACTTACCTACTTCGGTCCGTGTACTTACTGAGGTTTTTTGAGAAGCGTCAACTTACTTCACTTTTTTCCGAAACTTAATTCGCACTATATATAGTGCCCTTGTGTCTTTCGGACGATGGCGATTGGCTGGCGTCTATTTTAAATTAATGAGAGCTCACCGTTTCACGACGATCACCAATGCTCATCGACACGAAAATCGTGTACGTCTCTCTCGGTGTTGCGCTTCAGTGCGGTCGCAAGGCCTCGGCGACCACCTGAGGTGCCAGTCCCAAGCCTGGAGAAGGCGGAGGGCACCCAAGCGCTACCATTCGACGGCGCGAGTCGAACTTACATTTTTACATTGTAAATTGCAAGAGAGCGTTTGGCCACGCTAAGATTAACGTCGTATTCAGACCCCCAATTGGCCTGTTTCTTAGACTGTTGTTCTCTGTCACTCTGTGCAAAGCGAACGTACGTACGTACATACCTACTTCGGTCCGTGTACTTACTGAGCTTTTTTGAGAAACGTCAACTTACTTACTTCAGTTTTTCCGAAACCTAATTCGCACTATATATAGTGCCCTTGTGTCTTTCGGACGATGGCGATTGGCTGGCGTCTATTTTAATGAGAGCTCACCGTTTCACGACGATCACCAATGCTCATCGACACGAAAATCGTGTACGCCTCTCTCGGTGTTGCGCTACAGTGCGGTCGCAAGGCCTCGGCGACCACCTGCGGTGCCAGTCCCAAGCCTGGAGAAGGCGGAGGGCAACCAACCGCTACTATACGACGGCGCGAGTCGAACTTACTTTTTTACATAGTAAATTGCAAGCCACGCTAAGATTAACGTCGTATTCAGACACCTAGTTGGTCCGTTTCTTAGACTGTTGTTCTCTGTGCAATGCGAACGTACGTACGTACATAACTTCTTCGGTCCGTGTACTTACTGAGGTTTTTTGAGTAACGTCATCTTACTTCGGTTTTTCCGAAACTTAATTCGCACTATATATAGTGCCCTTGTGTCTTTCGGACGATGGCGATTGGCTGGCGTCTATTTTAATGAGAGCTCACCGTTTCACGACGATCACCAATGCTCATCGACACGAAAATCGTGTATATCTCTCTCGGTGTTGCGCTACAGTGCGGTCGCAAGGCCTCGGCGACCACCTGAGGTGCCAGTCCCAAGCCTGGAGAAGGCGGAGGGCACGCAACCGCTACTATACGACGGCGCGAGTCGAACTTACTTTTTACATAGTAAATTACAAGAGAGCGTTTGGCCACGCTAAGATTAACGTCGTAATCAGACACCTAATTGGCCCGTTTCTTACACTGTTGTTCTCTGTGCAAAGCGAACGTACGTACGTACATACCTACTTCGGTCCGTGTACTTACTGAGCTTTTTTGAGAAACGTCAACTTACTTACTTCAGTTTTTCCGAAACTTAATTCGCACTATATATAGTGCCCTTGTGTCTTTCGGACGATGGCGATTGGCTGGCGTCTATTTTAATGAGAGCTCACCGTTTCACGACGATCACCAATGCTCATCGACACGAAAATCGTGTACGTCTCTCTCGGTGTTGCGCTACAGTACGGTCGCAAGGCCTCGGCGACCACCTGAGGTGCCAGTCCCAAGCCTGGAGAAGGCGGAGGGCACGCAACCGCTACTATACGACGGCGCGAGTCGAACTTACTTTTTACATAGTAAATTACAGGAGAGCGTTTGGCCACGCTAAGATTAACGTCGTATTCAGACACCTAATTGGCCCGTTTCTTACACTGTTGTTCTCTGTGCAAAGCGAACGTACGTACGTACATACCTACTTCGGTCCGTGTACTTACTGAGCTTTTTTGATAAACGTCAACTTACTTACTTCAGTTTTTCCGAAACTTAATTCGCACTATATATAGTGCCCTTGTGTCTTTCGGACGATGGCGATTGGCTGGCGTCTATTTTAATGAGAGCTCACCGTTTCACGACGATCACCAATGCTCATCGACACGAAAATCGTGTACGTCTCTCTCGGTGTTGCGCTACAGTGCGGTCGCAAGGCCTCGGCGACCACCTGCGGTGCCAGTCCCAAGCCTGGAGAAGGCGGAGGGCAACCAACCGCTACTATACGACGGCGCGAGTCGAACTTACTTTTTTACATAGTAAATTGCAAGAGAGCGTTTGGCCACGCTAAGATTAACGTCGTATTCAGACCCCTGATTGGTCCTGTTTCTTATACTGTTGTTCTCTGTGCAAAGCGAACGTACTGTACATACCTACTTCGGTCCGTGTACTTACTGAGGCTTTTTGAGAAACGTCAACTTACTTACTTCACATTTTCCGAAACCTAATTCGCACTATATATAGTGCCCTTGTGTCTTTCGGACGATGGCGATTGGCTGGCGTCTATTTTAATGAGAGCTCACCGTTTCACGACGATCACCAATGCTCATCGACACGAAAATCGTGTACGTCTCTCTCGGTGTTGCGCTACAGTGCGGTCGCAAGGCCTCGGCGACCACCTGAGGTGCCAGTCCCAAGCCTGGAGAAGGCGTCGGGCACCCAACCGCTACTATACGGCGGCGCGAGTCGAACTTACATTTTTACATTGTAAATTGCGAAAGAGCGTTTGGCCACGCTAAGATTAACGTCGTATTCAGACCCCTAATTGGCCTGTTTCTTAGACTGTTGTTCTCTGTGCAAAGCGAACGTACGTACGTACATACCTACTTCGGGCCCGTGTACTTACTGAGCTTTTTTGAGAAACGTCAACTTACTTACTTCAGTTTTTCCGAAGCCTAATTCGCACTATATATAGTGCCCTTGTGTCTTTCGGACGATGGCGATTGGCTGGCGTCTATTTTAATAAGAGCTCACCGTTTCACGACGATCACCAATGATCATCGACACGAAAATCGTGTACGTCTCTCTCGGTGTTGCGCTTCAGTGCGGTCGCAAGGCCTCGGCGACCACCTGCGGTGCCAGTCCCAAGCCTGGAGAAGGCGGAGGGCACCCAACCGCTACTATACGACGGCACGAGTCGAACTTACTTTTTTACATAGTAAATTGTAAGAGAGCGTTTGGCCACACTAAGATTAACGTCGTATTCAGACCCCTAATTGGCCTGTTTCTTAGACTGTTGTTCTCTGTGCAAAGCGAACGTACGTACGTACGTACATAACTTCTTCGGTCCGTGTACTTACTGAGCTTTTTTGAGAAACGTCAACTTACTTACTTCAGTTTTTCCGAAACTTAATTCGCACTATATATAGTGCCCTTGTGTCTTTCGGACGATGGCGATTGGCTGGCGTTATTTTAATGAGAGCTCACCGTTTCACGACGATCACCAATGCTCATCGACACGAAAATCGTGTACGTCTCTCTCGGTGTTGCGCTACAGTGCGGTCGCAAGGCCTCGGCGACCACCTGAGGTGCCAGTCCCAAGCCTGGAGAAGGCGGAGGGCACCCAACCGCTACTATACGACGGCGCGAGTCGAACTTACATTTTTACATAGTAAATTGCAAGAGAGCGTTTGGCCACGCCAAGATTAACGTCGTATTCAGACCCCTAATTGTCCTGTTTCTTAGACTGTTGTTCTCTGTGCAAAGCGAACGTACGTACGTACATACCTACTTCGGTCCGTGTACTTACTAAGGTTTTTTGAGAAACGTCAACTTACTTACTTCAGTTTTTCCGAAACTTAATTCGCACTATATATAGTGCCCTTGTGTCTTTCGGACGATGGCGATTGGCTGGCGTCTATTTTAATGAGAGCTCACCGTTTCACGACGATCACCAATGATCATCGACACGAAAATCGTTACGTCTCTCTCGGTGTTGCGCTACAGTGCGATCGCAAGGCCTCGGCGACCACTTGAGGTGCCAGTCCCAAGCCTGGAGAAGGCGGAGGGCAACCAACCGCTACTATACGACGGCGCGAGTCGAACTTACTTTTTTACATAGTAAATTGTCCACGATAAGATTAACGTCGTATTCAGACACCTAGTTGGCCTGTTTCTTAGACTGTTGTTCTCTGTGCAAAGCGAACGTACGCACGTACGTACGTACCTACATCGGTCCGTGTACTTGCTGAGGTTTTTTGAGAAACGTCAACTTACTTACTTCAGTTGTTCCGAAACTTAATTCTCACTATATATAGTGCCCTTGTGTCTTTCGGACGATGGCGATTGGCTGGCGACTATTTTAATGAGAGCTCACCGTTTCACGACGATCACCAATGCTCATTATATATATGATATAATTTTAAGCTGAACGAACTGGTTATATGCTAGGTTATTACTTCTATGTGCAATGCAGATGATGATAGATGAAAGTAGCGGGTGTTATATCCATCACCAAGTTAAGGCGCTGCACAGACACAGGCAGTTAAAGAAAGCACAGACACAGATCCTAAAGACAGCCACAGGCAGTTAAAACAGCCAGACACAGGTCCTAAAGTCAGACAACAGATATTAATGGAACCATGCAGGCACAGATAATGAAGACAGAAACAAACAATAGGAAAATCGAAGATACAGGAAGTTAAGAAACAGACAGACACAGATATTAAAGTCAGTCACAGATAGTAATAGAATTAGATAGACACAGGGAGTAAAAGAAACAGACAGACACCGATCCTAAAGTCATACACACACATCAAAAGAAACAGACAAACGCAGATCATGAAGTCACACACAAGCAGTTAAGGAAACACAGACACCGATCCTAAAGTCATACACACACATCAAAAGAAACAGACAAACGCAGATCATGAAGTCACACACAAGCAGTTAAGGAAACACAGACACCGATCCTAAAGTCATACACACACATCAAAAGAAACAGACAAACGCAGATCATGAAGTCACACACAAGCAGTTAAGGAAACACAGACACCGATCCTAAAGTCATACACACACATCAAAAGAAACAGACAAACCCAGATCATGAAGTCACACACAAGCAGTTAAGGAAACACAGACACCGATCCTAAAGTCATACACACACATCAAAAGAAACAGACAAACCCAGATCATGAAGTCACACACAAGCAGTTAAGGAAACACAGACACCGATCCTAAAGTCATACACACACATCAAAAGAAACAGACAAACGCAGATCATGAAGTCACACACAAGCAGTTAAGGAAACAGACAGACACCGATCCTAGTCATACACACACCTCAAAAGAAACAGACAAACGCAGATCATGAAGTCACACACAAGCAGTTAAGGAAACACAGACACCGATCCTAAAGTCATACACACACATCAAAAGAAACAGACAAACGCAGATCATGAAGTCACACACAAGCAGTTAAGGAAACACAGACACCGATCCTAAAGTCATACACACACATCAAAAGAAACAGACAAACGCAGATCATGAAGTCACACACAAGCAGTTAAGGAAACAGACAGACACCGATCCTAAAGTCATACACACACATCAAAAGAAACAGACAAACGCAGATCATGAAGTCACACACAAGCAGTTAAGGAAACACAGACACCGATCCTAAAGTCATACACACACATCAAAAGAAACAGACAAACGCAGATCATGAAGTCACACACAAGCAGTTAAGGAAACAGACAGACACCGATCCTAAAGTCATACACACACATCAAAAGAAACAGACAAACGCAGATCATGAAGTCACACACAAGCAGTTAAGGAAACACAGACACCGATCCTAAAGTCATACACACACATCAAAAGAAACAGACAAACCCAGATCATGAAGTCACACACAAGCAGTTAAGGAAACAGACAGACACCGATCCTAAAGTCATACACACACATCAAAAGAAACAGACAAACGCAGATCATGAAGTCACACACAAGCAGTTAAGGAAACAGACAGACACCGATCCTAAAGTCATACACACACATCAAAAGAAACAGACAAACGCAGATCATGAAGTCACACACAAGCAGTTAAGGAAACACAGACACCGATCCTAAAGTCATACACACACATCAAAAGAAACAGACAAACGCAGATCATGAAGTCACACACAAGCAGTTAAGGAAACACAGACACCGATCCTAAAGTCATACACACACATCAAAAGAAACAGACAAACGCAGATCATGAAGTCACACACAAGCAGTTAAGGAAACACAGACACCGTTCCTAAAGTCATACACACACATCAAAAGAAACAGACAAACCCAGATCATGAAGTCACACACAAGCAGTTAAGGAAACAGACAGACACCGATCCTAAAGTCATACACACACATCAAAAGAAACAGACAAACGCAGATCATGAAGTCACACACAAGCAGTTAAGGAAACAGACAGACACCGATCCTAGTCATACACACACATCAAAAGAAACAGACAAACGCAGATCATGAAGTCACACACAAGCACTTAAGGAAACACAGACACCGATCCTAAAGTCATACACACACATCAAAAGAAACAGACAAACGCAGATCATGAAGTCACACACAAGCAGTTAAGGAAACAGACAGACACCGATCCTAGTCATACACACACATCAAAAGAAACAGACAAACTCAGATCATGAAGTCACACACAAGCAGTTAAGGAAACACAGACACCGATCCTAAAGTCATACACACACATCAAAAGAAACAGACAAACGCAGATCATGAAGTCACACACAAGCAGTTAAGGAAACAGACAGACACCGATCCTAAAGTCATACACACACATCAAAAGAAACAGACAAACGCAGATCATGAAGTCACACACAAGCAGTTAAGGAAACACAGACACCGATCCTAAAGTCATACACACACATCAAAAGAAACAGACAAACCCAGATCATGAAGTCACACACAAGCAGTTAAGGAAACAGACAGACACCGATCCTAAAGTCATACACACACATCAAAAGAAACAGACAAACGCAGATCATGAAGTCACACACAAGCAGTTAAGGAAACACAGACACCGATCCTAAAGTCATACACACACATCAAAAGAAACAGACAAACGCAGATCATGAAGTCACACACAAGCAGTTAAGGAAACACAGACACCGATCCTAAAGTCATACACACACATCAAAAGAAACAGACAAACGCAGATCATGAAGTCACACACAAGCAGTTAAGGAAACAGACAGACACCGATCCTAAAGTCATACACACACATCAAAAGAAACAGACAAACGCAGATCATGAAGTCACACACAAGCAGTTAAGGAAACACAGACACCGATCCTAAAGTCATACACACACATCAAAAGAAACAGACAAACGCAGATCATGAAGTCACACACAAGCAGTTAAGGAAACAGACAGACACCGATCCTAAAGTCATACACACACATCAAAAGAAACAGACAAACGCAGATCATGAAGTCACACACAAGCAGTTAAGGAAACAGACAGACACCGATCCTAAAGTCATACACACACATCAAAAGAAACAAACAAACGCAGATCATGAAGTCACACACAAGCAGTTAAGGAAACAGACAGACACCGATCCTAAAGTCATACACACACATCAAAAGAAACAGACAAACGCAGATCATGAAGTCACACACAAGCAGTTAAGGAAACAGACAGACACCGATCCTAAAGTCATACACACACATCAAAAGAAACAGACAAACGCAGATCATGAAGTCACACACAAGCAGTTAAGGAAACACAGACACCGATCCTAAAGTCATACACACACATCAAAAGAAACAGACAAACCCAGATCATGAAGTCACACACAAGCAGTTAAGGAAACAGACAGACACCGATCCTAAAGTCATACACACACATCAAAAGAAACAGACAAACGCAGATCATGAAGTCACACACAAGCAGTTAAGGAAACACAGACACCGATCCTAAAGTCATACACACACATCAAAAGAAACAGACAAACGCAGATCATGAAGTCACACACAAGCAGTTAAGGAAACACAGACACCGATCCTAAAGTCATACACACACATCAAAAGAAACAGACAAACGCAGATCATGAAGTCACACACAAGCAGTTAAGGAAACAGACAGACACCGATCCTAAAGTCATACACACACATCAAAAGAAACAGACAAACGCAGATCATGAAGTCACACACAAGCAGTTAAGGAAACACAGACACCGATCCTAAAGTCATACACACACATCAAAAGAAACAGACAAACGCAGATCATGAAGTCACACACAAGCAGTTAAGGAAACACAGACACCGATCCTAAAGTCATACACACACATCAAAAGAAACAGACAAACGCAGATCATGAAGTCACACACAAGCAGTTAAGGAAACAGACAGACACCGATCCTAAAGTCATACACACACATCAAAAGAAACAGACAAACGCAGATCATGAAGTCACACACAAGCAGTTAAGGAAACAGACAGACACCGATCCTAAAGTCATACACACACATCAAAAGAAACAGACAAACGCAGATCATGAAGTCACACACAAGCAGTTAAGGAAACAGACAGACACCGATCCTAAAGTCATACACACACATCAAAAGAAACAGACAAACGCAGATCATGAAGTCACACACAAGCAGTTAAGGAAACACAGACACCGATCCTAAAGTCATACACACACATCAAAAGAAACAGACAAACGCAGATCATGAAGTCACACACAAGCAGTTAAGGAAACACAGACACCGATCCTAAAGTCATACACACACATCAAAAGAAACAGACAAACGCAGATCATGAAGTCACACACAAGCAGTTAAGGAAACACAGACACCGATCCTAAAGTCATACACACACATCAAAAGAAACAGACAAACGCAGATCATGAAGTCACACACAAGCAGTTAAGGAAACACAGACACCGATCCTAAAGTCATACACACACATCAAAAGAAACAGACAAACGCAGATCATGAAGTCACACACAAGCAGTTAAGGAAACACAGACTCCGATCCTAAAGTCATACACACACATCAAAAGAAACAGACAAACGCAGATCATGAAGTCACACACAAGCAGTTAAGGAAACACAGACACCGATCCTAAAGTCATACACACACATCAAAAGAAACAGACAAACGCAGATCATGAAGTCACACACAAGCAGTTAAGGAAACAGACAGACACCGATCCTAAAGTCATACACACACATCAAAAGAAACAGACAAACGCAGACCATTCTAAAGTTACACACAGACAACAAAAGAAACAAAACACAGATCCTAAAGTCACACACAGTCAGTTAAAGAATCAGAGAGATAAAGTTGCTGAAATCAGTCGCAGACAGTGAAAGAAACAGGCAGACAATTGTCCTAAAATCAGACATGGACAGTAAAAGAAACAAACAGATGGAGACCCAAAGTCAGATACCATAAGGCATTCTATTCGTCTACCATTATCCTGTGTGTCCTGTCTTTCGTCGTCTAGAACATCACGTCCATTCTTCTTCCAATCATGATTTCGGAAGGCATTTTTTGCTGATGAGCGACTATCGATTAAGAGATAAAAGCGCAATAGAAGTTTACGAATGAGACAACTAATAAACCTTGAAGTCACTATAGGCTTATCCCGTATCCATTTCCTTCAACATTTCACCCTTCTTACTCGTCTACGAATAGGAATGGTGATTTTTTTTAGCGATCTTCAAACCACTTCGTCCTATTCCTCTGCACGAACGGAAAGACGGGATTCCGCCTAGAAAGTCGTTATACATTATATTTCCATAAGAACTTACGTTTGTGTTTCGCTTGCGGAGATGCACAGCAGTCGCCAGGTGTCGTATGTTCATCCAGCCACCTATCGACTGATATCGATTCTTTCGTGCGATCTTTGCGATTTCCGATGACGGCAGTTCATGGAAACGTTCAATTGATCATTCCACCGGCAACAAACAAACAACAGATTGGTTAACTGTCATTCTCTAAAAGTCACCAAGTCTAAATAGACCGAGAATCATCTAATTCGGTCTATTAGTGTATTATTAAACAGACGTAATTATTTCAACGGATTGCATCAGAGATCAATGTTTGTATCATAAGCTTATACAACATTGTTTCTCTGTTGTAAAGTAATCTATAAGGTACCGTCGATGTCAACGATCCTGGCAGTCAAAACCAGGTATGCAGTTGTTAAACAGTGTATAGGGGTTTAATACAACTACTGTCGTGATCTTTTTTACGAGTAGAGCTATCGCTTTGTCGAAGGAGACTAGATGTTTCCCTGTACAAATGACAGAAGATGACAATGTTGAAATCAAAGTCGTGAGAACCGATTCATAGAAAGCCTATGCCGAGAGTTTGCCTGCCAACCAATTATTAAAGAAGCCTTAATACGGCTATAATGCGATTACAGCGAGATCGTTACAACGAGTTTTTCTGGTCTCGGGATAATAATAATAATTATCTTCTTTATTAATTCAAACTGACAAGTACGCAATAAGATTACATTGAAACGCGACTGTACAATCAAAATCTTAATTAAACATACGGTTTGGCAACCATGCAAAGTAGAGGGGGCTACGAGTATCCAACCGCGATCTAATGCTTTCCTGGCCATGAGTGTTGCCAT